>VXBX01007796.1:173366-255762 GCA_013400415.1 Scytalopus superciliaris
CGGCCTGAAGCGCTCCGGCACGCGTGTGTCCCGGCGGGGAAGGGGCCATGGGCCGTCTCCCCGGGGCGCGGCGGCTGTGAGGGAGCCGCGGGAAGGCTGCCGGGGACGGGAGGGGAGCGCAGCGCCGCTCCCAGCCGGGAGCACCTCGGTGCCGGCGGCGACTCGGGGGTGGAGGGATGCGCCATGGCCACGCTGGTGTGCCGGGTCCAGCTGCTCGATGACACCGACCCCTTCAACAGCACCAACTTCCCCGAGCCCACCCGGCCGCCGCTCTACACCTTCCGAGAGGACATCCCGCTCGCCACCCAGCTGGCCGGGGTGCACCGCCTCCTCCGCGCCCCGCAGAAGGTACCGGGGGAGGGGATGGGGACGCGTGTGTGTGTCGGGGGGCAGCGGACGGAGGGGGCGGCTTCCCCGCATGAGCCCCGCAGCGGGGAACAGAGGCCGGCGGGCGGCCCCGGCCACTGCGGGGCGGCATCCCGGGCTCCGGGCGGGGAGGGCGCCCGGCGGCCGGTCCGTGTGTGTCCCCCGTGTGCCCCCCCGGTCCCTGTGCCCCAGCCGGCGCTATCCCTCGCCCCTGCAGTGTCGGTGTTTCCTCAAGCCCCGGGGGGAGCTCTCTCCGCTGCTCTCCTGCGCTCCCGAACGCCCTCAAGGGCAGCTGCCACCTCTGCTATAGCTGTAGCTGCCGCCTGCATTCCTCAGGAGCAGGAGAACCTCACCAAAG
Organism: Scytalopus superciliaris; assembly: GCA_013400415.1. Classification (NCBI taxonomy): domain Eukaryota; kingdom Metazoa; phylum Chordata; class Aves; order Passeriformes; family Rhinocryptidae; genus Scytalopus; species Scytalopus superciliaris. Next base: position 174,091 of record VXBX01007796.1, read on the forward strand.
CGAAGCGCTAGTTGGGTATCAAACCCAACGAGGCTGCCCTTCGCCAGCGATGCCCGGGTGTCCGGCAATGTGGAGGGATGAGGTGGCTCAGGACGGCCGAGCTGCACGGAGCAGGGTCGCGCCGGCAGGACCCGGGCTTTGCCGCGGTGAGGTTTAATGTGCTAGGCAGATCCAGCCAGGGCTTTGGTAAAAATAGCAGCGTGTCTGCTGCCCTTGAAACAATCGGCGCTGTTAGTCTCTTTTGCGAAGAACTGCAGCATGGCCCTTGTCAAATCTTACCTATCTCTTCTTGCATGCCTCTTCTAGTACATATGCTGGTATCTGTAGCTGTGCCCTTGAAGTCAGGCACCCGGGCATGATGCTTGAATTTTTGGTTTTCAAAGCAGTGCCATTGATTGACATAATAATAATGTCCTTTTATTATTATCTTGTATCTGCACATTAGTAATGCAGAGTGTGCCGAAGAAAAAAGGAAAAATGCCCACTTCTTTTTTCTTTCTACAGAGTATAAGTAGTAAAAGTTTTATTTGCTCTATGATGGAGTGGGAGGAAAATACTCTCTTAACATCACTTGTGGTATGCTCATGGGAGCATGAGGGAAGATGACAAAGGGCTGTGTGTCCCCTTAGATTTAAGGATATCCAAAACCCCATAAAAGTATTTCAGGGAAAAGCTCTTGGAGCAGACAGAAGTTTTGCATTTGTGGAACGGTTTCTCACATAATAGTTGCCAAGGATACAGCATCCAGCGAACAGAGCTCTGCCTAATGCACAAAAACTTTGGAAGCTCTTGGTGCGCTGGGTCAATTCTGTTTTCATGTGCTCAGTTCCCAATTCAGAGAGTGGTCTCATTGTTTTCAAAGGAGGCTTTTTTTTTTTTTTTTTTTTTTTTTTTTTTTTTTTGTTACAGTCAATGAAAAAANTTTTTTTTTTTTTTTTTTAAGTTAAAGCTAATTAAAAGAAGGACAGGATGGATTCCAACACCTCGTGAAGTAAATAAAGAGATAGTTTAAAATCTGGATTTAGAGTTAATTCAACCTCATTTTCAAACATATTCCACTGTGTTGTGTTTTGTGTTGACTTGGTTTTGAATACTGTCCTGGCATTTTTTTAAATAAACTTATACTAACCCCAGAACCACCCACCCCCCCTTGATTTAATGTCTTAGGAGCCACCCAAAATCCTTGACCGCTTTTATATGCTTAGCTTCTGCCCAGTGTTTCCACATGCAGATTTTCTCAAGTTTAATTAATGTTTGGAAGCTAGACTTGCATACTTTGGATGAGAGATGTCCTAAGTCCTTAGAGGTGCTGTAAACCCAGCTGTTGAAAGGTAGCTACTCTGTTAGGGGCAAGTCCTGGCCCAGTGACTTGTTAATCTGAGGTTCTTGCAAATATTTTGTTTCTGCTGTTATAAGGATGTGGACAGGCTCACTGAAATCTGCTTATGTGGTTGCAGTTACTTTTGTGTTTGCAGAGCCATTCCAGTCTCTAGAGTACCCTAATTATGTCTCTTGGCTTCTACCAACTAAGAAACAAAGTGTTGATTAGACTTGTTTACCGTTATTTGTTATACTGAGAGCATACTTGTTTGTGTGCACTTGCAGTTAGGGCAGCATTTCTGTGTTTGGCTTACATCTTTGTGTCTGTTTTTCTGATTTGTGTTGCTTTCTAAGGACAGGCTTTTCATTTTCTTATTGGGAGGTGGGGATATTGTTTCTGCAGCTTTTCCTCAAGACTGTATTCACCTGGTCAATAGAAGATCACCACATTAGTTGCCAGAGAAGAATTTTGCTCCGTTTTACCCAAAGATCCGGGCAAACTCTGTGATCCCACAAGAATGCAGCTGTCAAAGCAGAGCATGGGTTGAAATTCAGGTGTCAGTTCACATTGACACATTTGAGGTTTGATTGATTAATTACTTTGAAAATTAGTGAGGTAATGGATTGATGGTCCATTTAGTATCTTCACGGTGACTAGCGCAAAGTATCTTGAAACTGACTGAGGAGTTTATAGCTCAAATGCTGCCCTTGCCCATGACAGGGGAGCTGGAACTTTAAGGTCTCTTCCAAGCCAAGCCATTCTATGATGATAATGAAATTCATAGTATTGCCAGTGTCTAAATAATTTTTGAAATCTTATAAACTGATGGCCTTTCTGTCAGTGAATTTGAGTGATCAGTGCTAGATTTTTTCATCAGGTTTTGTCATCTCTTGACTTGGATGAATATTCACTTATTCTCTGAACAGAGGTGCCAACTTGTTGCCTTCAAATCACTGAGGGGTTTGTACATCTTGTAGATGACGTTCTGTTGTGGGATGTACTTGAGAGGATGAAGTCAGTAACAGGAATCCAGCTTACTTCAAGATTTCGCCATTGCTGTCTTGAAATTAGTAGTGATGACAATATTTTTGTAGTTAGTAAAACAACTTGTGTATTTCAAGTCCTTGTAAGTTAAACATTATAAACAATTATTAAGAAAGCCATTTAAAAAGATGAAAAATGCTTTGACATTCTGACCTGTCACAGTATGTCATTAGTAACTTCTTTGTAACCAGCAGATGCTGTAGTTTGATTCTAAAGGTCAGGACTTCTTCAGTTCAGTTCTTTGGAAGTACAACTCTCAATTTCCATGTTGGTTTTACTACTTATCTTTAAACTTACAATTTTACTTGAGTCTGGATGCAATTCTAGATCTACACAGTGTCTTCTGAGCAGCAGTGTTTTTAGATCCTTCTAGAGGAGTGCAGTGAGGAAACTGAGTTTTATTTAATAGTGTCTGGAATGGGCTTTACCACCCTTAGTAAAGTGGAGCACCTAAGCTGGTTGACAGGGAAAACAGATTTGAAAGGTGCATTCAGTCTTTCTTTTGCTTGGAACTGGGTGCCTAATTGTAACCTATCTCACTCTTTTTTTCCCACTTGTCTCTGTGCACACACCTTTCCCTACATCCATATCTCTGGATACAGCAGCTTGCTGTTGTTCCCTGAGTTGCACTCAGTTCTGCCTGGCATGCATACTGAGCCTCATGGGGCAGAGATACTTGTTTTCGGTATCCCACATGGTTTTGTGTATTTCAGTCCTAGATGGTGACATACCATCTTAGTTGACAGTGCAATGAAGTACCACAAATTCTGTTATGAGATTTTTAGCCACATCTACAAATTCTTGCTGAGTAACTAAGCCATGTTGCAGAGCTTTTGTGGGATACTTATATTGATTTGCCTGCCTAAGGTACCATTTTGAATTTGGCTTTTATTGTTTCTGAGGATTTTAGGTCACTCCTACTGTCTGTTGTATGAAGAAGAACTCAATCTAGTCTGGACTCTGAATTCAGATGTCCCTTTTGCCCATTTCTGTGAACCTTGGGAAAATTCAGAACTGGGTCTAAATTTGTGGCTCAGACCCAGTGCCAGTAGTGCACTTTGAATCTAATTCAGTACATTGGGTTTGTTGGTTTTGAATTGCTTTGAGTTACTTGATACTTATGACTTGCTGACACAGGGTCGTTCAGGAGAGTGGCTATATATACGTGGCCGATGTCAAGTGGTGTGCTTTTTTTAGAGATCTTCATTATAACTTACTCACATAATTACAGTGTGCTGGGTATGTTGCCATAGTCTGTTTTCACATCCCACAGCACTGTTCAGTGTTCGGGCAGCTTTAAAAGAAATACATCTTTACAATGACATAGGAAATCATGCTGTCTAATTTATCAAGAAAACATAATTGAAATACTCTGTGTAACAAGGGAATACAGAAAGAAAATCTCTCAGTGCATATGGTGTATACTGGTGGTGATGGTGAAAAGGAGAGATACAGTGTTACAAGGATAATTGCTTTGACCTCCTATTCCCTTTGAGAAAACTGGAGGCAACTTCTGTGTTTAAATCCCGTCCAAGAATTTGTAATTAGGAACAGTGTCATTTAGGAAACAGTGGTATAATATGCAGATAAATCCAGTGAGCACTAGAGGGATTTGGGAGTTTCATTCATAAAGAAACCATCCAGATTTCCATCTTCAGCTGCTGTGATTTAGCCCTAGATGAAAGCCAGGGCTGACTCTGGGGCAGGGTGTGATGTAAACTGATAGCAGGAGCTGCTCCGCTGGTTGTATCCTGGCAGGGAGTTCAGCTCTGGCATTGAATTCTGTGCCAGGCTGTAACTTGGCATCAGCCTCAGGTTACCTGAGAGCAGAAAACCTACCAATTGACTCCTCTTCCCTAGGTTTCCTTGAAGCAAAGTGGCATTAAGAAATGCCTTGGTGCATAGAGGCTAGGCAGAAACAGGAGAAGAAAGGATGCCTTGGGTCCTGGTCCTGACGGAGGTACTAGTAATTAGAGCAGCTGTTCTCTGAAGAGAACATTTTTGGGTTAGTTGTTATGATCTTCATGGGAGTTGAAGAATAGAAGATGGAAACAATTGTCATTGTCCCAGAGAAAATGAACCCACACGGAGGGGAATCTGGCTGATACCTTCTGCAGGTGTTGCTGCTGAGGACTGGAGGTTATTTCAGTTGAGGGCTAACAAGACACATAGGTCTTTCATTTTCTTCCTGAGGCAGGTGGACGTGAGCATGTTTTCATCCTTTGAGAGAAAAGGGGCTTTAATGCAACAGCTATTTCCAACAGGTTTCTGAAGTATTCTGACTCTAGTCAAGTATTTCTGGAGCTGACAGATTCCTGTGCTTCAGGAGTTTGACCCTGTAGCAGTCATGTGTGCTTGAATTTTATAGGAAAGTATTTATGAGGGCAGCGGGGATAGGATACTGCTCTGTCTTCTGAGTTTCAAGCACAAGCTGCATCAGAGTCCTGTGTGAAATACACTTTTCTGGGGGAGTATAAACACTTACCCACAGACACAGCTATGACACAGCTTCTCAGTCTCCAGCAGCTTCTGCGGTATGGGCCTTCAAAGGAGCAGAGATAGGCATGGAACAGATACAAAGTAATAGTCAAATGCTGGGCTTTATCTCCGGCAGTTTAATGTAAGGTATCTTTGAAGTACTTTCAAGGTTCTTCTGACAAGTTATGATTTGGACAAGTTGTAGTTCAGTTCAGTTGTTTGATCTATAGGCTTAAAAGCTCTGTGTTGTAAATGCAGGGGCACAGATCTATACCAGGGATTAATTTCCTTACTTTGACATTTCTCTCTTGCAAGTCTCTCACTTTGACTGCTTGTAGCTCAAGAGTCTTTATAGAGCTTAGTCTCAGGAATGGTGGGAATGACTGTGCTGGATGTTCTCAGGGTTCCACTAAATTTTGAAATCACCGATTGCTTAGATGCAACTTCTGGAAAACTGGGTCACCCTGTGTTTCCTGTAGGCTTGTAATCAAGCAAAGGAGATGAATAGGAAGAAGTTTGACCTTGATGTTAATATACCACAAGTCTTGCGTTTGCGTTTACGAATTTTTCTGTTTTCTGTCAAAACCAATTTGCAGATACCTAATTTCTTCCAAATTCTTCTTGTATGAAGATTGTTAATGGCTTCATTTAGCAAGAGACTAAGACTACTTCAGTCCATATCTGTTTTGGTGGAGGAATGGTCAGAGATGTGGCATGTTGCAATCTCTTCTTTTTCCTGTGTTCTAAATAAAAATGAAAGTTCTAAAAACTTTTAGGAAGAGTTTTCTTTTCCCAGTGCTTGCACAGGTGTCCTACTTCACCAGTAATTAGTGTCTAAATCAGAGTCCCTTTTCTTTCTGTCTGATTTCACTCCTTGGGTTGTGAGGATGAGTATTACAACCCTTGTGCAAGTGTATGCAAGGCAGCTGGGCTGTTGAGTCGCCCATCCATCACATTATCGCTTATGACATCTTTACTTGGTTTTACAGTCCACTTCTCTGACTGCAATTCAGCCATGGCAGGTTGGTACCTCTTTCAAAAGGTGTTTTGTTTTTTTCAGTGACCCCAAGTGGCCTGTTGTGGGGCTGTACAGCTCCTGTGGTAAATGTTGCTTCAGTAGGCTGTATCCATGTGCTAAGATACTGCTTCATTACCGGCTCAGAGAAAGGAGTGCTAGCTACTTATACCTCTGTCATCGCTTTCCCCACCACCTGGATTGCATTATATTAATATTAACTTTATATTGTATTACACTTATTAATAAGACAGCAAGGAATGTTGTTACATATTTTTAGCAGAGGAACAAGTTGGGACAATAGTTGTAGTGAGCTCTCTACTAGGCCAGGCTACCTAGAAACATCTGCAACCATCTGGCATATGAAACTATTGAAGTAAAGGTAAGCGAGACTTGAAAGTTCACTTTCAACATGTCATCAGTTTAACATATATAAATGAAAAAAACGCATTGCAGTTTCCAATTCCAGACACTTAAAAAGAAGTAATTCCATTATTCCTAGCATTTTAAGAATGCTTAAAATAAACCCCAAACCTTTGCCTTTATTTTCAGTACGGCTACTTGATTTTAGTAGTCATACTTCTTAATTGACCCTCTATCTATTTTGTGAATATAATATTTATTTGAATTACAACGTTCTGGCAGTTTGCTAATTTTGATTCTTCATGCCTAGTTACTATTGTTAAAGAAGGACCATGTATTATTATTAATCTTTTGGTCATATTGATCATCATTTAATATGGTAGTGCTCAGTAGGCTGAACAGCAAATAATGGGGTGACTGGAAAAGCAGCTTCATCTCCTTTTAGTTGTAGTTCTAGAGTGGTTTTTAAGGCAAGTATATATACTTGGAAAAATGAAACTTGGACAGTGTTCTCTTGTGTTTACTAACAGTTAAACTCTTGGGATCAGAAAAAGCTGATCTTGATAAGAGAAAGCTGTATAAATAAACAAGTTGTAATACATAGCCAAGTGAGGTATGTATGCTTACATGGAGTAGTGGAGGGGGCTGTATGTTCTGAAGCTTTATGTTTGTCGGCCACAGAAGTAGTAAGCTGTACCTCGTGAAAGTAAACCAGTTCTGTTGCTTTAACTGTATTGATACAGATAAAGCAATATATTTTTCCTCTTGTACAGAGCAGGTATGATTATATTGGAATAAAATGCACTTACAAATAGCTTGTGTTTCCCCATTTAGAAAAGGAAGTTTGCCTTCACCTTAGAAACTCCTCTCCCCTTTTAGAAACTGCAGACTATGCCATTTAAAAAGATAATTGTAAGGAACTTTGATATTGATTAAAAAGTGAAAATGTCAAACATTTCAGTGCTGTTCTTCGAAGCTAGTTGCTTCAGAATTACTAATGAGCCCTTCAACCTTTGTAAGTGAAATTGAGAAAAGAAATATTTTCTTAATAATTTTAAGTATACTCTTGTAGCCACATGTGGCAGCTTCAGAGGTAAAGTAGCTGCTTCAGCTGCTGCTGAGATGCCTGGGGATTTTGCATCTAGCTTTTTCTGGTGGCTGTGTTATCAGCAAGGAAAGATGAAGTTCCTGGACTTTCTTTGGTGGGGTTTCTCAGCATGTTTGACATGAACCACCTGGTGTGATTTGGGGGATGGCAAAGGAGATATCAGTAGCTCTCATCCTGTGCTACCTAGGTTGATTATCTAAGGGTCATATGCAAGGTAAAGCTTGTTGAAAAAGCACATTGTGTCTGTTTTCTTACTTCATTATTTCAAGACTACAACAAGGCTTGCAAGAAAAGAGCATAATAACAGGGTGTGCAGTCAGGAAACCAACAGGAATCTCATCTGTGCTAGTGAAATGCCAAATGGGGACTTGTGCCTGGTTTTTGTCAGAGTGGAATAAAAGTTCTGAATTTTCTCCAGAGCAGTAGTGATGACCCTGTTCTAGCTCTGGGGTAGACATAAATAGACTTCTAGTACTTGGAAACATTTGGCATTTTATGGGAAGTGAGGAAATCGAAAAAGCTAAGTATCTACCCTCTGTTTATTGCCATACTGCAGCAGCTGGCCCTGGAGCATGACCTTTGACTCCACACACAAAGGGTTGTTTTTTTTCCCTTCAGCTCAAGCATTGTGAGGGAGATGGCTTGCAAAAATCTTGAGTCCTCTGCCCTCTTTATAGGAGGTCTTGGTGTCTCTGTTGGAAAAGATCCTTCCAGGTTTGCCCAGCAGAGAATTAAGGATACCTGTTTCAGATTCCTGAAATTGAGTTTTGTCTGTGCTGCCTTGTCTCACAGGCTGGGAGGACATCTGTGTCTGACTATTGTAGGATTTTCTTTGTTTTGTTGTGGGTTTATTTGTTGTTTTGTTGTAAAGTTGGTCACTTTCAAAAGGTGCAAGGACTAGGAAGCCTGATAGTGGTGAGTGCCAAGGAGCTGCAGATCCACGTGTCTGGTTATGAGATTGTGCTGGTCCTAAGGCAAGTGCTTTCTGAATTTCTAAAGTTCCCCTCATGAGGCACACTTCATCAAACTGCTTCCTTTAGGCATCTTTATAGGAAACTGATTCGAAAATGGGTATTTTTTTTCAAAACTATGTTCCTGAGGAAGAAAAGGGTAAATTGCACTATTCATGCTTTTTGGTCTCTACATGTGTTCTTTTCATGTTTTTGTCATTCTTTATTTCAAATACTCTACCATGGATTTGGGCTTCAGTTATAAATGCAGGCAGCCTGTAACTCTCCAGTGACTACGAGTAAGGTAGGCAGGTTTCATTCACAAGTGGAAAAGCAGGGTATAAGTAAAAAGTGGTATTTTATTTCACACAGACATGACTGACTTAACCTGTATTAGCATTCTAAATTATTAATGTATTGCAGGGATCACTGCTGGTCACAGCTCAAGGACTCTTACTTTACTGTGAATTTTTTTGCCCTGGTTTGATTATAATACATGAGATGTTTTTGTCTTGTGGCTGTACAAGGCAGAAGGAAATGCAGCTCTTCTGGGTTATGATCCACTGTTTTGTTTGTCTGTGACTCAAGCTTTTCTTACCTGTCTAATGCAGCCTTCGTTTTATAATGTACTGTTCTGCATAATTTTTGCTTGGTTTTGTCCCCTGTATATATTTTTGCATAGAAGTAAACATGAATTACTGCCAGTAATTCATTTAGATTTGTTGTACTTGCCTTGTAGCTAGTTTGGGTGTTGAGTTCAGTTGTTGCCTTCTTCAGCCTAATTAAAAAATTAATTTGTCTGCAGTATTGTTTCATCTACAGTATCGTTAGTTTACTGGATATTATTCTGCCTTATGTATTCATTACTGAAGTTAAGAAGCTTCTTCTAGACTGAATTCTGGCTTGCGAAGGAAAATGAGACATTTCTGACAAAGCTGAGGGTTGTGGGGGAAGCAGTAGAAGAAAATCCTTATCTTTTAGAAGTTAAGTATAGTTTCTGAGACTTAAGCTGTGTTTCTCAGTTCGGGTACTGAGGAATTATGCTTTTTTTTTTTTTTTGTGCTTGGTTTTGTAATGTGGATGGAAAAGGTACCAGTTAGGAACGTGTTTATGTTAAGCTCATATCTTTGAGTTTCTGAACTTACTATTCAGATTCTCAGAATTTTTTTTTTTCTGGTGTCTTTATTTCAGCTTGCTGAAGAGAAGTGATCAGCTCTCAAAAATGTGCCCTTTGGAGAAATGACCACGTGTTTTAAGTTTGAAATCTGGAAGCTTGTGATAATGGAGAGAATTATCTCAAGATACAGAAATCCTTTTTTTGCTAATTAGACATGCCTTAATTTATATGTGTGTTGAGCTTGAAAATGTTCAGAATATGTATGCATTCCTTGTGGTCTTTTTCTCTCTCTTGTCAGGGAGTTTGAAGGAAGCATCTCCTGATGTTCATCTGTACAGTGATGAAGCGAATACTATTTAGGCTAGTTTTCAGAAGCTGTATCAGAAAAGATTAATGGTCCTGGAAAACTGGTAATGAAACACAGCCTTATGCTTCCTCACATCATTGATTAGTATTCCATTCTAGTTTTAGTGCATGAGATCATTTAGCTATATCCTAGAGGATAAGAGATTGCATTGTGCTGTCAACCTTTTTTTCTTTCAATAGTCTCAAAGCATTAGGTCCTGTACATCCTAAATCTGACACTGTGTTACACAACAATTTTTTTTTTTTTTTCATTTTTAAAAAAACCTTTGTATAGTTGCAGGGGAAAAGCCTGAAAATGTGAATCTTGAACATGGAAAACCCAGCAAGAATGTAACATTTTAAATTAAAAATTAGCTCTTGAATGTATAAAACTGTATTGGCTTGAAGATTTAAAATATTTTTTTTCCTGCAAAATACTTTTCATGAAAAACAGCTGTTTAAAAGCATCCTTGAAAATGTTGTAGCTTCTACCTCATCACTAAGGTTCAGGGGACTGCAGGATAAGGACAGAGTTGTCTTCTAGTTGGCAGTATGCTTAGGGCAGGATTGAAGTGGGCTCTTTAGAGTTGACTAAGGCATCTGAACAGCTGCCAATGAAGGTGAAAGGATATTGATTTTAAAGGTTGCTGAAATGTTGTCTGTTTTTCATAAGCGCTAAATCATATTGAAAGGAATTGGCGTAAAACTGTCATTTGTTTTTACACTTTCCTTTGTGGACTGTTAGTAAAGATGCGGAGATGTGAGTGTGCACTTCGCCGATGAAGACATCCTCCATTGAAGAGCGACTGCCTGTCTCACGCTGCTCCTCCCAAAATTGACTCCAGTTTACCATCACGTTCCCTCAACATGTTTCAACATGTAACTGCGGCCTATATACAGCAACGTGGCTGTCTTGGACTTTAATCCTAGGCATTGTAAGAGTGCTGATTGAATTGCAGGCTAAAAATAGGCTGTACTCAGACATGCTCTGTGCTATCAGTTGCACTCTGCTTTGGCAGCCTGTTGGTAATGTGACAATTAAAAGTTGACAAAGGCAATAGGCAGAATGCTGCCCAGTGATTTCTAGGATTTCATGCTTGAAGAAGATATTTTCTTAACTTGATGAGTTTGGCTCACGTGGTTACAGCTCAAATAAGTCACCTACTATACTGTTCTTCGATAGTTCTGGTAGGTTGTTGAAAGAATGCCCTTGCCTTAAAACCATTCTTTAGACTGATGTTTCTTCTGTGGGAAAGCCACTGGTAATAGACCATAGCATTTGGAAATCATTACAAGTAGGTGTGATTTGAGTGACAAAAAGGAGATTAGAAATATTTTTCAGTGCAGTGTAAATTGAGCTATATTTACTTCCTTTATTTTATTATGGTTTGTCACTGATATTCCAACAAATATTTCAGAAGGATATATGCAGCTGATGAGGGTAGAATAGCTTGCTATCTTGTGAGTAGTCATTTGTTAGTGTTATTTTAAGAAGTTTCAAGGGAGACTGATTAAAATTATACTCTCATGTGCTCCATCCACCAAGTTAGATTTCTTGAAATAAAAACAGTAATCTAAATGTCTGAGATAATTAGTCACTAATTCATAAAATATGGTTGGAATAAATAGTCAAAAGAAAAAAAACAACCTTTTCCCTCAGTGAATTCTGAAGGAACTGGCATGGGATGCAGGCTGATAGGTACTCAGTCTCTGTGTTTAGTTGTTAAAATCAGGGAAGGGAAAATAGGATACAAATAATTAGGGTTAAAAGATTGCTTTCTTGGATGATTGTATGTATATATAGATGCAATCAAAGTAATGTTAATCCTACCTTTGTTTTATCATGTTAGTTATTTGTTCATTTCTTTAAAATAAGTCAGGGCTGAAGTGTGTTCTATAGGTGAGTCATAGGAGGTTAATGTTGAAGCCATGCCCTTCTGTTACTTTTTAGCAGGCTGGCTGCTTGGCAGTTTAAAATAGAAGTGACTTAATACTGTATTTCCATGTAGCTACTAATAAGTTGTATGGTTTGAGTTATTTCTGAAGGCAGATTTCTGAGAACACTGAAGACTGATCAAGTTGGGTGATGGTACATGAGAAGGAAAAAAATAGGGAAGGTCTATAAATCTTTCTGGGCCCAGAAACAAGAATACAATCATGAGCAGGTTGCTAGCCAAGCGTGGTATCTCTTGTAGAGTGCAAACCAAACCTCTTGTTTGTTTTTTGGTATCTCTGTTAAATGTTGAGGGTATTTCTTGTGTGAAGTTTGAATTGGCTGCTTGGGGAAGTATGAGTGATTTGGTGTGTATGTTCTTACTGTAGCCTATAACAGCATAGTTGTGTAAACTTGAGCCTGTCCTACAAGGGAATTTGACTCTCATTTTTGCAGTGGAACCTGTTTTGGCTTAATTGCAAAGCTGTCACCACTGGGCAATGACCTGAGTGGTGCTCATATTAGTGTCTGCCTTTATGAGCTGCTAATGGAAACGGAAAACCCTATTTACCTAATCAGATACTATTGAAGCTAATTACTGTGTTTAGTTTGTTTTTCTTGCGGAGAAGTGAGGTGAGTGCAAATCCCCAACCACATAATGTTTATACAAACACATCTAGGTGTTTGGGCAATTACAAAGGCCTGTGTAGCAAAGCAGGCTATGTGGTTTGTGCCATGTCTAGTTTTTCCTACCCGTCCCCTTTCTATTTTTTAGTATTGCAGACTGTGCTGGGCATATGCTCAGCTTAAAACTGGTTGTAGTTTGTGGGTCCCTCTAAGTCAGCCTCCTCAAGGAGACAGACTTTGGCTATTGATAACTACTTCGTTACTCTTGGTGGGTGAAACCGTGGTGATGGGTATGTTGCGCATGGGACAACTGTCTTAAATAACCAGGGCCTGCTCCTTCCTTACCCTGCAGGTAACAGTGGAAGGAAACTAGCCTGGACAAAGTCTGTAGTTTTTCAAGAAGAGGGCTTATTTAAAACCAAGAAATAGTAGCAATGTAATTTCTTGATTCTCAGAAGCAATTTCTGGAGGCTGTCTATGAAAAGGGTGTGGCTGTAACCCGCAGTGCTAACAAAAAAGATAGTTATTAGTGAAATTACATGTAAGCTGTGCAGTACAACCTAGTACTGAAACCTGTGTGTGCTCATGTCCATGTTCCTGAGTTATGGTTGGGAAACAATTACTGGTAATTGCAGAGGTGCTTCCACTGGGTCACATAAAGCTGACTTCGTAATTTTTTGAGGTCACTCAGTGAAGAGCTTCTGTTTGAAGTAGAGGAGAGTTAGAGCTTGGAAGCCCCATATATGTTTAAGGGCAGAACTGGTAGAGCTGCTATGCTGGTGCAAAAGGAACAGCCAAAGAAAGCCCTTCTAATACAGACAAAGCCTACCTCAGTCTTGCGTTCATGTGTGTTTTTGTGGCAGAATGAAGAATGCAAAACAAATATTGTTTCCTGTTGGAAACTAGCCATTCATTCTTCCCAGAAACACAAGAGGTTTTGGGGCATGGACCATTGGCTCTTTGGGTGCAGGAGTGAGTGGGTGGGTGGAGTAGAGCAGCGCCTGGGATTCCAGGAGAAGCATTTTAGCTGAATATCTCTTAATGGCAAAATTGGCATGAAGTTTAAATACCAACATTGCTGCTGGCAGATTGTAGAGTTAATGTTTTGGTTTGCAGTTCTCCTTTGAGTCTTGTATTATGCCTTCAGCCTAGTCTCCTAAAATCATACGAAGCAGAGTACTAAGCTGAATGAGCAGTCTTTTACTGGCACCTTGTTTTGTTAGGAGAAAATAGGTTTGTACTTCATCTATTATCTTATGATTTGGAGGCAGGGGAATTATTTTATTGTCTTTAAATTGTTCAAGATTTTGTAACTGAAAATAAGGTTAAAGAATGTGTCTATTGCCTGGAACAAAAAATACTAAGTCTATCCAACTTCCCTGAACTAAGTATTAAACTTAAGCCAGCTCCTGAGAAAACTTTGATAACTCATTTCAGAAATGAATGTGTGTCCAGTTGTTTTATTGGTCTGGAGGAAAAATGGTATATATGTCTTGGTCTCATCACTGTCAGAGTAGCAAGTGTCTGAAGCTGCTGTGAGGAAAACTGTCTTTTTACTGTATCTGAGGTGAAACATGTTTACGCTATGGTTTTAATATACTAGTTCAGTGTAATGAAAATGCTGAGTTAGTACAACAAAACTGCATCTAGATGGACTATTTTTTACCAAGTGTCAATTTCATGTGTTTGAAAGTAGTCAGTTGAATGCTTGTTGGAAAAATTTTGGGAATGAAAAGTTTTACAGAATTTGTCTGGACAGTCATGTCAATACTTGCTTAAGCAGTTGATTTTTGAATGGAGTTCTTACCAACATTCAGTCTCCTTTGCTTGAAGGGATCTGGCTCTCCATTCCTCACCTCTCAGGAGAGGGCTGTCACTGTTAAATGTGGACCATTCCACATTTGTATTAAAAATAGAAATCCAACATCCAGGACAGTGGTGATGTTTGATGGTATGAGTCATGGTGTAATCACCCTAGTTTTGACATGTTGAATTCTATCGTTCACACAGGGAAGGTGTTAATGAGACTTGTCTTTGGAATGTACTTTTTAAAACAGGCTTAAAAGTGATTTAACGGTTGTGTTTCCTATTAGAATGTTAGTGATTTCTGGAATTGTACTAATGAGTAGGAACTCAGTTTAAAAAAGTGTGCATTTTTGCTATTCAGTTTAAGTCATTCAAATTGGAAGAAAACAAAGAATGAACGTACAAGTGGGGACCTAAATAGAAATATCATATTGATCTTAACTTTTGATTTGAGAACAAGATTTTTTGAGCTACCTTCAGTTTTTGAGAGAGACCATAGGAAATGAATGATGGGAAGATATTTGTTTGCAAAAATACTTGCAGTTGAAGGAACACACCATGTTGGCATATGTAGTGACAAGCTGTCTTGATGTATAAGGTGCTCTCAATACAAATATATTTTAGTTAATTTTAGCCTTACTTACCAGATTGTAATGAGATGGTTGTCAGAGGCGGGGGTATTTTCTTCATACTCTTGATGACACAGGGCTAGCTAATGCTTTGACTCCAGACCTTACAATAAGTAACGTTGGTATTTTCCTGCATGTATCCATAGCAAGTGAATGACTGATACTTGGAAGCTCTTTTCCGACTTGCTTAGCTATCTCCACTGAAGTTTTCTAGATATGGGTCAGAGGAGACATTTTTCTTGGACGTTTGAATTATCTGAAGAGGGTGCAGTGGAATAGTGGGCTGGACTCTAAAATGTTATTTTTCCAAGAGTTCTTTATAGTGAAGTAATGGCTGAAGCAGTTAGTTTCTGTGGTAATACTATCCTTGTGTAAATTACAGTAATTGTTTTATTATCCACAGCCAAGATACTTCTTTCAAATATATTGTAGATACCATTTGGCTACTGGATGAACATTTAGTGCCTTTGAGTGTAGCTGGTATGCATGCTTTGCTTTTTCTTGTGATTATATGTTTCTGTTGTTTGTTACCCCTTTGTTAGTGGCTTTTGATCATGCTGTCAAATTTTTCAGTATTTGTAATATAAGACCAAATTGCTTCTGGTTGGCACTTGTCTATTGGACTTGATAGTTCTGCTTTTTTTTTTTCTGGAAGAAGTAAATACATCCTATTTGGTATTGAAATGCCTGTTTTGTCACAAGCTATCATTTAGGCTTGTAATAATAGTCATCCAGCAACTGCTGTAGGCTTTACAAGGAATTTGTTACATGTTTTTTATATTGTTTTAGGTCTGCAAACAAACGGAATGCTACTGAAGATTACAGAACTATATGAAGCTGGACAGGTCTAAGGGTAACTCAGCAGAGTGGTTTGTCAACTAAACGCCCTCTCAGCAGAAGTTAAGCTGTAGACAGTAATGAATATAGATTGCTTTCTCTTCACATCCTGTTGAGATTTCAGTAACCACTATCTCTGTTCGAGCCAAAGGAGAGTCAGCTCATTATCATGACATTGTTTTTTAGCAAACAGGGCAGACCCTTCTGCAGTGGAAATTACTGAATGACATCTATGAAAGATGATCATAGTGTATGAGAAAGGTCTGTGACCAGGGAAAAGGCACTCTTGAGTAATTTGTGCAAAATGTACCACTATTCCTAAGTGTGACATGTGTCACCTGATGCTAAATTTCAACCAAGGCTGTAGTAGGCAGGCAACAGGGATGCCTGGATTAGCCCTTGTTGTGTTTTACACATTTATGTGCTGAGGTGCTCTTATTTGCCTTTCTGCAATGTGACCCTCTGTGCCCATAAGCTGTGTAGGCTTTGTTGTTGTTTTATGGATTCAGTTTTCTGATTTGGTGTCTCACGAGACTGTGACTGAGAGCTGTTTCTGTCACCCTTGCTTGAATGGTTGCCTTTGATCAGCAGGGAACTCTAGCCGTGCTATGGGTTGCAGGGCCATTAAGGTACAGAAATACCTCTACAGTCTAGACCTTACTGTGTATGCCCAATGGCTGAAATCTTGAATCCACTGATGCTTTAGATTTCTAGAGGAGAAGTCGGTCTTGCTGGTTGAGGTATAGACTGACCTCCGACAGCCTCTCCTGTAAGAATTGACAGGAGTCACTGGTGACCACATGAGGTGTTGAAACTACAACTCAAGCTAATGAAATGAGTCTGATAAAATACAAATGAATTAAAAACCACACAAAAAAGCATGTAGGTGTTACTTAGTTTGATGTGGCCTTGCACCCTTGTCATGTGGGCTGTCTCTCTGTAGGAGCAGCCAGCTGTGCCTTTATAATCTGACACTGTTTCTCACTTGAAGTTTGACCATCCCCTAACAGAGGTTGAGGTGGGGGTTACTGATCCAGCCTCTGCCCAGGCAGCCTGTGATGAGACTGGAGATGTCAAAGTTGCCTTTGGAACAGGGACAGCCTCTGCCAGGACTTGCTAACCACCACATTCTGGCATCACAGGCCACATTTCTAGGTTAAGTGTAGCAAAGGGATAGAATGAGGGAGGCAGGCAGAGACAGGCAAGTTCCTTAAACTTAGACTCCAGTGCCTGTGGTGGCCAAAATTGCAAATACTGTCTGCAAGAGGATTTTTGCTTCCCTGGTCTATTAGAGCAGGAGAAACAGCATTGGCAAAGCTAGTGAGGGGAGCCTAATGCTGGGGTTGAGAGATCCTAAATAAGCTTAAATTGCAAGGCTTCACTTGCAGGATTTCTGTCTGTCATATACTTGCAGCATTCTGGGCTTCTGTATTCAATGCTGGACTTGGAGTTGTGGTTCCCCTCTAGTGTAAGGACAAAGTTACCACTTATATAACAATTGCAGAGTATAGTAGAAATTGACTTCAGATCCATACCCGAGGCTGTTGCAATGCCCCTGCCTCGATTTCTAAAGAAGAACTGTTTATTCACTGGTAATCAATCTTTTGGGATGGTTCTGGAAGGGCAATCAGGACAAATTAATTGCGTCTATTAACTTTTCTGTTGTTGCATAGGGCTTGCAGTTACACATCCAGTTACTCATCAGTGCAATTTCTTGCTATAAACATAGTGCAATTTTGTATCATAAACATCATGTCCAACTGAAAAAGAGGAGACTAAAAGAGAAATATCATAGGTGCCATTCTCTTACTATAAGTGACTTGTGTCCCAGTGAACATAAAGTCAAGATTTTAAAATTTTTGCTAGTGCAGCTCAAGATAAACTTCATACATTTAGTCTAATAAAAATTATTCTCTTTTCTGAATGTGTTCAGGAAAAAAGCTAATTGCAGCAAGAATAAACTACCTTCAGAGCTCTGGAGGTACTCTAAGAAAATCCTTGTAAGCTGTGTTGCCAGAGACTTCGACTTTGCTCTGAGATGCAGGAGGTATTGAAGATGACTGTGTGTGGAGATTTGTGGAAGAGCTGTACTTACAGTGAGGATGAGAACTCGGTGTATAACCATGAGTATGATAAAGACCCAAGTCTTGTTCTGTTGAGGTGAACGCTTTTTTGTTTGCACCCTAAAAACCAGGACCTTCAGCTTTTCCTTCTTGATATTTGTCAATATATTTTTGTAGCAGTCTTAGAAATCTGTGTGTGCAAAATCTGTCTGTCCCTACAGGTGATCATGTAGAGTTCCAGTATCTTCTTTTGAAATTGTGCCTGTATTCCTATGAGAAGTAGGAGGTGCTCGTGCCAGAATAATCCAGAAAGAGTATGTTAAATAAACCTGTGAACCCAGTCTTGTATAGTGCTACCCAAGATGGCTCCTGACATATTTCCTGTTTAAAAAAAACAGCATGTGGTATTGATTTTTATTCCCAGAGTTGGCTTGCTTAGAATTCTTGTGCCACTGTCTGAGGAAAAAAAGACAAAGCTGCAAAGAAAAGTAGTGTTCTTCCTTAGATGGATATGTGAGCCTTTTCTCACTGAAATAAAAGTAGGAGTTCTGAGGCCTGAATGTCAGGAACACTTGCTGATAGATTAACTGGATCATGTTAACATGATAAACAATTTGAGAGGGAAGATGATTGATAACTGGGGTACACAGGCAGAGAGAAACATGAAATTCTCTCTGCTGAAATAACATGACCATCAGCGGTTCTGCACCTTACTACCTAAAAGATATTTGATGAGTCTACACATCATTAAAGCTACAAGAAGATTGTCCAAGGCTTGCAGAAATGAAAACTAGCCCTCATTTTGACCTACTTCATGCAATTACAAATACAGATGATGTATTTTTAATTATATTCTTTCTGTCAAATTTTGCTTGCCTTAGTGTGCCAAGGAAGGATACAGAATATGCAAAATATTTCTAAGACACAAGGACTAGGAAGACTTAACAGCTACTCACTCTTTCAAATGATCCTAAATCCATCTGGTGCAGTCTGCACCCATAACCTATGAATAAATTTATAATAATATCATAAGCAACTTGTTGGAAAGAACATATTCATGCCCATCACGTAGAAAAAATAAGTTTTGGACTATTAGATATCTGAGACATCTGGAAGGGCCATGAATTTCCTGGTGGAAAACTTTCTCAGTGAAACATCTGGGGCTTATTTCTCTGTCTAAAATCAAATAACCTGAAAACTGTTTGAAGCATGTATTTAAACATAATAGCTAGCAGGATGTTTCCTCTACCAGTGAAGAGCAATGAAATGCTTCAGAAAAAAAGAATGCAAAAAGCCCAACCTGAAATACTTCTGCTGTAGAAATTTAAATATAATTTTCAAAATAAAGGAAGAGTAGGAAAGTCTTCTTGCTTGCATAGTTGGTTTTTGCACTGAGCTGATTCTTAGAGACAATGTGTTCTGATTTTTTTTGCCTTTTTCTTTTGTGGGAGGGAAAACTATATTTTTAATTTTTTACTTTGAACCTTCTTCATGCATGACAAAAAGATACATTCCTCTCCTGTTTTAGGATGATTGAGTCAGCTATTCCTTGCCTGGCCAAGCTGAACAACCATGTTGTTTTCTTTTTAATTGGGTTTCACAATGGCTTTTGGATCATCAAAAACTTCCTGCTACTTAGGTTGTCAGCAGTTTTCCAATCTGTGGATCTTTGTTTGTTGGCTTGTGTTTTGTTTGGGTTTTTTTTCCTTTGGACCACTGCCAGGATGGGCTTGAATGTTACTTCTTGCCTTTTTTTGAATTTGTTTTTTGTTCTGGAAAGTGAAAGGTCCTCCAGAGGGACTGCAGGCAAGAGAAGCGTGAGTATCCATGGCCACAGGAATGCCCCTGAGTGCCCGGGGTTGCCATGGCCATGCACCAACCAACTACAACAGCAAAGCACCTGTAGAGAATTTCAAAACTGTCTCCTTTTTCATGGACTGCCTTTTGAATGCATCCCCAATACTCAGTCCTTGTTTTGCCCCTGATAAATAGAGAAGGGCTAGTGTTTCAGGAGGGGAAAGTTTGTACACTGAAAAAGAATGGGTAATCTGTCTGGGTGGTCGAGTCCAGAGGGTGGTGGTAAATGGAGCTAAAAAACAGTAGGAAGCCGGTCACAAGTTTAGTTCCCCAGGGCTCAGTATTAAGGCCAGTCCTGTTTAATATCTTTATCTGTGATCTGGATGATGGAATCGCGTGCACCCTCAGTCAGTTTGCAAACAACACCAGCTTGGGTGGGAGTGTTGGTTTGCTGCAGGGCAGGAGGGCTGTGCAGAGGGATCTGAACAGTCTGGATTGATGGGCCAAGGGCAAAGGTATGAAGTTCAACAAGGTGAGTGAAGTTCCAGCTCCTGCACTTGGGTAACAACAACCCCACATGCTTTACAGGCTTGGGATAGAGTGGCTGGAAAGCTGCCTGGTGGCAAAGTACCTGAGGGTTCTGGGCAACAGTGACTGAACATGAGCCATCAGTGTGTTCAGGCGGCCAAGCCAGCCGATGGCATCCTGGCTTTTTTTCATGACTAATGTGGCCAGCAGGACCAGGGCAGTGATTTTTCCTCCCTACTGGGCACTGGTGAGGCCACACCTCAAATACAGTGTTCAGCTCTGGGCCCTTCTATTCAAGAAATACCATGTCCAGAGATGGCATAAGGGTCTGGACCAGAAGACTTAGGAGGACCAGCTGAGGGAGCTGGAGTTGTTTAGCTTGGAGAAAAGGAGACCTTATTGCTCCCTACAACTACCTGAAAGGAGGTTGTAGTGAGGTGGGAGTCAGTCTCTTCTCCCTGGTATCAGGCAACAGAACAAGAGGAAATGGCCACAAGTCGCACCAGGGGAGGTTTAGATTGGATATTAGGAAAAAATTCTCTATGGAAAGGGTGGTCAGGCACTGGAACAGGCTGCCAGGAGAAGTAGTGGAGTCACGATCCCTGGAGGTATTTAAAAGATGTGTAGCTGTGGCATGATTTAGGGGTTGACTTGGCAATGCTGCATTAATGGTTAGACTTGATTATCTTAAAGATCTTTTCCAACCTAAATGATTTTATGATTCTATGAAAGCCAGGCGAAAGGATTGGGCCTTCTTGCATGTTGAAAGAACCAGTTTCTTATTTCACTTTACAAGCTCTTGGAGAAGATGACATCATCCCTGCAGAACTGATAAGGTTACAGCAGTGTATATATTGTGAGTATAGAATGGCACCACAGACTTTGATGCTTTGCAAACTGCAATTGTTTATATGCTTATTTTTTTTCTTATTATAAGGGTTATGCCTCTGTCCTTTCACTGCGTAGTGTAAGATGGCAGCTTAACAGAGCCATGCTACTGTTCCCACTCTAAGAACTGCTTTCAAGTTAATTGGCAAACAAAAGCACCATGAATAAAACAGAGCTTTGTGCTTCGTATTTCAGAGTTTTTGATTGTAGCTTGCTCCTGCTGGAGAGTGTGAGCTATGTGAGACATTTGCCCGTAGTGAATGAAACGGGAAGGATGAATAGCAACAGCTCCAAGGTAAAGCTCAGTTATGTTATTGCGGTATAATAGTGGTTAAGCTCACACTGAAAATAAATTAGTTCTTGCTGTAATTAATAGTAAAATCTATAGTGAAGAGGGAGAGTAATGGCTTTTTTTTCCCCTTGAATGTGTTATTTACTTGTTTCTGTGTTTTAGGGCTGTGCTACTGTTTTTTTTGTCAGTGAAGAGAGTATGTGATTATAGAGGGAATATGCAAAGTGAGAGATATGCCTGTCTTTCCCCTTCATACTAGTTGCTCAAAACGAACAGTTTTTATTGCAGGGGTGAGTTTTACATTTTATTTGAGCCAGATACTTTGTAATGAGATTAAAGTGACTTTTTGGAAGGGAAATCTGTTTTATTCATCATTATTTTTAGCATAAGGTAATATACAATTAATTCTTGTGTCAGAAGAAAGCGTATACTTTTGTTTTGAGGCTTTTGAGTCTCAAAACAAGTACCAAACCAAGTACCAAAAGGCCATGTTTGGAAAAGGGGAATGAGCTTGTGATGAATGCCTTGATCTAAGGCTTGGGAGAACATTTGCTCTTTCTGAATGTGCCAGAAGCTTGCTGTGTGACTGTGGGGTTAATCACCTTAGAGTTGATTCTGCTGTTGGAAGTGTAGTTCTTCCCACTGTTTTAAATTTGCTCCTAGCTTTGTTCCAAACATCAAGTATTGGGCATGTTTCTCCATGTGAAAATCTTAAAACTATTCAACTTTTTGTATTAAAAGTGTCTACATGCAGATGCATTCCCTTCATAAACCACATCAACATTCTCATTCAACTCAAAACCATAAATCAGTGTGCTTATTGAGTTTTGGGTTTTTTTGGTTTTTTGTTTTTTTAATGCATCAGAGAAGTCCTGCTTTACAGCAGTGGGAAGTCCCCAGTTCTGTGAAGTGCAAGTATGGTGTTCCTGCACCCTCTGGGAAATACCAAACCAGACAGTCCATACAACTTCAGGGCATATGCAGCTGTGAGGAGGATCTGAACTCAACCAAATAATTATGAATACTTATCTATGGTACTAAATATTACATAATTAATTTAAGAATGGAGAGATGTGTGTAGTCTAGGCCAGCTCCTAAGAGTAGACCCCTAAGGACTAGATCCATCCAATAGCCTTAGGCTTCTCTAAAATAATTTTTAAGCTTAGTCTTCAAAATAGTGTCTTCCCCTTCCTCAGGTATCTAAAGTCTACTTCTTCTGTAATACATGGGTTTGTGGCACTTCCAAACAGCTAGTCCTGGGCTTTTTTGACAGCTTCATGCCCTGTTGCATTGTGAGGAAACCCAACCATTTGTTGTGAGGTCCATTGTCAAAGTGATCTATGCTAAAAGTTGAAACTGCTGGACAGGGGGCTAGAGTACACACATGAGGCTGTTTGCTCTGAAGCTGACAAGTGCCAGCTTGGCTGATGATGACATGTAGTTACATAAAGGTGCCATGTACAAATGTCTTGTAGGTGTCTGTGACCATTCCCAGCATCTTTTTTTGCAGGCAAATCTATTTGGAATCAGTTAGCTACACTTCTGTAGGTTTGATCAAGGACTGCAGAAAACTATGTTTCAGTCTTAGTGGGTTTCACCCGTTTTATCTACAAAAACTATTTATACTTTACTTTGGTAATTCAGATTTTTTTTTTTAAATGTTGGGATCAAGCACTGAAAGCAAGGGCTCCAACTGGATTGGTTCATATGGGCTTTTATGCTTACAGCAAAATACATGTACTTTGTAGTTCTTTTGTGCATAGAAGAGAGTGATAACTAATGTCAGCAATGTACAGTAGCTAATACTAGCTGGGTGAGAGGGATCACTGAGGCAACCAGTTCTGGTGCCGGCACTTTCCACAGCAGAGTCGGGGATCACAGCATACATGGGAGCTTTTCTGAGATGGAGAAATCTCAGGGGAGTGCCGAGACCTGCCAGGAACCAACCACTTGCACAAGACATGGTGGGATGGCTGCTATGACTAGAATGGATGGATACAGGCTCATTAGGAAGGACAGGCAGGGGAGGTGAGGAGGGGTGTTTCCCTCTATGTTAATGACCAGCTGGAGTGCATGGAGCTCATGTATAGGGGTGGGTGTGGAGACAACCCAGAGCTTATGGGTCAGGATTAAAGGCAGGACAGGTGACATTATTATGAGGGTCTGCTACAAGCTGTCTGACCAGGAAGACCAAGTAGATGAGGCCCTCTATAGACAGACAGGAGCAACCTCACCTTAACAATCTGCAGGCCTCATGGGGGAATTCAACCACCCTGTTATCTGTGGGAGGGACAACAGAGCAGGGCATAAGCACTCAGGAATGTTTTGATGATAACTTCTTTCTCCAAGGGAGAGAGGAGCCAACAACATGTGCTATCATGGACTTTGTTCTTACCAACAAGAAAGGGCTTATGGGGAATATGAAACTCAAGGGCACCCTGGGCTGCAGTGGGTATGAAATGGTGGATTTCATGATCCTTAGGGCAGCAAGAAGGGTTCACAACAAGCTCCCTACACTGGACTTCAGGAAGGCAGACTTTGGCCTCTTCAGGGACCTGTTTGGTAGGGTAGCATGGAATAAAGCCTTGGAGGGAGGAGCGGCCCAGAAAACCTGGTTGGTATTCAAGGTTCACCTTCTTCAAGCTCAGGAGCAATGCATCCCCCAAAAAAGGATGTCAGGCCAGGAGGTCTGCATGGATGAACAAGGAGCACCTGGACAAACCTGGACAAACAAACAAACAAAAAAAAGCATACACAGTGTAGAAGCAAGGATGGTTAGCCTGGGAGGAATACAGGGAAATTGTCAGGCATCCAGAAGTCAGGTTAGGAAAGCTATAGACCTGATAGAATTAAATCCGATCAGGGACATCAAGGACAAAAAAGCTTCAGTAGGTACATAGGTGATGAAAGGAAAATTAGGGAAAATTCTGGCCCTTTTCAGAAGGAAACAGGAGACCTGGTTACCCATGATATGGAGAAGGCTGAGGTAGTCATTGAGTTTTTTTTACCTTGGTCTTATCTGGCAAGTGCTCCAGCCACACCACCCGAGGTCCAGAAGGCAAAGACAGGTACAGGGAGAATGAAGCCTGCTGTAGGAGAAGATCAGGTTTGAGACCATCTAAGGAACCTGATGGTGCACAAGTCCATGGGACCTGATGAGATGCATCCATGAGTCCTGAGGGAACTGGTGATGAAGTTGCTAAGCCGTTATCCATCATATCTGATAAGTTGTGGCAGTCTGGCAAAGTTTTCACTGATTGAAAAGGGCAAACATAAACCCACATTTAAAAAAAAAAAAAAAAAAGGAAAAAAAAAAAGCACCCAGGGAACTACATGTCAGTTGGTGCCCAGCAAGATCACAGAGCAGATCCCCCTGGAAATTATGCTAAGGCATGTGGAAAATCAGATGATTGGTGACAACTAGTATGACTTCACAAAGGTCAAATGGTGCCTGACAAATTTTTTGGCTTTCTGTGATGGTGGTGGTTCAGGGAAGAGCAGCTGGTGTCATCTACCCAGACTCATGCAAAGTATTCAACAAAGTTGCACACAACATCCTATTCTCCAAACTGGAGAGACATAGATTTGATGGAGGCCACACAGTGGCTAAGGAATTGGCTGAGCTGTCATGCTTAAAAGCTGTGATCAGTGGTTCAGTGCCCAAGAGGAGACCAGTGACGAGAGGTGTGTCTCAAATATTGGTAATGGGGTATCTTTGTCGATGACATGAACAGGGAGATTGAATCCATCTTCAGCAAGTTTGCTGATGGCACCCAGCTGTGTTTTGTGGTCAGCATGCTGAAGAGAAGGGATGCCATGCAGGGGGACCTTGACAGACTTTGCTCCTGTGAGACCCCACCTCAAGTACTGCATCCAGTCCTGGGACGCCCGACATAAGAAGGACATGGATCTGTTGGAGAGAGTCCAAAGGAGGGTCACAAAGATGATCAGAGGGCTGGAGCACCTCTCCTATGAAGACAGATTGAGAGAACTGGGTTTTTTCAGGCTGGGTAAGAGAGGCCTGTAAGAGTCCCCCTGGAGAGGGACTTTTTAGTGATAGAACAAAGGGGAATAGCTTTAAACTGAAAGAGGGTAGGCTTAGGTTGGTTGTTAGAAATTCTTTACAGTGAGGGTGGTAAGGCAGTGGAACAGGTTGCCCAGAGAAGTTGTGGATATGCCCTCCCTGGAGATGTTCAAGGCCAGGCTGGATGGGGGTCTGAGCAACCTGGTGAAGTGGAAGGTGTCTCTGCCCATGTCAGGGGGGTTGGAACTAAGTCGATCTGTAAGGTCTCTTTCAACAGAAACCATTCTATGATTGAGTCTATACTGAATACCTCCCTAAAAAACCAATTTAAATAATATATATTGGATGGCTGATGTCTTGAAACATGCATGTTTAATTTGCTCTTAATTACCAAAAATTAGTCTTCCTATTCCTAAAAATATTTGTGTTTGATCTCTAATCTTCGAACTCTGATTATGAGCTTTATTGACCCATTATGCACTATATTGAATGTTCCCATTTAAACAGTTTTACATCTCTTTCAGACTAAAAGCATAATCAACTTTGTGGTGTTCTTGAGTACAATGATCCTCTCTTGCTATTTCCCCAAACTATTTCAGTCTTTTTGTTCACAGCCTGTCCACTATGAAGGAAAATAGATCAGGAGTTTATTACTAAAGCCATTTGTTTATACTTATTTTCATGATGTCCTTTAAAAGAGAATGATCAGAGTGTAAGCTAGGAATGAGTATTGTTGAGATACAGCTGGTAGTGTTGTATTCATTCTTTTCCCACAAACTTCTTATTTTACTTGTAACTGCGTTAAGAGTGTGGGTTTTTTTTTTTTTTTGTTTCAGTGTTATTCAGATGTTATCCAAATGAATGCAGAGGGTTTTTTGTTTGCCTGTTCTAGTCCAGACAACTGTTTTAAAGCTGGGGGCTGAAACTGCTTGGCAGATAATCAAACAAGGAAGAAATGAATGATTAAAAAAAAAATAAATGATGAAGCACAAGTGCCAAATAAATTCTGCTCAAGGGTAGAAAATGTGACTTGAGATCCTTTGTGCTTTTAAAAAATCTCGAAGTTAAAAAGAGAGTCTGCAGGCTACATGTATTTTCACCATTTTTTCAGTGTACCTATATTGAGTTTCATTCTCATAAACTTTAATCATGCTCTTTTAATGACATCCCAATTGGTCTTTGGTTTACAAACCACAAAGCCTTTAAGAGGCAGTCTAAGTATTAGGAAGAGGTGATGACTGTATTCATTAGAATATTGTTAGTAGACCAAATCTTTCATTTAAACCTTCAAGGTTCAGGCTATGTCTGAAAAATGATTCTGTTGACAAGTGTATGGTGTTCTCTTTGGTAATCCTACCATACTTTATTTTCTTTTATATTTCACACAAATTCTTCATGTGAATGTGTTTAATGTATTTTCCTGTAGCTTAACCCCAGGGTTTGTGCTAGTGTTTTGTTTTTTGGTGTTGGTGTTTGTGGTATTTTTAGCTTTCAGACACCTAATCATAAGCCTCTGAGCCAAATTTTGATTATAATGTAAGGCACTTTATCATGGGCTTTCTGTGTCTTTTACTCCCAGTCTTTGACTCTCATCAACTCCACATCTTCCCTGCCTTTGTGAATTTTATTAGAACTGATTTTTTTTTCAGAACTACTACCTACTCCTCTCCCTTTGAATCTGTCTTGTTTTCTCCAAAACTTCTCTGCTCTGGGTTTTCAAACAGCTTGGTATCTTGTCCCTGCTTTATAATTTTTCATTAGTTTTGATTTTTCGCGGAGACGAGCTCATGGACACAAATAACCTCTTCTTGATTTTAAGTACACCCTATCTCAGGACTGACATTTCAGCTGCACTGTTTTGAAAAGAGTGTGGATGTGGGCCATATGGATGGAAAGGCAATCTGCACATTAGCTTAGCAATTGGTGTCTCTCTTTTGGTGATATATTGTCTAGTGGGTGTTTAGCCACTTACAGCAATGAAACCACCACTGCATTTATTACTTGCTGTGTGCTTTGCTGCACATCTGTAAATGGTGCGGGTAGTTCTGAAGTAGTCCAGGATTTTATTTTTGTGATAGAATAGCGAGTAACCTCTTCCCAAGTGTCCCAAATGCAGTTAGAGTAGAAATGGTGCAATCCTTAGAACAACCTGTGTCTTTTAACTTCTCAAGCAAGGTGGAGGATACTATTAGAAAGCTTTTTCTCAGGGTTATGCATTAAGAATAAAAGGCTGCAACTTACAGGTTCATTCTGTTACATGCCTTCAAAAAACTTTTTTCAAATATGAAATACTTGTTTTCAGTTTAATAACAGGTGTACAAAAGAAGCCAGATGGAATTGTCATGAAGTAGTTACCATTTTTGCCTTTCTGGACTGCTACTTACCTTAAAAGAATGATTTCTAAGATTGTAACTCAGTGCTTTTTGTACACACAGATACACTCTGAACAAAAGATTCCTCAGATGATAAACTCCATTGATGCTAATCCTTTCCCTCCTCCTCCTCCTCTCACTTTTCTTGACCTATCTCCTTCTTTGAGATTATTTCCATTTCCTTGGATACCTTCACAGTAATTCCAGCCAAATGGTAATTGAGAGCGTGTCAGCTGTAGGCATCCCCTGCATATCAGCCAAAAAGCCATATATACTTTCCAATAAAGGATCCTGTTCTTGTGGTCACTCTCCTTTCTGTTCAGCTGAAGATGTCCTTAACCATGAAGGTGAGGAGAACTAGATCTTTGTCTTCTTAGTTAGGAATAGCTGAACACAGATCCTAAAGGGATTTGAAGGATCTAGGTGCCAAAACATTTATGAGATGATACAGAGGTTAGGTTATTCCCATGCTATAGGTTTGTTGCATTTACTGTGAGAAAAATAGTTTTTTTTGAATTAAAGAACTGGAACGTTTTTGGTCTAAATTGACTTTGCTAAGTTCTGTTGCCTGTTTGGTTTGCATGTCAGCTTAAATTTAAGTAACTTGAAATTACTGAATTAGCTGTGAGAGAAAGAATGTGTGTTAGCTCTCCATCCAACATGCAGAAATTCAATTATTTTTGGTGCTTTCAGTTAGTGGTTTGTTTTTTTTTTTCATTTATATTAAACATTGCGGTAACACCCATCTCTAAATGAATTTGGCTTTCTTGTTCCACGGATATTGACATTTTCAGCATTCATATCCTTTCTAACAATGCCTGTGTGGTGGCTGTTGGAAGCCACAGTGTCATACTTGGATGCAGATTCTCTAGTAAATTCTAAATTGCTCTCTGCAGAGCACTGTGTTAAAGGGACTCGTGAAGCAAAAGGTCTGAGAGTCAGTGACATAACTGTCTAAGAATAGTAACAGGTAGGCATCCACGTATTACGTGTTCGCTGTGCTGCGTTGCCTGTTTCAGAGACCCCTAAAATAGCAGTTTTGAAATTTTGAACTCTGAACTTCCTTTTGTTATTCTTAAGTCAAACCCATAATATTAATATTACAGCTTTCTGTGTTTGTTTTCAATGTCTTTGTTATTTCAGCAGAATATTTTTATTGGCAGTGTATTTTTCCAGTGGCTCTTGAGGATCTAATGTGGCATTTGTTTCACTCCATGCACTGTATTACCTGACCCCAGGAGTATTTTGTGGCGTCTACCAGGCCAGAGATAAAAGCTGCTGTTTCAGACTAGGAGTACAGGCTACTTTCAAAATACCAACATTTCCATATCAGAGTAGCAGTTCCTTTTAAAGCAGTTGTGCTCTGACGACAGCCCCAGGGCCAACTGTGCAAACCTTGAATTATACTTTGTGTGTAGGCATGGCTCCATCAATGCAACTGCCATAAGCTCTGCAAAGCATACAAAGTTTATGAAGTAATTTGACAATGGCAATTACTGTGCTAAAAATAAATCAGATGTTCATTAACATTAATGTTAACTCCTACAAGATATGCTAATCGCTCCTTAAGGGCTGAAAAATTTGGGAATACTGTTGTACAGTATTACTTCTTATAATGTGAAGTTTAAGATCTAGGAAATTATTAGGTTTTTTCCCACCTGCCTCTAAATGAGTATGGAATACTGAGTTTGCTAGAGTTCAGAGACCTTGCTGACCTGTGAGCATGGATGACTGAAGGGGGCACAGTTACCATCACCAAAAATGACCTCCTATATAGAGCCTGTGCCTGACCTTACTTTTAAAACTCTGACCTCATTTTTAAAACTCTGACCTCATGAAAATATTGGTTTAATTCAATTTTTAAAGGATTTTTAAAAAGAAAATACTTTTAGTTACCAAATTATCTTTATAAAGAAAGAAAAGGTATGGGGGAAGGTGTATAGTTTTCTCAAGTGATTGCAGTGGAGCTACTTGGTGCATAGGGACTTTTAGGTCAAGACAGTGGTTGTGTGTTGGGTTGCTGTCATACCTGAACATGGGAGAAGTTTGTAGTGTACAATGCTAATTTAGGCACTAATGTGTGGTTTATGTACAGATTGCTTGCTTTCCTTTTATCTCATTAATGCCAAGCTTTTTACCTGGGCTGGGTCATGTGGTATCAGTCCTAGGCTAGATGCTTTGTTCTTTCTCCCTCATGTTGCCCAAAATGATGTTGAGATGGCACAGACTTGCTAGCACCTACTCACATGAGAAGGGAGAGACCAAGGTCCTTACCGAGAGAGCAGTTGGTTGTGACTCTGAAGCCAGATAAGTATTATGTTGGATTTGCTTGATCTGTGAAATGCAATTAGATCATTCATATCTTTTATTACTCTGTGAGGACAACAGTGACAGCAGCTCTGCTATGTTTCAAAGGGCCACAGGCCACTTGCAAGGACAGAAAACTTGCATTTGCCGATCTCAATAAAATTTGAAAATAATTATAATATGATGCATTCTGAAAATAGCATGTTCATTCTCAGTGTGAAGCTTGGCCTTGAATGAAGCAGTATTGAATATTCATTTGCACCAATCAGTTTGTACCAGTTTGCTTGGAAATATGGAATATTTTTGGGCTGGTGAACAGGAAGAGCTGCTTTTTCCTGAGGACTAATTGGTTTTAGTAAAGAAGAGGGGACATGGCAATGCAAAGGGAAAGCTGAGACTTGTTGGTCTTGGTAACAGGATTCCCATTGTGTTGGAAACAGCTGAACCAGAAGGGGAGAATGTTTAAGAACTGCATAGCTCAAGTGTGTGAATGTGTCAGACTTGTGATGTGTAAAGCGAAAAAAGGCCTTGGATTTAAAGGGAAAACTGAGTGTAAAGAAACTTCCCTTTTCATCAAACCCTACTCTGCAAAGCATGCTGTAGGTGAATAAGGAGCACGCCACCACTAATAAGAACAATTGTAACCCAATAATGTTTAAATGAAAGATGAGCTAAGACATTTGAGTAAGGTAAGGAGTTTCAGAGGCTGTGCCAGAAGCTGGAATTGAAAAGGGATTTTCATTTCTGCAGCTTGGTACTGGTTTAGTCTAATTCTCTTCCTCTCTCATTCCTTTTCTCTGTAATTTTGGAAAAAAACAAATGAACAAAATAATCTGTCCAGTGGCTCTGGCTCAAATTATGGGAAATTTGGTGAGCACTGGTTGTGCTTACAGCCAGGTACCTTAAACCAAACGAAGTCCACTTGGGATGTGTGCTGACCTAGCAAAGCCTTCTGGAGGAAGAGAAAACAGATTTATGGAAACTTCTGTTGGCACAGTAAGGTGTGTGCTGCCTTTGTATTGAGTTATGAACCCACTGAGCTTCTTGAGAGAGGAGACTGGTGTGTACATGGAGCACGCACTGTGGGTGGATGTGTGGATTACTTTGTTCTTCTCTCCTCATACCTCCCACCCTCTTCTTCCAGGTATTTCTATTGGATTGTAAGAAGCTAAACTCTAAAGACAGTAGATAAAAACAATGACTGAACTCAGATTTATTTATTTATATTTATATTAATTTCACTATTTTCTGAAAATAGTACTGGTCATTTACTGGAATCAGGTTGGTCATCACCTTTTGTTGCTGCTGTTCTTTTTTCCTCCTGCTGTTCCTTGCTTCTTTTGGTCACATGCTTCAACTCTGAAATGCAAAGAAATCATGAGCTTTCCTGACACGCAGCAAAAAGGGCTGCTTTATGAAGAAAAATGAATGTTACCTCTTTCTGTGGGTCAGTGCTTGAAACGAGAAAATTAATCAGTGGTATACTACTATTGAACTATTTTGAGTCCTCTTAACCTTGCTAGTCTTGTAGTATAGCCTCACAGGTTGAAGGACTAGCCACTACTAGCCAGATTTTGTTACCTAAAACAGAAGATAACAAACTGATCTTCTGTCCTATGTTCTTGATTTACTGGCAGCCTACAAGGAACACTTGCACGAGTGGGTTGCTTAGCTTTCTCCAGCCTGTATATGTTCACATGGCACATGGGCATGTTGCTGCTGAGGGTTCTCCACGTGCTGGGTGAAGAGTGATGACCCTTGAAGGAGGGCAAGGATTAAGCTCTGCAGCTCTGACCTTGCGATGCCTGTCTTTGGTTATAATTGAAGTAGGAATCTGGAGAAGAGAAAAGTATGTTGTGATTACAGACAGTGGATGATGCTGTCCTGAAGCTCTGGCCTTTACCTATACTTGTTTGTTTCTGACTTCTCTGACAAAGCTGTGGCTTCCCTTCTGGTTCAACATTTGGTTCAGGGATATGTCTCTCAAATTTAGACAATTGATACTTTTTTGAAAACTGCAGGGAAAATATCTAAAATGCATGCATAATATATATCCATATATATATATATACACATATATATATAAATAATATATATGGAACTGTTGGTATGGTTTAGGGTGGGGTGTTTAGGTTTGTGTGTGCATGGTGCCTTTATGGTTTTCCATTTGTATCTGTTTTGGTTGCAGCATAGGTACTATCGTAGTACCTATGTAGTAAGTGTTTGGATGGTGCAGATCAATTACCACTGTAATTATGGCCTGAGAAAGTCCAAACATCTCTCTGTTGCTATTCTGGAACATTTCTTAGAGAAAAACTGGTTTAATTTAGTAGCTCTACTTGCATTTCAGGCTGTTTTATAGAAATACCTGGTTTGCTCACTGTCTCTATGTTTCTGGTCAGTTATGGAAAATCGATGAGTAGCTAGTAGGTCAGTGCTGCCTAAAATGCTTTTTTTCCAGGTTCTCCTCTTGTCCAAACAGACAACTGTAAATCAATGAATCAGCACCTAAGCAGTTATCTTGTCATGACAGATCTTAATATTTCACTATGAAATGAAGATGATAATTAGCACATCAGTTACATTTTTAATGAGGAAGACTTGCATAAAGACAGTCTTATTCTCCTTGCTTCATTCATGTAAACCAAGGGGATAGCTCTGACTATCCACAGCTAGGGATTCTGACTAAAACACTTGTTTTGTTGACTGTTAAATGTGTTTTTGTTCCTTTACTGCTATGAAAGAGACTACTCCTAGGTAGACCCACTCTTTGTAGAGACAGGAAATTTTGAAAGTATCCACAGGGCTTTAAAATTATGTCATGGATGTTTTCTTAAGAAACTGTTAAAATTTGAGAAAATGAGAATGTAGTTGAACACTATTTTTTCAATAGCTTTACAGCTTGTGTTATTTGATGCTTAAGCTAAAATCAAAAAACCTGAAATCCTGCAGAAGACTAATGACTCGGAGAAGTAGCATTACATTTGTCCCCTCTGATGGTGTGTCTTTCTGTTCATGGTTCCATGATACCTGTAGTATTCTTCTAATGTGACTGCAGGAAAGTATGAAAAATTGCTTTAAAGCCTACAGGATGAGTTGCATGTAAATGACTCATATGAACCTTTTAGCTCTTCTGGGCAATATAGTAAAGTGTGGTGTAAAAAAAATCATAAATGGTTTCAAGGGACTGGTAAGGAATTTTTAGCAGAAATGTACTTTTATAAGATTTTGAAAAGATCTTGGAGAATCTCACCTTTTGGTAATACTATAAATGAGTTATGCAGTTCAATAACAACAAAATGCAGACTGGCATTTTGGGACCAGTAAGGAAAACTGAGAGTTAAATAATTAAACAGAATTAAGTTGAACAGAATTGTGAAGAAGAAAAGAAGTTAAATAAATAAAACTTATTGCTATAAAGCTGAAGAGCAGTCTCATTCATGATGATGTTAAACAGCTCAGTTAAAAGTTCTTTGAGACTGTCTTTATGGATTCTGCCTTTTGATTTTCCCTAAGAGAAGATGGTTGTTAATAGGGATTTTAGTGTGAGTTATAATGAATGGGAAAAGCATATAATGAATGAACAAGATGGGGCCATTTGTGAGGGTCTCCAGAGATGAGACGAATGATGTGGAGCATATAAACATGGGATTAACACTGAGCAGAGGGGAGAGTCTGACACGTTGAATTGTTACTAATAAGCACTAATGAGTGAACATCAGCTGTCCTTTGTGTTGAAAAAGGCAGGCAATTTATTAATTAAAAGTAATTCATAAGGTGGCTTCTCTTTTTGTATTCTGCCTGTAAAATATGTGTGCAAGTGAAGCTTGAAGGCAGAGTAGCAAAGTGATCCTATAGAAGGAGAATTTTAGTGTTCATTGTCTTAATAACCTTAACTTTAAAAACATTGTTTTGCTGCCTTCCATATTTGTGTGTACACATGCAAGAGAAATACAAAACCAACTTTTAGGCAGGACCAGCATTAAGTAATGGAATAAAAGATGTTGCCATTTCTCCCATTACCCTAACTCTTATTAAAGGTTACAGCATGCAATATACAGCGCTTTAAAGTCTGAATGTTCAGTGAAACATGAAAATGAGATGAACATAGGTAGAATGTACTATTCTTACTTATTTTCTACATGAAAAACTTCCTGTTCCCATCCTGCTTTTTATACACTAGAGTCACAAGATATAAGTAAAGCACAGTTTCTTTTCCCTAATTATGCAGTATAAATGGAAATTGTGGTCAAATCTCCTAATCTCCATAGTGGGAACAGAACATTTATCTAATTAGTAGTTTGCCTTTTGGCATTACTTTGAATAAATTAGCATTTCATTATATACCCTGAACTACTTGGAAAAAGTTTCCCAGAGTATTTAGTCTTTCTTATCTAAAGAATGTATTTTGTATTAGTATAGGTTAATAATATCCTTTTTAACTCAAAAGAGAGAGTAGCAAGAATGTTGTTATTCTTAATATCAGAAGGTTGTGCTTGCAAGTTTTTTGTTTTCTTTTATCCCCAGGAATCAGAGTAAAAACTTATGTCACCATATCTAATGCCCTACTCCTTCCCCAGGGGAAAAAAGAAAACAAAAAAGGAAAGCAAAAAGAAATGGAACAAGTTTGAAATACAATTTGACCTCCCCTCTCTCTCCCTTTCTCCAGAAGATGAACTTTTCTTTCAGATTGCAAACAGTGCAAAGCACAGTGGTGTGGACTAATCCAAAAGTTGCACTCAATCACTAATTATAAATGAGCTTTTCTACAGTATTTTCAGTGTAACTAATCCAGAATACACTATTTGTCTTATTTTCTTGCATATATAAATCAGTGACAGGAAACTGAGTGACTGAGTTTAGGTATTGACTGCCAGATAAGAAGAGTGGCTGCTTATTATGCTTTTCCTGAACAGCTACTGGGAATCAAAACTTGGATGGGAAGTTAAAAGAGGTAATTCATCAAGGATAGATTTTAATTGATTTTCTTTCGAAGTGTTAAAGAGAGCAGAAAGAGAAATTAATGGATGTGATAAAGGGTTGTAATTTCCTTTCCTTGAGTCACTGGCTGTTTCAGACCCTTGCTTACCCTTCAGAGAGTCAGTGGCTGCCACCTGGGGCAGAAGATTTGCGTGAAGTACGGCGTTAAATAGTCTCCTCTTCCCAAAGTGGCCTTTGCAGCAGGGATGTATGGTTACACCACCATTGCCATGGTTGCTTTTTGGGAGACGGAGGCATGCAAAGAACCTGTCAGTTTGTTTTGGCGAAATCCAGAGGAATGAAACATCTTCATTTTGGATTCTTTGTTCATGTGCCAATTTACATGACAATGAGCCTGCTGGCAACAGAGAGGGTACACCTGTTTCAGAGGGGGAGAAGGATCCTTGCACACGAGTTAGCAGGTCTGACTCATTGGGAGAGCTTTAACAAAGATTCACAGGGGGACTGGGATAAAATATTGATCTCTGAAGACAAGGAGGTGGCATGCTGCTGTTTGAGAGATTGTGCTTGTGAGGTCCTTCTGCTGTCTGGTTAGAGGTATGGGATGGAGATCATGTGGCAGCAAGGATGCAAGGGTTACTGTGATGTGCTAGAAGTAGCAGAAGCGTCTGAGAATGGTAGTGCAGGAATTGGAGCTTCACCCCCTGAAAAGGCAACCCAGATGAAATGCATCTATACCCTGGCACAGTGTGGTCAACAGACAGGAAGAACTGGAAACCACCGTGCAGCAGGAAAACTATGATATAGTTGCTACCACAGGACTTGGTGGGATGAGTTACACAACTGGAGTGGTGCAATGAGTGGCTATAAACTCTTCAGAAGGGACAGGCAAGGAAGGAGAGGCAGTGGGGTAACTCTACATGTTAGGTAGTGTTTTGATCTTATTATTAAGATTCAGTGTTCACAGATAAGAATCAGTGGGAAGGCCAACAGGGCAGGTATACTGGTATAATTCTGTTATAGACCACCCAACCAGGATGAACAGGCAGACAAAATATTCTATAAGCAACTGGGAGCGATCACACAAGTCTAGTGATTGCTGACTCTTACTCTAGTGTGATGAGCTCCCTGCAAAAATAAAAAAAAAAAAAAAACAGAAAATTTCTTTTTTAACTTTAGTTAAATCTGGCTCTTTTTAACAACAGCTGGAACAATTAATGGAAAATTTGAAGGTGAGGGAAGACAGGATAAAGAAGGTGCATTAATGGCTCACTCACTCTTAAGCATCTCTGCAGGCAGATTCCTTCTTTCAGGTCTCGTCCTTGGTTCCCTCAGTACCTTTGTAGGAGGTTGGCACAGGTTTCGAGTCCTATCTTCACAAGTGCCTAGGAAGGCCTTCCTTGCAACCTCTGAGGCAAGTTAGTGCCTGGACCCAAAATCAGAATGCCAGAAAAATCTGTGTCTTGGTTGACTGTACTCCCCCTTGCTGCAGGCACCCCAGCTCTTGGCTGCCACATTTTGCACTGTCTCTTGGCTGTATCCTTTTTCATAGGGGTCATTCAATAGCTCACAAAAAAGCTCCTTGTTCCTTATGCCTTCATCCTGAGGCGCAGAAACTCTACTTATAATTGTACTGTAAGACACAGAACAGTAATTCATATCCTAGATATAAGTTTAAATGAGCTTCTCTTTCCATACTACATTTTAAAGACACTGTGCTAAAACTCTCTGGTCTCCTCCTATACATTCAAATAAATTTGCCTGCATTTGTTAGTTGGTTTTATGTTGTTGTGACCAAGCAGTCTCTAGTGAACATGGATTTGGGATTACATAAATTGCCAAACAGCACCCATTTTTCTTACCTGCTCATGACAAGTGGTTTGTTTTAGGGAGATCGTTTCTGGGGACCTGGAAAATGGGAAGGCGATGTTAGAGAATGACCACTCTAATCTAATGGTCTGAATTTTGTTCTACAGCTTGATGACTGCACCCTGCAATTGTCTCACAATGGTACCTATCTGGATCTAGAATCCACCCTAGCTGAACAAAGAGATGAATTAGAAGGCTTCCAGGAGGATGCTGGGTAAGTAAATGTTTACTAAATTTAGCTAAATAAACCTTGAGGTTTCAGGAGAATGTGTTCAAGTCAGCATAGGAACAGAAGAGATAAAAAGATGAAGTTCTTTCCTTTGTATGCCCATATGTCTGCCCCTTTGAATAAGAATTTTATGACTTCTCTATGTTTAGTCTTATGGTTTCTTGAAAAGAAGTTGGCATACTGTAAAGAAATATATCAATATGAATATCTTGAGTAACCTAGTGAGATTTTGTATTTTTTTTGAACTTGATAAATGAGGATGGTTGGTTCTGAGAACTCTGAGGTCTTCCTGATGATAATAGTTGGTGTAGAGGATTATGTTGGGGTTGTGCTTCTGAAGTTATAAAGTAAATTTCTTTGTACCCTGATATTTAAGTCTTTCATTTATATTTTTTTGAAGAAAGAACCTGTATTGATTTCTTTTTTTACTCCTGGAATTGATTTAGCCAGCCTGGAGGTGTGGGTTATTTTTGCATGTTCTCCTCTCTTACTTTTTGTTTATTTAGTTATTGCTGGCCCACATGGATTGCTATGATACAGCCTTCCAAAATCATCTGAGAACTGAAAGTGAAAGCAAAAGTTAGCATCAGAGCATGTTTGCGTGAATGCATATATACTATTTGCTTTTTTGAAGAGAAGGGACCTGTTGACCTTTTCAGTGGCTGTCTTGGTTAAGATGTAAAATGGACAGCCTAGATCTATTTTTGTCTTGCTAATTACTGTATTGGACTGGTTAGTTTGAATTATTTTATGGGTGTATTTGACATGGACTTGACACATGTGAGTAATGTAGCTGTGCCAGAAGGAAATTCATAAAATCGGGGAATCACAGAATATGCTGGATTGGAAGGGACCTGTCAGGATCATTGAGTCCAACTTCTGGCCCCGCACAGGACACCCCAAGGATTACACCATATGTCTGAGAGCATTGTCCAAACGCTTCTTGAACTCAGACAGTCTTGGTGCTCTGACCACTTTCCTGAGGAGTCTCTTCCAGTGCTCAGCCACCCTCTGGGTGAAAAATGTTTTCCTGATAATTAACTGCATTCTGAATTTTTTGTCAGGGCTTGTTACCAGTAAGAGATGCAGCACTTTTGCTTATACTGCTTTCTCCACTTTTTCTGATAGCTGTCTTGCCTTTGATGAATAATTCTTACAAATTTACACAGTGCCTCTGATTATTGTTTTATGTGGAGAAGAATTTTAAATAATATGTTATAAATATTCTTGTGTGTGCATTTGTTCATGTCTTATTCACACATACCAGTTTGAGGCATGTTTTTATAACCATTGGAAGATAAAAACCATTCTGTTAAAAACCAGTAAGAGTTCTTCAATAGGTTGGTAGCCAGTAAAGGCCGAACTGAGCCTCCTTTCTTGTGCAGTAGGAATGTTAAGTGTAGAAGTTGATGTAGTCCTCAGTTTTATGCAGAGGGGGTAAAAATCACTATAAAGAAAGCAAGTTCTTATTTCCAGCTAACTTTAGAATGAGTTGAAAGCAAGTAAGATGAAGGAAAACATTTTTTTGGAACTTTTTTTGTAGCAGTATGTCTAAGTCACATTTTTTTCCCCTTCCATTGCTGTCTCTCTGATAATTCTAGTAATTTTAACTTCTTTCTTTTGACATCCCACAGTAGCAATTTGGCACTGCCAAGCAATTTGGCACATTAGAAACCAGTTGGTGCTTTTCCTGTCAGACTTTGCACTTGAAATGGCAAGCTACTGTCCACCTTGTTTTATTTCTGCGCTTCTATTGGGCATATAAAATCAATTATATGATTTGTTCTTGAAACATGATTCTAATTTTCTTTGTGGTGGCTATCATAGGAAAAAAGAAACAAAACATGAAACTGACTGTGCTGGAATTGCTTGTTTACTGTGTTGTTTTGAGCTTGAAAATTAGGATATACTTTTATGTACTTTGCATTTGTGCACAAGCCTCCTCTTAATAGTGTAGTCTGTTGTCATTTGAGTAATTGCTTCTATCAGTGGCTTGTCCTGCTGGGTAATGTGAAGTTTGCCATGAGATCCTTCATTCTTGTGCAAAGAATAGGAAGATTATGAACCTGTGGGCCACTAAGGTGCATAACAAGAGCTTGGGCTACAGATG
The DNA here is from genome assembly GCA_013400415.1 of Scytalopus superciliaris. Taxonomy (NCBI): domain Eukaryota; kingdom Metazoa; phylum Chordata; class Aves; order Passeriformes; family Rhinocryptidae; genus Scytalopus; species Scytalopus superciliaris. Next base: position 213,084 of record VXBX01007796.1, read on the forward strand.
ATTATTGTAATTATTTTTTGAAGTTAGTTTTGTGAAAGAGAATTACTGTTGTCTCTGTTGTTGTCATGTATGTAGCCCCCTCACCTTCGCTCATCTTTGCCTTGCTCTCTGAAGTTGTTCCTTCCCATGGTGGTTGTGGGTTAGTAGGATGTGCTGTGTTTTCACATTTTGGCTGCCTGCTTTGGTGCAACACCAGGACAGGCTGTGTTAGATGCTGCCATTGTAGCTATTGTGAACCATCTTGCTTTGGTGTCTTCCCACTACAGTCCTTCAGACCCTGCTTTCTTACTTTTAGGATGAATTACATGGGGGGAGTTGCAAAGGCCAAAGTGGTGAAAATGAAAGGAAGGAAGAATGAAGGAGGTGTTGGGAAGTAAATCAGCAAGTGAAACACATAGGAGCACAAAAAGAATCATTTGTCCTCCTGCAGAGGGAAGAAGGGAAGATTGCTCAGGGGAGATGATACCTTCATCACCTTTTCTGTGGTGCTTGGAGGTACAAGCACTGTGTTTGCCTTGAATAATTCTAGCTTGTGCAAACCCAACAGTATGGGGGTTAAGCTTTAACTTGGTGGTTGTGAGGTTCTATCTTATCTCACCTGGTAGCTTGCATGTTGGAACCCTGAAATCTTAGGGCTTTGCTGCTGTGGGATGCAGGTCAGTGAAGTACAAAACCATGTGTTTAGGAGTAATTGGCTAGGGACAAGCAAGTACTGGTCAGGCAGAAAATGACGAAAGGGGGGACACCTGACTTGTCAGCAGTGTGGCAGGAAAGGATGTGACATTTTTGGGAACTGTGAGCTGAAAGCAAATCAGTGAATATGGTGCTGTGAAAAAGGTGTGGGATCATCCTGGGGTGTAAAGCAGGAATTTATCTGTTGAAATGCAATGGATTTGATGTCTTCAGTACTGGTGAGGATTCAGTTGGATTTCTGCATCCCATTTTTATCCACGTTTTGTGAGAGGAAAAAAAAAGATAAACAAGAATAACCAGAACTTTAGAAATTTGTGCACTACCTTCTCTGTATGATTTAGTAATATAATTACTTCAGGGTGAATGCAACTCCTGTGATATTATTCAGAAAAATGGAATATTTTAGACACTGGGTAGCAAATGCACTCAGTAATGTCTTTATCTCATGTTTCTAGCAACCTAAACTCCATTTTAGGGCCTTGCAGTTCTCAGAGTAAAGCACTGAGCCTGGAGTGCTCCTGAACTGGAACTTCTGGCTGCAAACCTCAGGAGCTTAACAGCAGCAACCCACTGTCTGGGAGGGACTGGCTGCAGAAACGACTTAGTCTCTCTCTTTTTCTGTCTGGGTCATTTCAAGGTCCTGCGCTTAATCTTCAAAGCTTTTAATTTTCTGAGATTAGGCTACCTCAGGACCTGCCTTTCTGCCATGCCGAAGCTGCCATGCTCATCAGGATCACTGAAGCTTGCTGAAATCTGAGTGAAGGCTTTAGTAGCTGGATATTCATGGCATTTTTAAAATTTTAGAACCTCAACTGTGGAAACTCATATTCAAAGTGAGTAGATTGTCTTCCAATGTAGCTGTTTTACCCAGAGAAAAACTACGGAGATTTTTTTTTAAACACTGTTGAAAGGAGACTTGTAAGAAAAACAAAACAAGCCAAAAACATATCCTTAAAAATTTTATTGATTGGAGAGACTGCAGATATTTGCTTTCTCTGGGAAGGATTAGATGAGCATAGTGAAAAATGTGAAAGGTCTTCCTTCAAGACATAGAAGAGGATAGTGGCAAATACTGCGTATTTGTAAATAACTGATATAAGAAACACATGAACTCATGCAATTTCAAATAAATTTCCCTTCTGTTACTGAATATAGTGAAAAGAGGCATTTGGTAGTTGCTGTCCACTCCAGCAGAATCTAAACTTGTGATTAGGGATGGAGAAAACCCAACACACATGCCTGCATAGCCTGTAGGGCTAACTCTGAAAAAAACATGGCTGGGGATGGGACTGCTTTCTTGAGTCCACAACTTTAGCTGCTGCCATTTGCACCCTTGGGAGTAGTTGTGGGATTCAGGAGAATGAGATAATTTTAATATGGGGGTTATTTTTGGAACAGTCAGGATCTGGCCAAATAATGACACTTGCCCTGCAGAGAGTGTTGCAACCCAGAAGAGGGTCAATAAGAGCATGTAGGAAAACTACTTTTCATTTCAAGTCTGGAATGGTTTGTTTGCTTGTTGGGTTGGTTAGTTTTTTTTTATTTTCTCTTGCTTCCAACACAAGTTACTTTGTGGATGCTTAATTGTGGAGGTAGTTTAGGTGGGCTGGCTGTTAAGGTGTTTGCTGAGGTGTCTGTGCTGGGTAATGCTCCTTTCCCTTGTTTCCTTGTGATTTTACAGAGCAAGCAAGAATTGTCAAGAAGTTGATGCATTTAAATTACCATATAATTGCCCATATTCTCTTTATGGACGTGTCTTAACAGGCCCTAATGGTAACTTACAAGATAACAGTCCTCAACCTCAGAACACAAGTTTCTTCAGACAATGCTATAAGCAATGGAGATTTCCTCAGGGAACATGTTTTTAAGACTGCTGTTCAGCAGAGAGATTGTTTTAAAATACTTCTGATAAATCACTTCAGCACTAATGTTTTTTCATTCCTTCTAGATGCCCTATCTTGAGCCATTTCAGTTGGGTGATAGACCTTTTCCCTCTTGATGCTGCTGTTCATTCTGGGCTTGATTCAGAGTCCGTTGAAGGCACTGGAGTCTGGCAGGGATCTCTAATATTCTTTTCCTACTTATGAACTGTATTTTGCTCACTTAGACTTTGCAAATAGCACAGTTGTGAGCATGAAAACTTTTTGTCACTTGTTTACATAAGGATACATTTGAAGATTAATTTGCTTTTTGTCTAGCCAAAATGGCATGGCTCCTTTCCTGAAGCAGTACTGCAAACTAGCAGATTCTGTGCTGATTCTGTATTAGTTTGAACAGAGTTTGTGTTTGTTCACTGTTGGAAAATACTCTCAATTTATGATAGATTTCTCTCCATGTTTTGTCTTGATGTCATTTTGATAATGTTTCTCAGTTCCAATAGCAAGAAAAATAAGGGAGTGCCTGTGGAAGACTGTCATTGTGTTGCTACAAACAGTAGAAACTGCAACTGCTTATTGACATAATTTACTTATGTTGTGAATAACATATTAGTCAACCCAAATATTTTGATTTCTGTCATATTTAGTTCTTAGTTTCACCAAATACTCAAGCTGAAAAATGTCACAATAAAAAGCATGCAACAAAGCAAGAAAAAAACACCCAAACCCAATCCAGCAATCTAAAACATGAAACCAAATAACCTGAGGGAAGAGGTTATGGTAATTTTTGGAAAGTGTAAGACTTTCTACAGTATAACGGTATTTCAGTCTATAATGTATCAGATTACAATGTTGAACCACATTTTGAAGTGACTGCTTTGCTAAAACTTTACTGTTGCAGAATAAATGGCCATAAAGATTTCACATACATTGTTCTTCTGGATGACTAAGTTGATGCTTTTTTAATTCCCTCACACAGTTGGTGGGCAATAGTTACTACTATCTAAGTTTTCAGTACTTTATGCAGCTTTTTAGCTGTTTAATTTTTAATCCTAATAAAATGTCTTTCCGTGTAAAAGAAAAATAAATTAGATAGAATGTTGAAATTAATCTTTAGGTGTAACTCTGGAAATTTGCTTTTGTAGTTATTTTGTGATAACCCTTGACAGCAAAATGAAATAAAATCACATGTCCCCTATGCTTTCCCTGCTAGAGAACACTAGGCAGGACATCTCTGAGCAGTCACAATTCCAGAGCATGTGATCAAAATAATTACACCAATGTGCATATATTTTGTAGGCCTGACAAGTAAGACTTGCAACATGAAGGATGTGCTCTGAAAGTAGGATGGAGACAATTAACAATTGAAAGTTCTACCATGGAAATTATTGAACAGTTGTGAGATAAGCATTTCTTGTCAGTGGATCTCCTTGACACAGTATCTTGTGAAGAAACAGTTGTTGAATTAAGGTTTCCTTGTAGTGAAAAGCTACTGCTTTTGTAGATAAGAATGAATACTGATGAGGGAATGTAAAATGTAAATGTAAACAAGCATCTGCATAAATAGTAGCAAACTTCAAGAAATTTTACTGAAGACCAGGGCTTGTTTCCTCACGTAGTTTCACCTTGAAGCCTGGCTTGATGGTGTAGAAGTAAATGTCTTCCACATAGATATATGTCAGACATTGTAAGCCACTTTGCATACACCAAAAGACACAAAACATAAGATCCACAGGCTTGTGAAACCCTGCTTTGGTTGGCTGTCCAGCAGGAAGCTGGAGTGTGACAGTAAGCACCGAAATTACAGTGATCACAACTATCTGTGGTGTGTAGTTGAAGTCTGGGGTTGTAAAATGGAGGTGCAGTCCATTCACCTTACAATTTCATTCCAGTCTAGATGGAGAATCTTCCAGCAAGTAGCCTACAAAAAAGGTTGCAATACTGCATAATCTTAACTTTGACTGATGTGCCGAACATGGCCTTCTAAGGGAAGCAAAGTTGGTTTTGCTCTTCTCCAAGTGCCTCAGTCTTTGAAACTGTACCACACTCCTTCAGCTGAGACGGAACCAGCATCCATAGTAGCGCCTTCCCTGGCTTGGATGAGGAGTCTTCGTGGGCTCTTTCCTCCTCTGTGTGGTTTTGGTTTGGGGGGAGCAGCAGCCTGGGGTTGGTAGACCTGACTGGGACAGGTCATGGGCAGCTCTTGGAGCCGACATTTGTGAAATGTGAAGGAACATAGTCCTCTTAACCCATGCACCTGAGATTAGTTTGGAGTGTGGGACAGCACCTCAAATAACAAGTCCTAAAGTGTTCCTGTGGTCTGGTTTTGTCTTAATTCCCTTTTTTTTTATGGGTAGGTGTTTTGCTTTGGGTTTTTTTTGAGTATCTTTTTCCGTTGTCTTTTTTTTTTCTTTTTTTGAGAGCTTGGCTCATGATTTTACAGCTTTTGTTTGTCAGTAGTGCAACAGCTGTGTCTGTTTCTCTCCCACTTTGCCCCAGAATTCACTCAGACATCTCTGTTGTCCAGGGAAATATCTACATCTGTACTAAGGTACCTGTGTAAACATTTGAAGATTTGCTTTTTTTGAATTTTAGTGATTACTCCTGGCAAATGACAGCAATAAGAGTGCTATTCTTCAAAAATCATTTCCATTGCAAAATGTATTGCAAAAATACTGTTGTGTTTAGCTCTCTCTCAGCCTATTACATACCACATAAAGTGCCAAACCAAAAAGCGTGTGAATAATTCCTATTTTTTCCTTGGACAACTTTTTTAAAGATAGCCTAATTTGGCATTCAGGTTTACATGTGAAAATAGCTGAGGAGTCCAATATTTTATGGTGGAAACTTAAATAAAAACAGCTTATGGAAACAGCTGATGCCAGATGTTCTATTTAAAACCATTTAATTTTATTAACATTGAAGCTCCTTAATAGCTGTGTTTGCACTCGGCCCTCCTCCTTGATGACGAGGCTGTAAGCTGAGTGAGCAGCTCTTGAGGCTTGGAAATGTGTTTCTCTTCAATCTGTGAGGAGGAAATCCCTTCCTCTCTCCATAAACAGATCATCTGCGGGGTTTCAGGTGGGGCTGCCAGAAAGCACTGTAGGATTGCACTGAACTCAACTCCTGTTGCGAGTGAAACCATGGATTTGGGAATCAACAGACATTGCAAGCCCCTTTGGAACAACAACAGCACTGTGCGTGCTCACCGTCTGCTAGTGCAAACTGGTGAAGTATTGCAATGCAATTGCCCAGAGCATGTGGGCAGCTCAGTGAGTTTGTGCTGGGTAATTAGTAAAAGCTGTGAACTAGCTACACTTCCTATCCCTGGCAACTATTTCTGTGCATGCTTCTTCCCTGTGGTAAATGCAGAGGAGGTTTGTACAACCAAGCTCACACTCTGTTTCATCCCGTGGGAATTCATTTGTCTATGAGCTTGGTGTGTGTGGGGGGGGTGTTTGTTTTGTCACTGACTAAACTAAGGTGGTAATCTGCTACTGATAAAAATAAGTGTCTCCAATTTAAGCTCCAGTTGTGAGCTAACAGCTTACACCACTGCAAATCTGTGACTTGCTCAGGATCTCCGGTAATGAAGGCGTGAAAACCAGTGACTACTGCCAGGGTTAAGACCATAGCAAAATAGTAATTTATTTCACATTTACTGCTCTGTAATTGTGCTCGCTAGCAAAGGCATTGATGGCCCAGCAGTAAATGTAAACCTATTTCCGAAGTGAAATTAATATGGAGAAGTAAGTGGCCTGAAGGCAGCGTTTTATATTTAAGAATTTGTATGTCAAGTTACAAAGAAGTCCTTGCCAAATACCATGCTGTTGGAAAACTTCCAAAAAGCAGAAAGAGACACAAAGTAGTATGTTGATCAGTGCAAAGTAGACTTTATGTACTTACATACACATATGCATGTTCTACTGCAAAGTAGGACAGCTTTAAAATAGTTCTTGCTGAGTCTGGTTAAATTAATCCCATTCTGAGAAAGCAGAAGTGGTCAATTAAGACAGTAGGACATCGCTTTGAAATGTGTTGTGTCACTTTGTATAATATCTTCTTCAGTTTGTCATCTTATCATCAGTCACACTGGAAAATCATAAAAGTTTTTTTCCCTTCAGGTAGTAGAGAATGATTTCCAGTAGAAGGGAAATGTTTATGAAAATTTATTAATTTTTTTTTTTTTGCAAATTTATAAGTATTTGTTTACAAACTAAGTCAGTTTTCTGCTTATTTTAATTTTGAAAAAAAATTAGATCTCTCTGTGGCTTCTGAAAGTTGGAGTTAGGTCAGGTAGCAGAGGCCTTTGTTAGAATGAAAATTATTCTGCAGGTGCTCTTTGCTTCTGCCCTACAACTATGGAACTTCTAATGAAGTTTGTAACAGAAGCATAAAATGGGTCAGGTTGGAAGAGACCACAGTGGGTCATCTAGTCTGACCTCCGTGCCCAAACAGGGTCATCCTAGAGCACATGGCACAGGATTGTGTCCAGATGTTTGTTGAGTATCTCCAGTGACGGAAACTCCACAACCTCTCTGAGCAACTTGTTTCAGTGCTCCGTCACCCACACAGTAAAGATGTTCTTTCTCATGTTCAGGTGAAAACTTCCAGTGCACCAATTTCTGTCCTTTGCCTCTTGTCCTACTGGCTGGAACCACCAAGAAGATCCTGCATCTATCCTCTTGACATCCTCCATTCAGATACTTATAGACATTGATGACATCCCCTCTCAGTTATCATTTCTCCGGGCTGAACAGGCCCTCAACCTTCCTCCATGAGAGAGATGCTTCAATCCCTTATTCATCTCTGTAGCTCTCTGGTGGATCCCAGGAGCTCCATGTCTCTCTTATCCTGAGAATCCCAGAACTGGACACTGCACTCCAGATGTGGCCTTACTAGGGCTGAGTAGAGGGGCAGGATCACTTCCCTCAACCTAATGGCAGCATTCTTCCTAATACACCCAGACCACCCAAAGTGGTCTGAGACAGTTCTCCTGGAACCAAAGCTATGAGTTCCTACAGTGTGGCTGGGAGCATTAGTGGGTTCCTTTGCCTGAAGAGCTGGAAGCAACAAGTCACTTAACTCAGGGAAGATAAGTTATTTTACTTTCCTCCTTATTCTGTAGGTTCTCAGTTCTTCTAATTTTTTTTTTCAAAAATCCTGATATTTCAAGGCATCTGTTTTGCCAAGTGTGAAAAGGTTTTAAATGAAAATCCTAATGTAACATGAATGTCAAAGTACAGGTGATAGCAAATCCAGATGACCAGAAATTACCTGGTGTAAAGATTCCTGGGAGGAATGTGCAGCCAGACCCTAAGAGCTGCTGTCAGGAGTGGGAAATATATAACCCAAGAACTGGAAAACATTGGTTAAATGATGTGTCATCTCTGTGGAAGAATACCATGCAAGGTTGACAAGAAGTGTGGAAATTATGCTTTTGGTTTTGTTTTACCCAGAAGCAATATTATTGTTAAAACAGCTCTTCTAATGCAAATTTATTCACCATTTGCCAAGTCATAAAGTTTGTGGTTTTATAATGAAAAATTATAAGATGGAGATTTAACTGATCATGCTATCAGTGTTTCGCAAAATGGTAGGAGAACCTTCACACTGAAAACAGTTATATATGGGCTGAGCTTTGGGGGTGAGAAAAAGACGTGGACTGGGTCATGAATAAGGACAGCTCTGGAAAAATGGTCATTTGCTGACTGTGAAGGCAGCAGTCAGCCCTCAAATATTTGAGGGGCTGTTAAAAGGTTTTAGTTTTAATGTGTGGAAACTGAGCCATTAACAACTGAGAAATAGCCAGCATGATGATTCAGAAAGTAAGGGGAAGAAGTGGGGAGGGGATTCTCACTTTCCAGCTCCTGAGGTTTGCTTGCACATAAACTATGAAAAAAGACAAATGGAGCAAATGTTCCCCCATTTTGAACTTGCATTTTACAGTGTGTAAAACTGATTCATTGTCTTTTGGCAAAAATCATTGCCTTTTGGTGAGGTACACTGAAGACTCCACCCAGACCTTTACTGACATACACTCAGAATACATTAGTAATAAATAATTTGGTGCTATTTATGTGGCTTACAATGCATACTTAGTGAATCCCTTGAATGTTTTACTCAATGCTTTTGAGTTTCTCATTTTCTTCCCTCTTTTCCTCCTATCCCATTTTGGTTTTGTTTAAAAAGAGGTAAAGGAAAAAGAAAAAAGGCCAACCCTGCTTAGTAAATGTTGTACTTGGGAAAAGTTAAAAAAAAAAAAGTTAAAACCCCCAGCATGTTGTAGTGACAGCCTTTAGGTAGTCCTTATTTTGATAGTTACGTGGACAATGATGTGTCATCCAGGATGCTCTTGTTCTCGTTGGTATTCACATGTAATTTTGGGGGTGGTTTATAGGTTTTTAATAGGGAATGAGGCAGTTACTTGTTAAAATCATGTTGACAAACACAGAATGTAATATTAGAATAATCTGCAGGGAAAAAACATGTACAAATATCAGCATACTTTTTTCCTTCTTATACTGTTGCTTATACTAATCATTGGCAAGATTTTGCCTCACTGCTTTTTGTTCAGGGAATATGCTGTTGGGATGATTTCTACCTGGATTAATAAAGTTTTTATTATTTTTATATTTTGTTTTCTGAAAAAGTGAACAGACATCTAAACAGTTGCTGTCTATTGATTTACTTTTGACTCTTGTCAAATGATTGTTACTTTGGTAAATGTGTCATGATCCAGGAATGCGCTGAATAAAACCACTTGCTAAGTAATTAGATGACTTGCAAGTGTATTGCAGGAACAGGATGCAGACACATTCTGACTGCACACTAAGTTTTTAGATGGAAAAACTGAGGTAAGAGAAACAAGTCCACTAACTCTTTTTGAGGATGAGTGTGTGTGTGTTTGCCTTCAGCTGCCTGCTGTGTACCAGAATAGGTTACTAGCACTATCCTCCATTTGAAGCGTATTAGAAGTGAATCTTAGCACTTGAAAGACTTATTTGTAATTATTGATTTTATTTCCTGAGCTCCCTAGTTTCCATCATTCAGTGGGAATAACATGACCTTGAACATGACAGTTAGATCTTTGGATAATAATCACCAGAAAACTTCAAAAAGGTTATTTGTTTGGATAAGATTTTCAGATGAGTTTCAGAGAGATTCTCAGTTCCTCTCTGCATGCACATGTGCTCACTCACTTTCAAAAGACTTGGCTTTTATACAACTTTTTTTTTTTAAAGTGTCAATTTTTTTTCAATCTCGTGAGTCTGCAGTTGAATGGAGAAGCATATCAGAGTGAAACCGCAGTCAAACCATATCTTAACAGCTTTGAAATCAAAGCCTAGCATTTATGCTGTCTGATTAATAGCAGGTTAAGAAACACTTTCCTTATTGTGTGTGTGCGCTGGCTTGCAGATCTTTTTCAGGGAAACCCTGATAGATTCAAGTGCTTGAACTCTGGCAAAAATTTCATCCTTTATGCATTCAACAAGGAACAGTTTGTTTTCCACTGCTGATGTGGAGTACCTTAAACTATGAAGCAGCTGACTGTGAGGCAATGGTCCACTGCAGAAGCATTTTCCACTCCCTGAAAGGTGTGTGCAAGTGAAGATGAAAATGCATGGGCTCTGAAATGAAAATGCAGAAGCCATTTGTAAGAATAATGCACTCTAGAGCACGTCTGTTGCCATGTGCTTGTGTCTGGTGGCAGTGTTGTCCAGGTTTCTTTTGTGGGAGTCTGTGGTTCTTTCCTGAGTTTAGGAATTTGTTGGATGCTGTTCTCATTAAGCTGCTCCTCTTGGAAAAGATGAATGTGATTACTGGAGATGGTTAATGGTCCACGAAGAAACCTGAGTGCTGTGAGAGGCTGTAACAAAATGTGAAGCATGTTCTATGCATGTGTACTTTGAAAGCAGCATCTATATTACATAGGTTTTCAGAATGATTAGATTGTTACATCAGGCAGAACTAAGCACAGATAGGTTAAAGTGTCAGATTAGGCTGATGTTAAATGCTGTCCAAGTCTGAAAATATTTTCAGTGTTGCTAAGTTAAGGTTAGTTTTCATCTAGCCTCTGCCCTCTTTGAGATAAACAGGCAACAGCCCATGGTGTTAGTTGAGCTTGGTCCAGTAACCTGTTGTGTTGACTTTGGTAGAGGTTGCAAAGGATGATGAAAAAATCATCTAATTATTTCAAGAGAGGCTTAGGACCAGGTAAATATATGCCTGGCTGATCTGCCACCACCTGGTTCAGAGTTGACCTTGTTGGGAGTGATGGACTGATATTGCACCAAATAGCAGTATGAAAAACTGAATATGGATGGAGTTGTAGGCTGGGGTAGCAAGAAACTTTCCCATCTAGTAACAGTTGAATAATAGAAATACAAGGTACCTGTATGATTTGCCAGTACATTTCACCTTTATTTTTCCTGGTTCAGTGAAACTTAGGATAAACTTTATTAACCTATAGGTTTTCCTGCAACGTTTCCCAAGTTCATGCAGGCTGCAACTGTGAACCAGTTGCTCTAGACAGTACTCCTCCAAAGTAGGATGAGGACGGGCGTATGCTGTGCAGTTAGCCAGTGCAATGGGAGAGATAAGGTCTGTTCTCTGGACCTCCAGATTTACAGTCCCTTTACTGCTATTACAAGTTTGAATTGAAACTTTTAGAATCCATTTTCCACCACATCCGGGCTGTCTTGCTGGAAGCTTGGCTGGGATCTGAGGGAAAGGGTACTTGTTGGTTTAAATACCAAAACACTTACATGCACAAAGAAACTACTACAGTTTTCAGAGGTTTTGTATAATTGTCCTTGCTAGCACAGCTAATGATTTTTCTCTCCAAGTTATCCTTGAGAATTGGCCCTATCTACAACTGACTGATAACACTAATCTTAATGGATGAAATCCCTGTCTGGAATAGAGTAAAATGAGAGTCGTGGGAATATGCTAGTTTAAAACTGCTTTGAGGGTAGGCTATGATTGCTTATTATAATCTATTTATTTTTTTAAATCCCCCCAAAAAATTAGAAGCACCTCAAAAAGATGCATCACTCTTAGTTGCTGTGTTGCTGTATCAATGTGTGTAGCACTTCATGAAAGATTCAGATCCAAGTTTGCCTTTGTGGGATTGAGGCATTTTTTAGTGTTCTTTAGATGTTTCAGGACTAGAGGAATGTGCAGACCCTAGCAAAGAATAGTCCTTAGACACTCTCCTATCTACATTAACTGAAAAGCTCCAAGTTATTCATGATGTAAAATCATGGCTTCTAATAATACGAGATTTCACTTCTGCTTGGGGATAGCCCTTTGGTGAATCAGATGTCTGGTCCAGATTTTTTTTTTTTTTTTGAGCAAATACAATGAAGGGTAGTAAGTTTGCTTGACAGTCAACTATGTTACTAGAGAGTGTTATTAAAACCTCTGCAGTTTATCTGCTGCTGTGCTGTGCAACTGTGGCTTTTTTCATGATTGTCAAGTACTGTGTAGAAAGCAGAATAAGAGGAGCCCAGATGATGTAGCACATCCTTCTGTAGATTTAACGCTCTGGATCTAATGAATTTTTTTATTGAATGATTAAATAATCATTAAGAACATTTGAAAAGTAATTTTCTACTTTAGTTTTAAATGATAAAATAATGTGTTTCAGAAGCAGGAGGCTGTTTCAAAAAGAGGCTAAATTTATTGAATTGAAATATCTATGCCTTCAGAAAAATATTAGGAAGTCTGAATGGTGTCCTGTCCTGAAAGAAAGAAAACATTGAATTAGAAAATGTATGTTAATAGATGCATTCTCCTATTTTACAAAGATGAGCTTTGACAGGGCAGTGATTGTGTTCTGCCTTGCTAATAATGCCAGTGAATCTTAATTGTACAGTTACATAAAAATCCCATGTTTTATACCAGCAAGTCTTCAGTACAGAAGAAGGGATGTCAGTGTCATAATAAAATAGGCTCTCAAAAATTCCTTGCTAAATTTCCTTGAAACACTAAGAGGAAAATTTTGTGTGGTGTTGGTTTCTTCTTATGTGTGGTTGGTTGGTTTGTTTTGGTTTTTAAATTATTATTATTTTATTTAATAATATTTTTCCCCTTTTCTCCCTCTAATAATAATCTTGGTATTTCTCTCTGATTGAGGGATTGCTTGGCTCAGACATAGACTTAACTTCAAAACAAATAACTGTTTAAGAAAGCCAATCAAGGTACTATTTTTAAAATGTCATTTAAATCAAGTCTTGGAAATGTATAATTGAGTGAAACTATTTGTAATGTGGTACATAAAAAATGACAAAATAAAGCATTTATATTGCATAAGACAGGCACTCAATGAGCTGTTGGCAGATGTTTATTTACATTAATTTATTAGAGAAGTTGAATATAGGAAGCGTTTTGTATCTTGGTAACTCCGAGGCCTAGAAGTTAATCTTGTGGTGATAATGATTCTGATCTCAACAGAGATCAACAGAATGCTTTGTCAGCACAATATGTGAAATTCACCTACTCTACTACTGCTAAATTGCAGCTAATAAATTAAGTCTAGTAAATACTTCTTGGCATTTTTTTTACAAATAGTAGCCAATTTCACTCACTGAAGCAGATTGTTTTTTAAAAAAGTCATGTCAATAAAACTACAAGCCTTAGTTAAGAGTAAATTTCAAGCTTTGTTACATTTTTAGGTTTTGGTTTTAATAAATGAAGGGTTTTTGTTGGAAATGCTTTTCTGCACTGTATTTTTTAACCTCTTTTGTTTTTAATGCAAATGGCCTGTCTGTCCCATCCCGGTATCAGGACAAACTTGCCTACAGGTGTGGTGTTTAATGCTATTTGGCCAGTACTTCATGAGTCTGTGAAATCATGGATGGATTTCAAATTACTCCTTTTTTTGCTCTTTATTATTTTAAGATGCTTTCCACAAAATTGGTGTGTGTACAATCATGAGTGTAATAATTTTCAGAGGTGACCTTCATTTTGCAAAAATGTTATTCAAAAGCTTTCAGCAGAGAATTGCATAATTTTTGTTTTTTTTGCATATTACTGGTCTTATTATACCAGCTTCTGTGTGGTAAATGCAGTATGTCTTAACCCCACAAAGTGCCTCTGTTAGTGATGATCATAGTGCAGCGAAAGGAGTGGGGGAATGCACCAGTACAAGTGAGTTTCTGGGCTTTGAATCATATTGATTTTGATACACTGGAAAACTTGCCAATGTGACCATTGGGAGATAAGAGTAAAAATGAATGTTTGTTTATGTGAGAATTTTCTGTAACAGGTGTAACAGTAGGAATGATAGTGTAGAACAGAACCTGAAGACGAGAGCTTGCTCTAAGTTTTTCTGTAAGTTTTCAGGGGTCTTTGTGGGGAGTTGAGGTAGAGGGGGAAGTAGACACTGTTGAAGCTGGGAGAGCTAGCATGAAAAAGGCATTGTTTGTATTGAGAAATGTGCATTAGATTTTTAGAAAAGAGAGAAAAGGTGTATTAAATTGTAGTGGGCCTGAATCTCTACAGGCCTTAAAATGGTGCTGAGTTCTTAGGTCTTTGTGTTTATTCTCTCTCTGATTGATGGTTGAGCACTGCTTGCTCTCTGCTCTTCCAGCAGATCACCCCACACCTGTTAAAAATATGTAGGATGTGAGCACAGGCAAAGATGGTGTCCAACCAGAATGACAGGAGAAATTTAGGTGGGCAGAGTCAGTCCTATACCTGGAACTGCTCCAGGAAATTTTGCAGTCCAAACTACAGACATCTCTTGTGTGGACAATAGCATGTTGCCGCTTGGCGCACTTCAAAAGTTCTTAAGAGAAGGGTTGTACTTTGCCCACTTTGTCCTAATAACGTTCAAGCAGACCCATTAAACAGTAAATTGCATTACAGGTTTGGTTTTTTGGTTTTTTTTTGTTTGTTTGTTTCTTTTTGTTTTGTTTTGGTTTAAATCTATGTTAATTTTTTAAATCTACAAAATTTTGCTATTCTGAAACTGGAACTAAGTCCTCTATTAGCAGATGCATAGTACCACATTAACCACTTTTTTCATTTCCTTAATATTCCTTTTTTTCCCCCTACATTTTTCCAGGAGCAATATTCTTCTGAAAATACATGTCACTACTTCACTGACCTGCCTTCCCCCTGCAAATTTTTCAGGGAAATAACATGAAACATGAAAATGATTAAAAATATTTTTGATCCTCAAAACATCTGTGGGCAGGAAACCAAGAAGGTGGGGAAGAACCTTTGTTTTTACTGGAAGACTATTTTTTTAAAGTTACAGCTAGTAGAAATTCTGCTGGTGTGAAGGGTTTGGCCCTGAAAACTCTCAACAGAGTTGCAAAGTATATAACTGAGGAAGGTCGTGTTGGTTTGTTCTTGAACTTGTATGAAAGAAGTGGGTGTCGACTTCACATGACACAAATAAGCTGCATCTAAGTGCATTCTAAAACCAGATTGGCTTAATGCATGTTTTCCCATGATAAAGTCACTGAATCACAGAATGGCTGAGTTTGGAAGGGACCTCTGGAGGTCATCTGGGCCACCTAGAGCCACTAGTCCAGGAATTGCATCTTTAGTTTCAGAGAAAAGAGGGTGAATATGCTGCAAACGGAAAAGACATTTGGCTTTTCTTACCCTCCCACCTTTGATCGGGTGAGCACATTTAGATGCACAGACAAGGTGCTGTCCATATCCTCATGCTAGTTTGCAGGTGTAGCACCTAGAAATCAAGAACAGTGCTCTTGTCCAGATTGAAGAAATGTGGCTTATACTAGTTTGTCTGAAAAACAAATGAGGTATGTAGCAGCTAATTAAAATACTTGTTCCATTTAGTGGAATCTCAGTATGGACTGAGAGCCAGAGTTAAGGAGGACCCAGTTTTGCCTATTTGCATGTAAAGCACAGCTATCTTTGTGCCACAAAGACTGATTAGGCTACATGAGCAGATTTGTGTAAGTGTCACCAACCTCTTGTTTGAACTTGCATTTTCTTTTAATGCTCAACTATACCTAGGATTAAAGTATTTCTGTGAGAATTAAAATGTGCAGTCATCCCTTGGTACTTGTCTAATACAAATTCCTAGAGAGGCATTGTGGTGATTTGGCCTTGGCGAGCTTCCAGATGCCCACCCAGCTGCTTTCTTGCTCCCTGTCCTCAACAGTAGGGAGGGAAGAATAGATGAAAAGACTCACTGAGTGAGATAAAGACAGGGAAACCATTTGCCAATTACTTTCACAGACAAAACAGGCTTGATTTAAGGAAAAAATAATTTATTGCAAATTAAAATAGCAGTGGATTATGAGATTATGAGAAACAGATAATTTGTAATACCTTCCCTTATCTCACACCCTTTTCTTCCTAACCTCAACTTCATTCCTTCATTCCCAAGTCCTCTACTTCCTCCCTACACCTTCATATATTTTTCTTCTCTTTTCTTTTTAGGAGGGGAAAGAAACACAGTATAATTCTGAGGACCCAGCTGTCAGTGAGAGTCCACGCCTGCATTGGTAAGTTAAGTTCCACATGTCTGAAAGAGAACAAATAAACAGAATTGATTTCCAAGAAGTAAATCTGGGGAGTATCAATCAGAGTTGCTGTGTTCCAAGTTGAGGATAATGGCCAATACATTGATTTATTTTTTGTTGTTCTGTTCGTTTGTGTTGAAATTAGATGGTATTAGATACCCTACCCTTAAAGCATGTTAAACATCCCAGGGAAGTTTAGTGTTCGCCAGTGAAGTGTGAAGGTGGGGGCCTCTTTGGAGAATCTTTGATTATCTGTCTTGTCATAGCCTTTATGTGTGTCCAAAGAAGGCTGTGTTCTGAATTGGGAATGGGTTTCGGCGAATTGTTAGCTGACAGCTAACTAATGCATTTTAACAGCATGCAAAGTTTATTACTTCACATCTTGCAGATCTTGGCCACATATTTGTCATTATCACAGTGTCAGTGTCTTAAAAACCCTGGTTAAAACAATGCTGTCATGAGGAAAACTCTAATGAAAGTCATAAGTGCGTGTCAGAAGAGCTTTAGGGTGCATGAACAGAGGATGATGTACTATGATGGTGTTAATACATTCTCAAGCGTTTTACAGAGCACAGTGTTTCACTGAGTGTTAGTGGCGAAGCTGATGCTCATGTTCTGGTGATACTATGATAGATGTTATGGGAGGCTGGTTTAAAAAAAACCAGTCTGTGTGTCTGTGCCACAGCTGCCTATTTTGTTTTCAGCTTCTCTGTTGTAGATTCAGCACTCTAATGTGTTTAACTTGTTGTTGGTCTTGCTTCAAAAGATGATAGCTGAAGCCTTGAGATATAGATATTTTCCTTAAAAGGAGGAGGAGAAAGTCCAAGTTTTGTGTCATTTCTACAGGGACACTACTGTTGGAGGATTCAGACTTTAAATGCAGCTAAACTTTTTTCTCCTGCCCCCAGGATGTGTTATGAAATGGCATTTCTGGGAATTTGAACTGAGCACAAGCAACCTACAGAATTCCTCAAATACCTCCCATTGAGAATGATCTCTAGGCTGCCTCATGCAGGAACAGTTTCTCCTCTACTACCATTGACTTGAGAAAGTACAGTAGGGAAAGCCTACGTGTTAAGTGTTAGAGGAGGAACAGAGATGCTGCAAAGTCTAAGCTGATTTTATAAATGTGAATGAAATTAAGAACAGCTTGGAGAAGATTGTTCTTGTTAGGTCTGGAAATATATTTGGCAAAACAGAGTACTGCAGCAAGACAAGATTTGATATGTTTCCTGGACTGAGGTTTCATAAAAAGAATTTTCATGTAAAATTTTTTCTCCAGAGTGCAGCCATCGAGGAATTGGAGCACATCAGGTTCTGAGCTTCTGTGTGTGGTTGCATTGTTGTTATGTTTTCATTCAAGGTCAGTGTGGGCAATTAGGCATATTACTGTGCATGTATCTTAATTGTTTCTGTATGAAAGTGCATTCCCTTATCCAGTGGTGTTACTCTCTGGCGGCAGTGATGCATTCAGTGATGAGTGCAGAGGAAGCCAGGCTGCAAAACTTGAGTCCAGATTTCAAACTCCTAGAGAAGAGGTGTGTTTGGATATGGGCTTTTGGCTTGGTTCATTATAGGCAGAAGAGCCAAATGCAAGTTCTGGTTCTAATTTCCATCCCCCCTGCTAAGTTTAGATGTTTGGGCTAAGCTTTTATTTCAGCCCATAGATTGATGTAATATAGTTTCTTCTCTCTAATTTTCTTTTTAATTTTTGCATATCATATGTGTCTTATTTTTTTTCTATGAGGTAATTTGAAAGAGTCAGAACACCCTGTGTTTCTTAGTACTGGCCTTGTTTGGTGAGCTGTCTGGTGGTTAAACCTGTCACAGAAATGGGGTTGTTTCACTGGCACGGTGGGTACTACTTCATCTTGTGTGTGTGTGTGCACATCAGCTGCCTATTAAAGTCTCTTTTGAAATGTAAGCATTATGTTTAGAGGTTAAAAGATGTGTTACATATTTGGAGTAGAAGCCAGGAGCTAGAGGAATCTGAGATAGTGTTACGTGGAATAAAACTGTCTTGCTTTGGCTATTTTCTTTCAGCCTTCACAGTATCCTTGGAAAGCACTGTGGTTAGTGATGCTTAGTCCCCAAAAGACAGCTAGGGCTGCTTTCTTAGAAGATGTGGTTTTTTATGTAGTGACCTTTCTGCACAGCCTCCTGTCATCTTTGCATTCCGGGTTTTACTGTGCTCGTAAGCGCTGAGAGGTGTAAAGAAATAGCTTTCCTGCCATAAACTCTCCATGCTTTTTTCCTTCTTCCTAACTCATTTTAAAATGGTGGGAAATACAAAAGTGTCTGTGTTCAGATGTGCAGATAAAGTTTTCTATTGTTAGTGACTTCACATCTCACAGGAATTCATTGGACTTTAGTGTCAGAGCATGTATTGACTACAGGCCATTATTTTCTGAGACTTGGGAAGACTTAGCATAGTTCCATGTCAAATGGGATGGTTGTGGTTTTTGGTTTTTTTGTTTGTTTGTGTGTTTGGTTTTTTTTTGGGGGGGAGGTGTGTTTGTTTGTTTGTTTTGTTTGTTTTACCCAGAACTGAGAAGGAACAATGGTTCATAACTTGAGAGCAGAAGTTGATGGTATTTTCTATTCTGCTACAGGATTTCTATCCAGTCCCTCTTAAACATCTTACTCAATTTAATGAATTAATACTTTCTTTTGTTTTCTGTCAGTTTGAGTTCTTATGTTCGCTTTCAGCATGGAGGAACAAATTTTCTTTTAAATATCACTCTACTTTTTTTCCCATTTTGGCTTTGTCCTGATTAAATTATGAGTACTAATTAATAGACAATAAATTTAAGTGGTTTTAATACAAACTTCAGTATTTAGATTTTTTTTTTAATATCAAAAGAGTATTGCTAAAACCGGTTTTGTTCAGAGAACATAATTGTAAATTGAAAGTTGTAGATGTATTTTTGTACTTTTTGATGTTCAAAGACCCTAGCAGAGGAATCATAGAATGGGTGGGGTTGGAAGGGACCTTCAAAATGATCTTGTTCCAACCCCCTGCCATGGGCAGCAATGCCACCCTCTAGGTCAGGGTGCTCAGGGCCCCATCCAGTCTGACCTTCAACACATCCAGGATGTGTTGGATCACAACAACATCTGCAGGTTCTGTGGGCAACCTGTGCCAGTGCCTCACCACCCTCACAGTGAGGGATTTCTTCCTAATATCTAATCTAAACCTACTCTCTTTCATTTTAAACCATTGCCCCTTGTCCTGTTGCTGTCTGTCCATATAAAAAGTGACTTGCCCTCTTTTTTCTTTAAGCCCTTTAAGCAGTGGAAAGCTGCTTTGAGGTTTCCCCGAAGCCTTCTCTTCTCCTGACTGAACAGCCCCAGGTCTCTCAGACTGTCTTCACAGGAGAGATGATCAGAGGGCTGGAGCATCTTTGTTGCCCTCTGGACCCGCTCTAACAGGTCAACTTCTTTCTTATGCTGATGACTCCAGGGCTGGATGCAGTACTCCAGGTAGGATCTCACAAGGGCAGAGTAGAGGGGGAAAATTACCTCCCTTGTCCTGCTGGCTACTCCTTTTTCGATGCAGCCCAGGATGCAGTTGGCCGCCTGGGCTGTGAGCACATCCTTAAATCAGATAGTGTCAACTGTGCTTTTTTTTCCCCACAAGCTTTCAAATTTGACCTTTTATTCAAATCACATTTATTGCAAGTTAATACCCCTGTGGGAAAAGTCTTTTTAGTATTTTTGGTAACCATATGACTTTGTATGTAGTTATTTCTTAACATAATTTTAGTTTGTATATATTTAACAATTACAGGGCTCAGCTGAAGCCTTGATAAAGTTTAATGTAAATGAGAATGTAGCTATAGGGAGTGAACACCAGCAGTGTCAAAAGCTTTAGCCCCTGAAACTAAATGGAAGGTTTTAGTCAGAGCAACATTTTGACAGTGAAGCTTTGAAGATCTTTACAAGGTCCACTTTTCCTGCAGCATAACTTGGTTTAGCCATTAGGTCCTTGCTTGCACGGCTCTCTTTGCAGCTCCGGCTTCATGTGTCTGTTCATTGCTTCTTGGTAGTTTTTTTTCTCAAAATCTGAGGTGATTTCTGAGAGAAAAGACACCATTTGCTCATACATATCTGGATCCAGTACTTAGGTCAAGAGAGACCCATGTCCTCTTCTGAGATGCTTCTGCCTGTGATGTTGAATCAGGAGCATTGCAACTAGTACTGGGAATGATGTTTGGACAGGGATCCATGACAATGACTTCGAATGATTCTGCCAAAAGAAGTTTGACATAAGCTTCAGTTGTTAATACAATGTAATACAAGAAGAATGCAAATAACAAAAGTTGATGTGATTCTGAGTACACGTATTGACCTGGGATTACTCGGAGTACTGTAGTTTGGAAGGTCAGCAAATATTGCAAGCAGTATTTTAACTTTTACTGTGTCTTCATGTCAGTTTGTTATAAAAAAAAAAACCCAAAAGCCCAAGCCAAACAAACAAAAGAAATAAACCAACACACACACAAAGTCCCCCCGTCAGTTATTCTAAATGTTTTTTCATTATAATATTACATATTTTGTATGATTATAGTACTTCCTATATTTATGCAAAGTCTTTTATCTACCAATAGATTAAAAGTAATTTGCATAGATATTTGTGTATATTATATTTCATAACTTGATCCAGTGAGGGCTCTAAACAGTGTGCAAGTGTATTATTGCAAGAGTCTTGCTAAATGTAAGCTTCAATATTGATTGTTACAGCTATTTCTTAACCTTGTTCTATTGACTTTTGCACATGAGCATTTGCAGAGCTACCAGAGCACAGATCCGCATTGTGCCCACCCTTCCCCATCCATCCACAGGTGCTCAGCAGCAGGTTATTCCCAAGTCTGTGACACAAGGGCAGCTGTGTTGCAAGAGGCTGTTCTAGCCCCTGTTATTAGGGCATCTGCATTAACCAGCAGTGTTAGCACCAATAACCCAGCCTTTCCACAAAGCTCTTGGGATTATCTTCTTGATATCCCTTCACTCTTGATATCAGTTATGAAATGTAACTATAAATATCTGCCTGAGCCTGTATTGTTCTGGGGTACCTGAGGGAAAAGCTGTAAGCTAGTTGTAGCTGGGGGGCTAGTAGAAGCCAGCTGTTTTTATTTGTCCTGTAATAGCTGAACTATGCAGCTAGTTCTTTTTCCCTTGTACAGTTTTCCCTTCTGTTATCCATTATGTGGACTTGTTGCATGTATTACAGCAGATATGATTACGCCCTGCAACTATTTATGCATCTGTTGAACCTTCTGGGAGGACTTGCACCTCAGGCACATGAAGGGACAAGTTCCTTCCCAGTGGAACCACAGTGCTTTCAGGAACAAAAAGTCCTGTCTTGAGTCTGTAACTGTACGTGGCCCTTTGTTGCAGAGAAGTTAGGATGCATGGGCTGAAGGGTTTGTCCTCTTATGAGTAGAGCATTGAAGCATAGAAAAGCCAGTGCTGTTGTGGTTAAGGAAATGTGAAACCACATTGCATTTCATTCTCTGAGAGCAGAGTTGTGCCTACAGCCCATGTTATTGGTACTGTCCCACATGAGATACTTCTCCCTGCAAATATCTTTACCCTACTTCATCTGTCTGGCATATGTGCATTTGTCGTGGGCTGAGCGCCAGAGTAGGCTTTTCATGGCCGTGGACAGTGCGAAGTTTCTCTAGTTCATGCTTTAAGACATTGATTTTTAATTTTTATTATTTTATTTTTTAAAGGAATAACTTAGGAATTTTGAAAGAAACAGTCAGGGAGTTCCTAAACACACTAAGAAAACAAGTCTTATTAAAAAGCTTTCCTAAAGGAAGCTTAATTGTGGAACTGTGAGCTCTTCATTTGGACAAGTAGTGATATGTTCCAGTGAAAGAGTGGAAGTTTGGGTTGTTTGAGGGACATTTTACAGTTTTATGTTCAGTGTTAGGCATTCCTAATAGAAAACATTTTCAGTTTGAGAGAGGGAACATGTGGAGAGCATTAGCAGTTCAGTAAAACGTGCAACCAATTCGGATTTAATTTAAAGGGAACAAAAGAGGTGCCTCGAGAATTTGTCGGAAGCACTGTGGTTTTGCCTTCTTTGCACTGATGGTAACAGGAGAGAGAGAGAGAGAGGTGAGTTGAAATTGCTTTATCGAATATCTTCTTAGCATAATTGGGACCGAAAAGGCTGTGATTAATGGATTAATGGTGCTACACAGGCATCCTCTATGCATTATGGATTTGTAATCATGATATGCTTCCTATGACTCTTGCTGTAACTTGGTAAAAGTCCTGACTTAAATGAAGATAATAAACAACATGTTTATTAGATGTAAACTGACATCACACAAATTGAAAAAACGTGAAAAGGAATGCCAAAGCTTGGGGGGATATTTTTTTAAGGGTTAGACTTTTTAAAATAGAATAATTTGAGTTCTAGTAAAGACAGTGCACACAATACTTACTGAGGCCTGCTTCCAGATGTGATTGGAGATATCTGGTTCAGCTCTCAAGCTTTCAGTTTGAGTGAAATGTGAAATAGCTGCAAAGGCTATGATAAAAATACCTTTTTCAGCTTTTTAGGATTATTTAAATTTTCTTTCCTGAGAATGTGGAATACAGATGCTTTGAGTAAAATCCCCTGGTTCCCAGATCAGATTACTTTGCGAAAAATCTATCCATATAAATAACTTGTGGGTTAGCTTTAAAAATGTACACCTCTTTAAACTGAAATGTTAGACTTCTGTTGTACTCCTCATACATGTGTTTAGTCAGTCTCCTTTGTGGGTATGAATCATGGTACTTCCCCATAACTTGTGATTTGCCTTCTGGTATCTCACTGAGAAAGTTCTGGGCCAGTCCTGTAGGATCTCAGAAGATGTTTGAGACAAAGCAGATAAATTTTTGTGATTTGTCTCTGCATATTTAATTTAGATTATAACACTTAAAATAGACTTTGTAGCAAGAAGAACCAAGAAGCTGCAGAGCAGATAAAGCCTCTGTTAGCAATAGTTGCCACATTAAAGTGGTAGATTCCTTCTTTAGATGGGCTTGTTCCAGATTTGAAAGGACTGCTGTGGAGCGTGCTAGTGGGATGCTTTACTTGTCTTGGGAAGCTTTGTGTTAAAATGTGAAAGCTTATCTAGCTTGACTCACACTGGGAAGTACTGCAGAAATTCTGTGAAGTGTCCTTGATTTGGAATATCCTCTTTCTAATGTAGGGGGTTTTTTTTGACAACATTGCCATTTTTTTTTTTCAATATATAAAAATCTGGAAGGGAGAATGAATCTACTTTTGACTGTAAAAACAGTGAGATCTAAAACAAGTATTGTTTACTAAAACAACAACAACAAAAATTCCTCAATCGTCTTCAATCGTACCTTAAAGGCAGCCATCTCCTCATAAAGCAAGGCAGGTAAATTAGTATGTGGTATCCTACAAAGTAGTAAATTAGTAAGGGGTATCGCTATCAAAGGGGTATCCTAAATTTCAGTAAGTGTAGGAGTTTGTGTAGTTTCCTTAAAAGGAAAATAAAATAAAAAATTGTATGCAACCTCTTAAATCAATAGTTGTTGTTAGTTTTCATGAAATTCCCATTTTTATTTATTTGCACTTACTTTATAGATATAGATACTCACACTTACTTTATAGATACTTGTATTGACAGACAAAGTAATCCTTCCACTTGCGGTCAGCATTCAGACTGTTGAACTCATTTTGCTGTAGACTGAAGTACAGCATGTTCAAGCCCTTAATTGGGGAAAAAATGTTAAATTCATATTAAATAGCTTCAAATAAATTAGAATTACACTTGGAAAAGAGCAGAATGATTTGTTTTCTGCCTCCATGTAAACCTGTTCTATACAGAAGATACATACCAAATTAATGAACTCGATTCAGATTAGCTCTCTTGAAACTTTGCAACTCTGTCCTGTTTTAAGCTTTACTTTGCTGAACTTCAAACAGCAAAACAAAATTAAGCACCTAAACTATGGAAGAGAAATTAGGAACTGCTACTTAAAAGCTATGGGGTTGGAATAGAAAATGTTCTTTGTAATGTTCTCAGCCCTGCCACTGATTTAGCCTTGTTTGTTAGGAAGGCAGATGAATGCTAATTTTGCTCAAGTGGAATTAGCGTAGATGTAGTTGCTGCATCCCTGAGGTGTTCTAAGGTGCATGGACATGTAGATGTAGTATAATAGAAGGGCAGAAGTGGTGTTAGTTCTTAAAGCAGGGAATCATGCTACTACGGAAAGAAGGCTTCCCTTCTCTTCTAACTTCATCATTACATATAATTCTTTTGATGCCTTATGATGGTTTATTTCATATTAGCTTAAAAAAGAGAATGTATGTATGTCATTGAAAAACAAAATCGGGAGATGTTTGTTTGAACATTGTCATACCATTTGTTTTTTAAAATGGTGAGCAAAATATGCAAACTCATGGTCAGTGATTGTTCAAATGAATGCCATTTACCAACTTTTTGTGAACTTGCTGCAAGTCCAAGTATATGGGTATCATATTTTCAGACCAGGGCTATGTTGTTTCAGTCCTTACCCAGACTAGAAGGAAAGTTAAGTTTTGTTACCATTGGAAGATCTTACAGTGGAAGGTAGTATAAAATACATGGGGTTTATTAATGCTGCTGGACTGATTTTTCATAAGGTTTATTAACTTTTTCCCACAATGATATGTAATGGTAAATGCAGTATATAATAATTCTACAGTCAAGAAATGGTTGCTCTCTGTTGTTGATTTTCATTGTGGCATTCAAATAATGTTCTTTCCTTGCCTTCAGCTATCCTATTCCTCTTTCATTTATATTCTTTTCATCTTTTTCATGTGCAGCTGCTTTTATTTCTGTGGAAATTAAGATGGTTTAATTTGTAAATTGTGTGCCTCTAAATTTCTTTCTTTCTTTCTTGAAATACTTCAAAGATTGAGGAGCTTTATTTAAATAGGTGGGAGAGTACCCTTATGTAGTACATGTTGGTTTCTCTAAGACTTTCAAGTGGGGTAATTCACCACATCCATTCAGTGTCAAGAATAAAGTGTTTACTATCATGCAAAATATTGTGACAGTATCTTTGGAAGCAGTTAGATGAAATCCTCACATTGGACTTAGAACTACTGTGGTCAGATGTACTCATGAGCGGTGGAAGAACCACCACTCATTGTCATTGTAGTTTTGTACTTGTATAAGCTTCTCTGTCTGTAAGAGGAGGGGAGAGAGAGAGATTGCAATGTTTATTTAGCAATATTAAGTAATGCAGAAAACTAGCCTAATTTCACAGTTTTTCATGTCTTCGAGTGTTTTTAATCATAAGCTGCCCTTTTCTGGGTGTGGGGATTTTGGTTTTTGCTTGGTTGTTTGGTGGGGTTTTTTTAAATATACAGCATCTGTATTTTAATAATGATATCAGCTCCTGTAAGTCTTTCTTTTCCTGCTTAAGACTGAATAAGGCAAGTAAACATTTAGGCTCCAAAGAGGTAAAGTTACAACCTCTTCATTTAGAACCCTAGCAGTTACAGTGGCTGAGCAGCATGCTATTGTAAGATGTAGGATGTCATAAGCTGTGTCAATTCATATTTAGCAGTTTGAGATGAGTCTGGTATGTATGAAGTTATATATCAGGTTTCTTTTAACCTTTCAGGCATTAAATATTTATCTTTGCTCTTACTATTAAAACATGAAGAGGAGTGTGTTGGTATACTCTGTGCTTGAAAAATAATCCCTGTTTCTGCAGGTTTATTTTTCCCTGTGACTTTCAAAAAGGATTACTCTTCAGCTTTAAGGGCCAGTTTATAACTCCAGAATGTCTAAAACTGGTGTGTCATGTTAACTTGTGTCTGTGCTGAAGAGTGAAATAAAAATGTTGGATGCGTTCCTTCCTTCTTCCCGTAATCCTAAATTTAGGTTCAATGGACACTTAAAAGCCTGTTCATCATCAAATGCCACTGGAGAGATTTGCTTACTTCTTGACTTTGTGTAAAGTAGGGACAGCTGAGAGTGTGGAAAGCTTCTCGGCATGTTGGGCACGGGAGGGAGCCTGGGGCTGATCTCACTCATGCCTGAGGGTTGGAGTTTTCCTCAGACCTTTTAACAGTAGACCTTTTTCTGCAGGATATGGGGACCACATGAGCTGTTCTGGGCAGGGGAGGATGGTGGTGATGCTGGCAAGATGGCAGCCAGCTGTCACTGCCTTTCTGCCTGCTGTGGCTCAGAGCATGCATGAGTGGTTCCCTGAACTCCATCAGAAACACATCGGGAGGCTTCTCTACCTTCACCCACCCCCCACCATCCCCCCTCCGTGCTGTTATGCTGAAATGCACTGAGGAAAAAACTTGCTGTAGAAAAAACATGGGTATGTTTGCATGAAAAGTCCAACATCATATGTAACTAACCAGGAAGGCTTTAAAAAAACCCTCACAAGAGAGTTCTGCCATGTTATACTCACTTCAATGACAGTATGTTAAAAAATATTGATTAATTTTTTTAAAAAATTTTAAATAGGAGTATGTTAAAATTCCCAGTATATTAAAAATACTTGAGATCCAAAAAGAGTGGGTGAGGAAATAAAATCATCCCTGTATCTTAGCTGGAATAGCCAGGTACTACTGCCATATTCTCAGGGTTATGTGTGGATGCTCTGAACAGCCCCTTACAGCCTTGGGTGTGAGCACACTTGTACACAAGAAGCAACAGCTACCCTGGATAACACGCTGTGGAGCACTCCAGTAGCAGTGTCTGGGTCTCCTGTATTTCCACTCTGAGGTTAGTAGTCCTCATGTTGCTGTCACCTTGGTCTTCCTGTGTTATGTGTGCTTCTGGTGGTGTGTGTGGTTTTCTGTTCTGTATGTTGCATGTTTCAGGCTGACATTCAGTCATCTACAGGTCTTTACTAGGACTTTAGGAGGAGTTTTTCTAACCTAACAGCTCTGAGATTGAATCTTTGTGTTTTAAAGCCAGTAAAATATGTATAATTTTAGTACTGATGTAACAGGACCCAGAGGACCATCTGTGAGTTGGCAGTACCTGTTTGAGTAGCTGCCTGTTACCTTGGGGTACTGGGTACTATTTCCAGCTGGCCCCTGGGGATCCTTGTCAGGAAGGCAAGAAGTGGGAGCAAATCAAATGCCAGAGTGCTCAAAAACAGTTCCTAAACTTCTCTGTAGGAAAAGACAAAACATAATGCAAGAAAAGCAGGAGGTGCTACAACAGACCACTTATTATTGTAACTGTATCTGTTTTAGAAGACTGAGAACCCCTATTCTAACGCTTAAAAAACCCCAAAAACCCACAAAAAACTTAAACACTCAAGCCTCAGAAGAATCCCTCAAAACAAAAACCCCAAACTGAACAACAAGAAAACACAATGGACTTAATTCTCCCCTTATTTCTTTGTGCCAGGAAAGGGGTAAAGACACTTGCAAGCCTTATTCAGCTGACAGGTTACTTCAAGGCACTGGGTGTAGTTCTTCTTCCTCATATCGCTTGAGCTGCTCTTGACTATCCAGGTAAAAACTGTTTCTAGGTGAAGCTTTGCTGCTGTATCAGTGCCAGGAGTCTTCTTGTTGTCAACCTCCCAGTCACGCCAGGCATGCTGCTTGGTGGCTGTGTTAGCCACTGGGCCCCCTCTGTCATCGGGGAGCAGAGTCTGCCTAGAGGGCACATCAGAGCATCTCAGTTATGCTCCTGCCCTGAATTGCTCTTGTTACATTGACCATAAAGGGAACAGATTAGGGAAAGGAACTGCCTGACTGAGACTCCATTGTCGTTTTCTGTCTTCAGAATCATGATAGTCATTCTTGAATGACAGCAGTTTTTACTGAAAATTGATTCCTTGCCAAGCTCTGAATATCACTAGAGTGATTTATTTTCCCTAGTTTCTGCTAGGATCTAATATGTAGTTTGTATATGTAAATTTACTTATTGGAATAACTCCTCTGAAGTTATGCTGGAATGAAGTTTGATAGGAGCAAGTAAGATTCAGGGATTCAGGCTCCACTAGCTCTAAGGCCCATCATATAGGCAGAAGCAAATGGAGAATGTGTCTGC
Organism: Scytalopus superciliaris; assembly: GCA_013400415.1. Lineage (NCBI taxonomy): Eukaryota > Metazoa > Chordata > Aves > Passeriformes > Rhinocryptidae > Scytalopus > Scytalopus superciliaris. Next base: position 241,221 of record VXBX01007796.1, read on the forward strand.
TCTGCAGACAAGTTCTTTACTAGGACTGAGGCAGAAATTATCAACATTGGAGCACAAGACTCTTTCTGGGCAAATCCTCACCTCCTGTAAGATGGTTTGGGATGAACATTGCTCCATTCTACTCTTAAGGAACACCAGTCTTGCACTCAAATGATATGGTGTTTTTTGATGCTTTGTTAACACCCAGTTTCCTGGTGATCGGATGTGCAGCTGCATCCCTTCCCAAGGGAAGGGAGAGTTAAGAGATTTACTCTGGTCTTTCTGACAAGACAGCCCTCAGAGGAAGCAATCAGCTTCCTGAATTGCAGAGCTTGCCATGTTATGTGCCAAGCTGCGAACACTGAAGGATTTATTTTCTTTTTGTGTCTTTCCCATTGCTGCTGTTACTTTTCTGTATTGCCTGATGGTCTCCTGAGCCTGATGCCATGCAGCTGGCAGCTTCTGGAGGCGGCTGCTGCCTGCCTGTGCCACCTGTTGATGGATGGGTCCATGTCAGGCAGTCAAGCAGCCCAGGCATTGTGTACACACACTGTTGTTGCCTGTCTCTCCTTTTGAGGGTCAGGTCAGCTGTACTTTGGCATTTAGCTCCCAGCTGGAAAGATCTTTTCCATGTTTTCTATGAATAATAAGGAAAAGGAGGAAGGAGAGGGTCACTTTGTGGGCTGTAGCTGTACCTGATTTCTCCCTACCGAGAAAACAAGGGATCTGTTTTCAGGACAGGTGCATGTCATAGGCATCTAAATGAGATAACTTATCGGAGGTGTCTGCGACACATGTCAGCATTCACCCCTTTCATGCTGTTGTTTTGTTAGGTAGTGAAATGGTGACTTACACATATCAATTCTGCCTTCCTTATGTAATATCACAGCCAGCATTACAGCGACTCAACTATGTCTCAGTGATCTTGTTGTAACTCTTGGGTTCTGTACTGCTGCTGTTTACATGCTTGCACATACCTGACAGCATTGCTTTTAATTTTTCTTTTTTTCTTAACTCATTGATAGTGCATGCAGTGTGTTAGAGCCTTAGTACTTCTTATCAAGGTTAGCTTGTTTTCTTTAGGAAGAAAATCAATGGTACCACTTGGACGGAGAGCCCAAATGCCTATCTGACCACCCTTTCTTTTCATTAATTCCTTGGGGTTAAGTAACATCAGAATTATGCAGGGAAGCTTCTATATTGGCTTTTGTCAACCTCTAATTTCACAGCAAAAGTAGCTGTTGCAGATGGAGTATTTGCTTGCAGATGTGTGTTTGTCATTTTGGAACACAATATCCAATTCGGACATTGAGTTGTTTCAGTGCTACAAAGAAGTTTCTTGGCTGATTTAAACTGTTGTAGATCACCCCCTTCAGCATTCACCCCTGTCCAGCAGTGGCCTGAGCATCCGTGTCCATTTCTCTCTGTTGGTCTAGTGCTTTTCCAGTAATCCTGTGGTGCTCATGGGGCAGAGGGAAGTGTATGTGCAACGGAGTGCTTGGCATCTTCCTCTGAACCTGAGACTCCTGAGCCGCTGCCTCATGGCTGGTAAAGTGAGCAGTGTGCTTGTGGCTTTTAGGGGATTTAATGAAACTGAACAAAACAGATGCTGGGAAACAAGGTGATGTTCATGTTCTCTGGATTGCTCAAATGTTCCTGACCTGGTTAATTATTAGGATTATGTTTCTCAGGTTCACTTCCTTGACAGTCTTGATCACATATAAGGAGATTAAATTTCTTGCAAAAAATGGGTTCTCCTGAGAACGGGCATTTCTTTTCCATTTTGATTCAGAAGACTTTCACTGAAGACCTGAGAGTGAGTAGCCCATTTATCTCAATCTTACGTTTATTGTTCTGTGTTCTCTTGATTTGAGTGTCTGCCTGGTATTTTGGCTGCTCCACAGTTAGGAAGGCCATGTTGTGCTGCTTATGTTCCCAGAAAATGAATGAACACCTCTGGACAGCTGCAAACAAATGCTGGTTAGTTGGAGATACTTGTTCTCTTCTTTCAGCTCTGGAAAATTCCAGTCTGGATTTTGGAGCTTTTTTTTAAAGTGCCAGCTTTCTTTAAGTATATTTTCCCTCTGACTGTCTCATTCCTTTTTGCAGATGAATCTCAGGTGCAGTAGGAAGAATGTTACTATCTCTTGCCTGGAGCCTGTGCAGGTGGAAAGCAGGGAGTTGACAGGCAGGATCTGTGGGAGCATTCCTTGGTAGCAAGCAAGATAAAAGTATAAAAACTTAATCTGTTTTCTAAAAGGAAACCACTTTCTAACCCCTAGAAACCAAGTAGAAAGAATAATATGCTACCCAGCCCTTCAGCATTGGTTTGAGGATTAGGAGAGGTAATAATTCAGAGGTAAATAACTTCAGCCTCCTCAGGAAGCAATTGTTTGTAGAGAAGCTGTGTATATGTGGTCTTGCTGTTGTGCTTTCATGAAATGACTTGCAAGCACCTGGTATACAGGTATAGTGCTAGTAAGTGCAGAACTAATTTATGTTGTCCTGACTGATCAAAAGAAACTATGAAGGTGATTGCTTTATTTTGTAAAGGATTATTTCAGAGAAATTAATTAGGTTATTCCCAATGCGTAACTTCTGATAGATTTTCATCTTCCCAAGCGTGGGCAAGCATGAAATGAATCACAAATGGGCTATATGACAAAATAGCCTTGCTAGATGAGATCGAAGTTTCATCTAGGCCAGTTCCCTAGTCCTCCTGCTTCTTTCTGCAACAGCTGCTAACAGTTGCTGAAGTGAAGAATATAAAAAAGACTGCCAGTATTTCACCAGAGTGTTCTCCAGCCTCTGGAAATTTTGTGTTTCAGGGACACAAAGATGGTGTCTTCACAGTTGGTCACCCTGCGTGTGTTTTCCTTCTGGGAACCTTCCCAACTGCGTCTCAGACACCCTTCAAACTTTTGGTGTATAGAAAATATCACAGGTATGAGTTGAAACAGTTCAGATACATCTGGGCAAGGGAGAGGCTGTTTTTAGTTATTTTGGGCTTGAAACTTTAATTTGATACGCTTTAGCTGTATTGGAAAAGAAATGTCCAGCTCACTCTTTTCCTTCTGCTGAAAGCTCAATAGCCATCTCTCTCAGTTCCCCTCCCACACTCTCACCAGGGTATCTCTTTACAGGGTGGAAATCCCCATAAAGGACAGGAAATGCATGTAAAGGATTTACGTGTGGCCTAGGTCCTTCCTCCAGTGGAAGCTGGATTGTCTTCACTGTGTTACGCTTTCTTAAAGTATCTCCACAGTTACCTGCTATGACAAGGTTGATTAATGGCAAAACTGGAAAAGATAGAGAATTATGTACAGTCTTTGAGACTGAGGATCTCACATGTACTCACTATTGAAAATATGAGTACACGATTTCTTTAAACACTATTGTGATGGTGCTTTCTTCTTTGTTTTGTATTCTTTTAAAAATAATTCCCAAGATTATTTTGATCTGAAACTGCTAAAAAGCAGTGTTGCTATAGAACTGGTATTACCTGAGCAGCTTCTGGGTGATGAAATACAGTTCAAGGATGTTGTTATATGGAAGGTTTGGGTGATTTAAAAAAAACAACCAACAACAACAACAAAACTCCAAAACCCAAAAACATAAAAAGCAAAATACCCACAAAAAAAACAACTAATCCAAAACCATAAACCCCCACACCAAATATGTAACACTTCTCTGCACTGAATTTCATCTGACACTTCTATCACTCAGTCAATCAGCATTGGGTACTCCTTTGGCAGTTCTTCACAGTTGAAACTCCTACTTCCTTTGTTCATTCTTAGCTATTCAAACTTATCTCCCTTTCCATGTACCATTTTTGTTCACATGCTTTAGGATTGTGGTGATCAGCTCAGGGCCCATGTATCAGATCAGTTCGCTAGACCCTGAATTAAAATTTTGAAAGTATAAATAGGATATAATTTTATCTCTGGATTTTCTGAAGGGTTAATGAAGGTCTGAGTTTGCCCTAATATATCTCTTCTGATGCAAAAACAAAAGTGTAACCTGATGCATGTTCAGGTGTATTGAAGGAACAAGAACTAACCCTTATGTTCATTGTGACAGGGTGGGCTTGTCTTAACTTGAATGTGATTAATGACCACACATCTGTTTTTAATTCTAATCAAAATGTAAGTAATACTTCTTTTTGCTTGCTCGTCACTGATTTTTCATGGATTCATAACAGACTCAAGGAAAAAGTTTGCTATGTTTGGCTAAAGATTTGAGATCATTTGGGTAAAATTACTTGAATATGACCAGTAAATTTTAATGAATGCTATTTAGTAAGAACAATTAGTATAATTTGACAGAAAACAGGTCTTTGCTCTATGAGCTTATTACCTTGTAAGAAATAACACCACTCCTCTTCTAGTACACTTTCCCCTCCTCTTGTTGAATTGCTGAAGATGCAGGGGTGATTTCCTCTTCTTCCTCATGGTGGTACATTTACAAGGCCTGAATGCAAGAATTTTCTGCAGATATTTGCTGAGGAGGCTTTTTGTTTGGAAAGGTCCAGCAATTCACCGAGCCTGTTGATGACTTTTAATAATCAGGGTGTAAGAAGGGTCAGTGTGGTGTCACAGTCTCCAGTGTCGCACCTTGTGCACATACAGGGAGCAAAATAAAGCACAGCAATAGCTTTCTACCTCAGTTTGGTGATTCAGGGGAGCTGGAGGATCCACTGTGTGTGGAGGATTAGCTCAATTCAGCTTATGGTTTCCAAGGGGAACTTGCTGAGTGCTGCCTCCTGCCCCTCCACCATGGTTTTCCATCCTCCCAGTCATGTGGGTATCTCTTCTTGACTCAGGTTCTTGCTGAATCAGTAATCGCAGTCTGTGTCCTGGCACAGGAAGGAGATGGACTCCAAGCGCAGAGTGCTATAAGATGTTTTATACACTCCTCAATTTTAAGGAGGTTTAAAAGATAGTTTAACAAAAACTTTTGTTTAACAAAAAAAACAGAAAAAAAACCCCAAAAAACCAACCAACCAACCAACCAACCAAACAAACAAACAAACAAAAAAAAAACCAACAAAAAAACCACCAAATAAAATTTTAGTATTTTTCAGGTATGCTAAACTTCTGAGGATTAGAAAAAAGCAATCTGCATTCACCTGTGCAAAATATGAATGTCGTCCAAGCCAGGAAAAATGTTCTGTTGAGAGAATTTTTTCCTAGTCCTGCTTTATCTAAACGTGTTTAAATCTCCCGATCTCTTTGTCCTCCAGTTCTTTACACTCTCTGGACAGATTTTTCCCATTTCCAGCCAGAAACTTGCAGTAATTTCTACTGAAGCTCTGGGAGCTTAGCTTATCTGAAAATCAGTCCCTTTATTTGTCAAATATTCATATTTTAAGATCTGCTGGGTTTTTTTCCCTTTCTGCTTTTCAATGTGGTAGGGCTACTTGCTTCAGTGACTGGTACTTGTTCACCAGCAGACAATGTGCTGATACTTCAGTTTTATTACTTGGTTGTTCAGTAATTTTTAATTCCCATTTGAAATAGGTTGAAAATCCTAAAGCTGCACAGTTTTCATGTGTAAATCTGTCCCATAATGGCACAGAAGAGTATGACAGTGCTGAGGACAATTACCAGTGAGTGGGGAGTGCAGCTGATCCACTGTTGTGTACAGATATCAGTTTACCATGGAAACTCCCAAAAAGTGTCTGCAAATCTGATACATATATCAGAAATATAAAGCTGCGCAGGAGCTGTAAGCATTGTTTTCCACAAGGAAAAAAAAAAAATCCTGTGCAGCTTTAGTTTTTATGCACAAGGGTGTTTATGGATGTTAATTTGAAAATTCGTGCATGCTTTCAAAACTGTGTTCTATAAAGAATGTGCTCTGGGAAATCAGTGTGATTTTGCACTGTTCTGCATTAAAGTTAGTTTAATACATCACATTTAATAAAAATTCCCTTAGACAGGTATTTATTTTCTGCTAGTCTCTACGAAGGGATTTAAGACTGGAAAGGGCATCCTCTGAGAGCAGTCCTCTGCTATCCAGCAATACATTATCTCCTCTATAAAATTCCTACTTAATATACATGAACATTGCAATAACCACACTTTGCTTTCAGTCGCATTTACAAACTGCTACATTCACTCTGTAGATCCTGGATGAAATAAAATTTCTGCTGTCCCTGCAGCCTGATATTTAATTACTGCTGACCTGACTTGGCATCCAAAGTTTGGGAACAGCTGCATGTGCTGAATCAGATCTTCAGCCTGTGCAAACCAATTTTTTCTGTAAGTCAGCTGAGAATGTCATTTCTATCACATATAGATGTGAAACACTTATGCTGACCTTTGTTGTTGCTCTATAGATTTTGGGTTCAGAAACACAAGGAGCTCCAAGGTGGAATCTCAGGGTGGAATAAAATTAATATAAACACTGTTGGAGTAGAGATCAACAATCAAAAGAGTAGTTAAGGTCTCCTGCTCAAATTTCGGATGGAACATTTCTGTTCAGCAGCAATTCTCCTCAAGGGATTCTGCAAAGCTTGTTTTATGTTGAGTATATTCTCATTGCATTGATTTTAATCAGCAGAGTATTTTATGTGGCGTGTGTTCACTGAATATTGACAACTTTAGAAGCACGTAGACAAATGTCTACAGGGGTGGGAAGGAAGAGGCTCAAAGTTTGTGGCCGAGTCCTGAATTTCTGAATCTGAGCAGTTTATCACCCTTTCCTCCCATTCCTCTCTAAGGGAATGCCTGTTTCTGAGAATGAGAAACATGCAGGTGGATGTAGAGTGGTCTTGGTCACCTTCTTATCCAAAAGGAGCACTTGGATTTCCTCATTGCTTTAGGAAAAAAATGATGTTATTGGGGAAGCCTTCAGTGCTGCTGTAAACAGATAGCTGGTTTGAAATGAAGCTGAGTTAATTCAATACAGGCTCAGTCCTAGAGGACGGGTCAGTTGAGCAGAGGTAAAATACTTCTGCAACAGATGGACAACTGCTTAGGAAAGAGATTGAAATAGAGTAAGGTAATTAGGGCAGGAGACAAGCATATTGCATGACACCACATACATGAATAGGGCTAGAATCAGCAGTTACCTTCCTGGAGGTCTTTGGCTGTAACACCAAAAGGAAGGAGTATAAAAGTGGAAACAAAGCATTATTTCTATTATTATTTCTTTTATATGCTTACATGTAAGGTACTTTCCAAATACTTAAAAAGGATAATCTCTGCTTCAAAGCACTAATTTTTTGACTAGGTAAATGTAGAAAGAATTTAGGGGAAGGGGAACTAAATAAGGAAGGTCTTTGTAGTTTAAATGCCTAATCAGACATCCATAAAATAATTGAAAGACTCAAGGTTAAAACTTAAACTTTCAAAAGTTAGGAACAGTGAAATTATAGCAGACTTCAAAGCTTTTATTATGATATATTTCAGAGCTTTTGTGTGTCTTTTCTTGATCATACATACTGTAGAAGAAGAAAAGGCTGAATTGAGATAACTGCTTGCAGAGTTTAGGTCCTGCTACTTCAGGCCCCTGTGTGGATTAGCTGCTGGGTGAGAAGGACCTGCAAAGCATGTACCATGGGTGAGGGCACACTTCTCACCATCCTGCATTCAGTTAAAGGGTGGAGTGCAGTACTGAAAGATGTAATCACACCCTAGAAGTGATGGGCAGTGCAATTCCCAGATGCAGGGTTCTATGTGTCTTAATTAAGCATACCATAGAATTCTTAGAGTTGTGTTCGGCTTGCAAAGCTTTCTGAAAAGGACTCAGTCAAATTCTGCAGTGTCATCCTAGGGTGGGTGCAGGGCTTCTGGGGAGACTTAGCTGAACCTGTGTTGTGAACTTCTTGGCACTGCTGGTACTACCCTAAGGAAGGCAGGGAAAGGTTGAGGTCTTGTATAGGAATTCATATTTTGCTAGTGGTTTTGGTGGTTATTTGCTGGCATCAAAAATATGTTGACATTGACAAACTCAGATTTAACTTCATGTGCTGGAGGGGATGTGTGTTAGAAACCACAAGTTTTTCTGTTTCGGTAGCTATATTTTCTAGCTACTGGTCGAGGAGAAAAGGGAGACAGCAATATTTTTCTCTTTGGCAACAGAACCATTTTTCCCCTTATCTTTCCCTGACTGCCTCTTTGCCTCCCAGGAGGGAGAGAAGAGGGGAGAGACAGCAGACCAGATGGCTAAAGTTTGGGTAAAAAAAATAAACAGTAAAGAGTAGGGTCTTACAATAACGAGTGTTAGGTAACATTAACTGAAGACAAAGCTACGAAACTGACTTACAGCTAACCTGCTGAGGATGTTCTGGACTAGAAATGTCTATCAGAGGTTGCTAAGAATGACTGATAAAACTGCTGCTTCTTCTATCATCCTACATCTTACATGTAGGTCTAGGGACAAAATTCTCATTAACTAACAATTAAAAAAATGTAATTTTAACTTTCTTACATTTTTGTTACTGAAAAGAAGTTGGTTGGTACAGTGCACTGTTGAACTCTTCCCCTCCTCTCCTTTATTTTTAGAACAGTAGTTACCAAAAAAATGTAAATTATCCCACTGAGGATAAAGACTGTGCAAGAGAAGCTTTAACAATAGCATACACATTTTAATTTATTTCTAAGTCAACTTTCAAGATCATATTCAACTGTTTGAATATCTTTCCAAAAGGTGGTTATTGCCAAGGACTTCTTGTGGAGATACACCGTATGTGACTGCCAGTACCTCCAGCAACAAATTTATTGCATGAAAAGTGCCACATCAAACAGATGTGCCTTAGTTGCCAAACATTGGATTGTGGACTTTATTGTTCCTATTTGCAGTTCTAGATGGCCATTGTATAGGTTGTGTGCTGTCTCAGAGGTCCAATTCAGGATAACCTTGTTTATAGTTTTCTTCCTCCATTCCCATTACTTCCCCACTGTTAGATTCACAATTGTGTCTCTTTCCTCTTTGTACTGATATACAAAAAATCAAAATACTCTACAGTTCAATTAAAATAAATAAATATTTTATCTCCTATATAGCAAATCAGCCAGGAGTGGAGATGTAGTATATTTAAAATATTGCTTTCTTTTTTCTTTATGTGCTTTTCTAGACAGGGCTACGACATTGAGAAGGTGAGATGCTTTATTGTTACTTGAAATAAAATGAGTGTACTTGTGGGTGAGATCATAGAGTTAAATGTAAATATATATATTATTGATAAGGATTTTGCCATCTAAATTTGACCTAGTTATATTGCTTTAATTTTTTAATAATCTTTTCTTTTTGTCATGTGATGACTTTATGTATTCAGTATTTAGTAGTTCTGTAATTGTTTAGCTATCTCATTGTATCTATTCAGTTTTCCCCCCTTTTCAGGAAATGCACACAGCAATGTATACACCCATTCCATTTTTACTTCTACTTCAACTGAAATGTTTGATGTAACATTTCAAAGAACTGGTTTCTGTGGAAGTATTAAATAAGAGGCTGGGAGAAAGGCAAAACGTTGTATTGCAGTGGGACGGTTACAGGCATCACAAGGCTGATTTACTTCTCTAAAGCTTAATTTTCACTCTTAAGGCCAACTTGTTACAGCTGTCCTGCCATTCCTGTGTTCTGCAGCCCCCTTTGGGCTGGCTCCTTCCTCACTTCTGCCATAGGCTGTGTTTCTGTGGAAAATGCTCTCAAAGAGCAGTCATCCTCCTGGAGCTCAGGTGAGTAAAGATTTTTAAGCAGCTGGACTGGACCTTTGAAACATTTCTGTGACCAGACTGGCAATCTGTTGGAGATTGCTGAATGGTATTTGTGTGTGGCACATAGTGTGTGTGCTGCTGTGTGCTGAGCTATGACTTACTCCCCTTGGGATGAGTACGTACCCCAGTGTGTGTTTCATCATGCTATTAAGTGTCATCTTGGACCACCTTGACAACACAAGTACAGTCAATCAGCTTGGCTGCCACACAAGTTTCGGCTGTTGTCTCCAGGCAGCTGTGTGTTTCCCTGCCCATGTTATTTCTGTCTTAACAACTTAAAGAAAAACAAATAAAAATCAAGCTCCACAGGGCAAGGGATCCCCAAGCTCTATTTATAAAAGCTGCTTACTCAACTTGTCATTATGCTGAAGCAACTGCATAGTGAAGCTCTTATGCTAAGCACACTTCAACTACACTATTACAATTTCAGTTCCTGTAGCTGGAGGATACAATGGTGTTGTAGATCATGTTTTCAGAATCAGATAGAAAATACAAAATTATTGAAGTAGCATTTTTGTTTATCCACCTACAGGAAGGGTTGTGACATTTAAAAGAAATCACCCATTTGTGTGGGTCTGTGTATACACATAGCATAAATGTTTGTGTGGACATCCATATTCAACCTTAGGGGAAGTACTGTACTCCTGTTTGCAGAAGGAGACAGCAATGATAAAGGTCAATAAATGAGGACATCAATTAAATATCAGTATTTGAAGGAGAAATGCTCCTTGCCTTCTTTTTCATTGGCATTCTCTAAAATCACTTGAGCTGTTTCTCTTGAGCTGAGCAACCAAAATCAGGTTCAGGTCTTTGAGAGGTTCTTATAGAAGAAACAGTAAGGCAGCAACATTGCTTTTCACTTTTACTGCTCTGTTTGTTTTGTTTGTTTCTTTTTTGAAAAGCTTAATGCATATAATTTTAAAAAGCATTTTTAACTGTAAGAGCACCTGATTGCTAAAAGTAAGGAATAAGTAACTATTATGTTCTAAACAATGTTATAAACTCTGATTATCTTGTACCTTATATTTTGTAAAATCCATTGATTTATTTTTGTCATAACTTGAACAAACTTTATGGTAGATCAGTAGAACCTTATGCCAGGTGAAGAATTGTCTCCATTTTTTTAAACAGTTTGTTCTTTTTTGAGAAGGTCAGAGAGCTTGTTGCTCCTTCAAAATCAGTGTGGCTATATACTGGTGTACCACAGCAATGCAACAACCCTGTAAATATTCAACAGGTAAATTCTCTAAAGCTTTGTGGAAACATTTCTTTTTGTTGATCCACACATCAGGCATACTAATTATCTGCTAATTATATTACTGAAGTTCAGGAGAGTCCTATTACAGCTAAATTGCTTCCTCCTAGCTTTAGAGACTAGTGAACTACATCCTGGATTAGAGTGTGCAGAAATAAATAGTTAATGTAATGATTTTTCCTTTGAACCCCTTTTACTTTCTTAGGGTTTGGATAGCGAATGTACATAGTCAGATTTGGTTTCTTCTGAAGCCATTAGCTGAGTACTAGTGGGCTGATCTGTCTGTCAAAGGAAATCAGATCTCTTCACTTGTGTAAATAGAAACAAGTTAAGATGGAGGAAAGTTCAATTACAGGTAAAGTTGGATGCAGCTCTGATGTTGTCTTAGATACTCTTTTATAATAGGTTTGTTCTTTGTGACTGCTCACAAGCGTGTACATAGAAATGCTGCCATGAGGGTTAACAGGTGGTCTGCATGCAAAAGGGAGTTGTTTTCTTCCTTGGTATTAAGAGTCACAGAAATGCCAGGTACAACTGTTCTGAGAGCTCAAAAGGATATAGAAGCAGTAAGAGAGCTTGTACTTAGCAACTCTATCTAAAGGAATTGGGTAAAGGTAGAACAAGATTTTACAAACCAGCAACAGCATCTGTCTGTGCCTTCCTGAGCTGAAATCAGCACAGCCCTGTGGTGTCCCAGTGCCCTGTTTTCAGGAGCAGAGCTCTGCCCAAACATCAGTTTTGAATGCCAGGTCTTCGTTTGGGGTAAAGAGACCTTCAAGGGTTGCAGTGTCAGTCAAAAACAGACCATGTATAGGCTATTGGAAGTTGTGGGGACAGGCTGCATCCCTAAATCTCAGTCTGTCCTATGGCTTGGGCCACATGCAGGTGATGCACAGGCTGAAATCTGTTTGTAGGGATGAAGTGGGGTCAGCAGGTTTGGAAGGCTTTTTTCAAGTATAAAGTGGGAATGATTCTCTTTTTTCTGATGGTACAGTGGGATACTGACAGGGAAAGGTCCCACTCCTGTTGGGCCGATGGGTGTTTGCCTACCAGGACTTTCTGGCTGAGCAAAGGAGGGTTTTTTTATGTAGCTTTTTTTCTTTAGGTCAATATTTTGGGCTGTGTCCTTCAGTTGTTCATTTCATTTCATATGGAAATTTTGAGAATATTTATTTCCTGTACAGCGTCAGCATTGCACTTAGCTATGTTACTTATTCCATGATATTTATATATACATATATATATATATATATATTCTTTTTATGTCTTTACATTGGTAAGTAGAAAGTGTAGCCTTTTGGTGTGTTGCATATATAACTTAATTGTATGTGAAACACAGTTTATGCCTCTCTTTTGACTTTATAGTCCTCTCAAAGGCAGGGGGATATCTAAATCCCTAGTTGTTACTATCTTTAGGTGTTCTTTATCACTTGGTTTAAGAAATAGCTTCCTTGTCACACTGCAGCTAACCTCATGCCCAGGTAGGGCGTGAGGGGGCAAAATAATCTTCTTGAATAGAAGAACTAAGAGAGAAAATAGTATGATGCATTATTAGTATTCTGCAAGCCAGTTACCAGGTATGTAACACTTCCTAGAAAGAAATGTCTTAACAGCAGAGCAGTAGCTGTCTCAACTCTGTCATTACTAAATGGAGGATAGCAGAGATCTTTTCGGTGTTGCTCAAAAGTTACATTCAGTTTTCTCTTCTCCACTGGAGAAAAGTATACATCAAACACATGCTAGTGTGAGTTTTCTTGAGTTTCTCATGTGAATGCTTCTAGTTAATAAATGTTTGTTTTGCTCTGGCATAGATTGGGAAGGCCCAAATATCTCACAAAACGAGTTACTCATGATAAAGAACTTCCTTTCATTTGGTCTGAAATTGATTCTTTCTGAAGTTTTTAGCTTCTTCAAGATTGTGTTCTGCTAGGCTGGCACAGTTCAGCCTGGGGCAAAGGCAGATGCTAATGGCGGGGGTTAGGGTTTTCAGAAGCTTTGCCTGCCTTTGTGTATTCTTTAAAAATAAACAAAATAGTAAGTGTCAAAATAATATAATAACAATAATAGCAGTCATAACCATACAGTAACAAAATAATAATAATAAGTACCTCCGTTGGAAAATATATGGTGGTTGAAATAAGAAAACAACCATGGTGGTCATATACAGCCTTTCCCCCCCAAAAAATCTCTGCAGAAGCTATCCTTAATTTGCAAGATTTTCATTCTTCACTTTTAAATGTGGATAATTTCTTTTCTGAGAGAGCTGCAAAAAGGGTGGGATGAGAGGACAGTTGCGGTCTGTCATGGGGGTGTAGGTGGCATTCCCCATGTACTGCCCTAGGGACCAGTTCGTAGTGTGAGTCCAGCTGTAGAGGAGTGGTGAAGAAGAGGCTTGTCCAAGAGTTTTTTGTGTCTCCTATGTGTTTTTGCCCAGAAAACAGGTCCAGGGCTTTTTTCTTCTTTAGGTTTAAGAATTCAGAGGGAAATGGGCATATGTTTTTACTCTTGGAATATACAGCTATGATTTTTTTCCCCAAAGGACTCCAAAATCTGGGAAGCTATAGAACCTATAGAATTTGCTACAAATGTGCAGGGATCAATTTGACGGATAGGGGAGTATATGGGTCTCTAGAATCCAGATTCTAGTTATGTGCAAATTAATGATTAATTTGGTGAGATACGTTCAAATCTGGGCAGTCATATGGCTGGGGTTGAGGCCTCTAGTTTTGTACTGTATGTAGCCTGTAGTCTTCAAATTATATTTAGTTGGTCCCCTGGACTGTCTCACCCTTATGTGAGTATCGCTCACTGCTGTATAAAAGACCAGTCATCGATTTGGACTTTCACTTTGCCCATAGGAGTTAGGATGTATTTGTTGTGTGGCTGGATCATGACTTCTGGTTTAATTTCTCTTCAAAAGGAGGAATATATTAGCATGCACCAAAACTGCTCTGTAAACCAAACCAATGGATGATTAGTGGCAGCAAGCAGGGGAATTTTTTTTTCTCAAAAAACTGCAGCTGCTATCAAAGGCAAATTGAGTTGTCAAGAGAGGTTCCAGAAGTTCAACTGATGGAAATACTTTGTTGTAGTTTTCCATCTAGCCTGTCGTATCTAGCAGTGTCGCTTATGCAACAAATTAAAAATAAATGCTGTTCAACAAAGTACTGCCATTGACGTCTTTCCTTCTGGGGGTATGGTAATGATTTGCCACCGGCCAGAAAATTTTCTATTGCTATTTTCAAGGTGGTACCATTGGTTGAGTGAAATAGAGAAGTGCTGCTCATTTACATTTCTGGCTACAGCTGTTGTCAGGCTCCAGGCCAAAGGGAGTTCCTGCACCTTTCTGTGCCAGGCTGTTATTTCTAGTGATTGTGGCAGTGGGTTGTGTTTGCTAGGTAGGCAATATGACTGGAAATGCAAGTACAGACACTGAAGTGGTATTTCAGAACTGGTGTTTCCTGTATGCTTAATGCACTATATAAAAGCAACGTGGGTGTGTATCAGCACCTACCCTCTACTAGCAGGTTTTCCTCTTCGTGTTTTTGTTAAATCTTTGTGTATCCAACAAAGAAGGTCTATA
>VXBX01007796.1:256061-295295 GCA_013400415.1 Scytalopus superciliaris
ATATATGTATCTGTATTAACATGACAGTTGCAGCAAAAAGCTCTCAAAATAGCACACTAAATTTATGTTTCTATTTTCACATCAACTTCATTATTAAAGGATTAAAAAACTGGAACGAGATATGAGATACTTGTTTTCAGTTTTATGTCAGAAGACAGAAGTTGATGTTGGTTAATTATAGGGAACATGACCAAAAGTTTCTCTGTTTCAAGTGAAGTAGTTGTCATCATTTCACTATGTAATTACCCAGAGAGATTGCAAGTGATCTACACTGTAAGTCTAATTCCCAGGGAACTGTTGCATATAAATAGCCCTAAGCATATGAACCGGCTTCAGCAGTTGTACTCACTGTGCTCCTGTGCTGCATTTGCTGTTCTTTGGACCAGGGTCTCAGTGGAGTTAACATGCCACCAAACTCCAGTAATTTCACACCTCCCAAGAGGAAAGTATTGCTTTATAGCACTCACAAATGCCAAAACCTGAATGGGGTGTAGCATAAGAATGCAGTCTTCTTACTTCTCAGTTTTCTTCCTTGGTAGTAATTTGTGTGTATTTCTTAGAAGAAAAAAAATATTTCCAATATATGCATTGGCATGCTTATTGTCTTGCCCTTTATATAGCACTGAGCTCTTAATTATGTGGTGGCTTTTTGACTTCAGAAACTTGAGAGAATAAAGAATTTGTACTTGACTGACAGAATTCCTCTTTGCATGATGTGCAACAATACAAACAGAGGTTTGGGGCTTTATTAAATTAAGCACCTGTGTAATTTCAAATGACTATGTATCATGTGGAGTGGGAGTCTGTCATGTGAGAAAAAAATATGTACCAGATATTTTGCAACTATTGTGTTTTTTATTCCGAAAAATACTGCTATTGGTTCTTTTCAGTGTCTTAAATTTTAAGTTGCATGGTTTGTACTGTCTATAGATGTGCAATGTGTAAATTATATTGAAATGAGGTAGAAGTTGTAACTAAAGGGACTACGTTCCCAATGTCTGGATGTGCTTTGCTGTTGCACACTTCAATTCAAATTTTATTACTGGGGAGGAGTGGGTGCCTTGGCTTGTTGTTGTTGTTGGTTGGTTGTTTTTTGGTGTTTTGTGTATGTATGGTTTTTTGGGTGGTGGGCTTTTCTGTTTTTGTTTGTTTGTTTGTTTTTTGTTTGTTTTTTGGGTTTTTTTGTTTTTTTTTTTTGTTTTTTTGTTTTTTTGTTTTTTTGTGTTTTTCTTGTTGTTTTGTTTTGTTTTGTTTTAATTGTGTGTGTGGGTTTTTTTTGGTTGGTTGGGTTTTTTGGTGATTGTGGAGAATTCAGACTCACACAGATTTGTTTCCCTTCAAAAATAGATATGACCCGTGGTGCTTAGGCAGAATGTCAAGGTCTTTGAATTTCTCATTTTTAGTAAATTTGCTTGTAGGTTTAAAACATTAGTATGCATTGCCTTTGTGCTGGTTTAAAGATAACCTGGCAGGAGGAATGAACCCAACTCACAAACAGATTACAAGTCAGAATTACAATTTAGTAAAAGGATCACAATAAGTACAAGGGTGTGGAGGAAAAAGCCCACTTGACTCACAAAAAGCAGGTGTGTAACCCAGCACCCTGGGGCATGAACAGTATAGTGTTCATCAGCTCCTGTGCTGAACGCCACCTGCCCCCCCTGAGTACAAAGTGAGAGGAAAGAAGAAACCTGTCAGTGAGGATGATGGTCCCGGCCTGGTCGAGAGTGGCAGTCGCAGTCCTGCTGAGGCTCTGATCCTCCTCTGGATCTGAGGAGAGATCCCCAGTCCCAAACCCCCCAGTTTATATATGCTTAGGCGGGAGTGCCCAGTACCTCTTCCAGGGTGGGGAATTTCACAATGGGTGATTTACACTCTGAGGTGAATTATAGCATATATTTAGAAACCCTGATGGCCCATTAGCAGACATGACCTCTCAGGCTGAGTGTGAAGGTGCTAATGGCTCTCCAGAGGGGCATTATCACACCTGAGTCATTGGTGTGAAGAGAGGAAACCTTTCTTATCTCACAGAAGTTCCCAAACACCCACCTTGTGCCCTGGGCAGCTGCTTCAAATAACCCATTGTTTGCAGTTAATGAGAAATGATGCAGAGGGTGTAGAATACACAGTCTTAGCCACACCCACACAGTGACAAACTAGTCCTGGCCACTATAACCAGGACAGGGGGCCAGGTGGAGCTCTTTTCCATGGGGCAAGCAGTCTCTTTCCTGGTTCCACGGTGGAAAAGGAGAGAGAAGGTGATTGCTCTGAGGCGCAGGGTTGGTAGATGAAAGAAAAATTCCAAAATTTTAAATCTGTAACAGCCTTGACAGTGCTAATATGATGTCCAGGTCCAGCATTCTTGAAACTTTTGGAAAGGCTGGAGGCTGAATTGAGTCAACAGGAGATGTGTAGACTGTCCTGTGTTTGACTCCTTCCTATGTACCTACCTGGTGCTTTTCTAATGAAGTATTTTGTTGTAGTTTCTCCTTGCTCCCAGACTCCTTTATCCCTCTTTTTCAATATGAAGGACCTGTATACAAAGAAACTTTCCTGGAAAGAGCTTCTTCCAGCTGTGCTGTTGTGGCTCATACCAGGGTGTGCACACTCAGTACAGAAATCAGAAGAAAATTTAGAGCCTTTCTGTAATTTGCGGGGGTGTTTCAGCTTTTAGTAGTATTTTTTGGTGAAAACAAGCTGATAAGACTTGAGCTGTAAGTTTCAATGGGTGGGATGGCAAAAAGTTTGAATTTAAGGAGGGACACGAAAGGGAAAAAAATTCTTCTAAATTAACTTGACCAGTAGAGTTTATTTTATTAGCAAATATGTAGGTACTGCCTTTCAAAGGCAAAATTGGGGTAGGTTTCTTACTACCTGGACTGGACATGAAGAGCATTGCCCTGGAAATGTGGCACACTTGGCTTGTATAGCAGTGCTCAAGTGTGGTTGCCTGTCCTTGTGACCATGAGAGTTGGTTGACAGTATTGTATTTGTTGTGTACATCCAAAGTACATGCATCCTTTTCTGTGAGAGAGATGTGTAGTTTGCTGTGCATTTTGAGTGCAAAATTTTGCAGTTTAGTTCTGTTAGGTTTTAGTGTCTGAACCATTGCCATTTACACTCTCAGCATTTTGCCCTTTGGAGAAAGGTCTTGCTACACGTTTGGTAGATGGCAACTCCTTATGGCTGGCATTTCAGGAGACTCCTTAGAGCGAAATCTTTATCCTTGTCAGTCAAGTCAATGATCAAGTTATAATCAACTTCAGAGCTGATGTTTGTATTAGAATTAGAGAGGTCTTGCTTGTCTGTAGGCTAGTTGCTCATGTCAGAAGGGAAAGAGAAGGGTTATCTGGTTATGCAAAGAACAATTTAAAGTAATTTGAAAATAAGAGTACATATGCTGAACAAGGAGGCACGAGAAATTCTCATTTTTAGTTATCAGTGCTTCTCACTCTTCACAGTATCAATTTCTACAGTAGGCTGCAGTGATTAGTTCCTTGGTGTGGTTCAATTTCAAATTTTCCCTTTTGTGTGTAAACATTAGAGATTCAAATCCATCTGCAAAACATCAAATGTTCATGCTTGCATGCATGCAAATAACAAGAAATCTTTCCCATATTAATTCAGAAGTTACTATAAAGGCTTTCCTTTTAATCTGTGCTTTTTTACGGTCTTTGGAAAGATGAATCTGATGCATGAAAATCACTAATGTACATTTGACTTTCAGCATAATTGCTTGACGGTGTCTGTGCAAAAGCCTGTTTGTTGTTATTTGTTTCTATTTCCTTAGTTTGTCATCATGATATTTTATGTTTTACCTTAAGCAGCATGTCATAAGCAGAGAAAAGTATGTACTTGTAAGGATCTGGTGAGTCAGGCTAAGTTTTTGTTGTGAGCTACTATATCTCATCTGTCTCACTGGGAGCAAGGAGAAAATGTGCTCTTTGAATGATGCTTAGTGTTACATTCTGTTTTGCTATCTGATTTTGGCATTAATATTACTGAATAGCATGTCATGTACAGTTCAGTGACTGAAAACAATGATCAGGATTTGAAAGTAATAAATGAATTTACAAATAAAATGCATTTTTAAAAACAGATTCCCTTTAAAGTGCAGAAAATGAGAATAGTTGCAAGCTCTTTCCAGTAGACTCTCTGCTGGGTAGGATCTATTCATGGACTCTATTTCTGCTCCCACCATTTATTTTTTTTTCACACTCACATATTTTCCACAGGTTTTTCCAACTTGCAGAGTTTAGTTAACCTAGATTCTCTCCAATGTATTCCTGTATTTCTGAAGTTAGGTTTCAGAACATAATTATTTAACATATTGATATCATTATTCAGCAACTTGAGAAGAATAGCTTTAATTTGCAAATGAGGATCAGCCAGTGGTGCTCTTCTGGTTAAAATCTTGGTAACACATCTCTGTATTTTGAGGGTGTCTGAAAATCACTCATCTTCTGTTTCAGTAATTACTAAATTTTTAGCCTCCAAATTGAAAACATATTAAACTGGATGGGAAAAAAACCCCACATTTTAATTTTGAGTGTGTTTATGATAGAAGGGACATAATAATTGTTTGGGTTGAAGATAAGAGTAGAAACTCTAAAAATCTTGTAAGCTACCTGTGGGATGACTTAGGGGTTTGTGAGGCTGCGTAGCTCTACAGTGCTTGATTTCCACTGAAACTGATTGGAAAATACTAGCACATGAAGCTGGACTGAAACAAGAAGCAATTGGAGCCTGTAATTCAGATGTGAATGTTACCATTTGTGTTAGGTCTCTAAATAAAATGGAAATGTTGGAGTTACAGTATGTGTGTGTATATATATAAGCACACAAAAGTGAAAGTTTTAAGATATTCAGTTGTTATGCTTGAGAAGAATTGTTGTAGCCTCATGTGCCTTCCCCTAATTCCCCTCAGTTTTAAGTCTTTCACATAACTTCAAGGATGATTTCTTTGTGCTCAGCAGTCCCAGCATCCTGAAGAGATGCAGGGGTTGCTGCTGTGGGAGCTGAGCTCCGCTGGGAACCGCAGCCTTTATCTTCCTTCCTTGAGGTAGGACTGAAAGATCTTTGATGCCATTTGCATGTCAAACGGCAGCTGGGAGTCCCAGAGCACCCCCTGAAAGGCCTTTGCCGCCCCTGGCACAGGGGGCTGTGGGAAAGCAGCAAGAGCAGTCGGGGCTTTGTGCTGCTGGCTTTGTTACACCCCAAGCCCCATCAGCAGTCACCTAACTGCACCAGGGACTAAAGGCAGCTACCTGAGAAATACTGTATGTAGATCAGTATGCAGGCTGTATTTCTCCATGGGGAAGTTACATCATCACTGAAAACAAATTAATCTAAAATTGGTTGAAAGTAGGTACTATAAATGTTTTCTTGAAGTTTATATGATTTATTAACGATGATTTTTAAAAGAATTTTGGTTTGCCAGTGGACTGTTGCTCTTTCATAACCCTACCTTAGATGTTGTAGAGATGAGTGTATTAATACTTCAGTTATTTTGAAATCAAGACAGAAAAACAAAGGGCAGTTACATAATTTCGTAAGTCTTAAAAAATTAGGAAAACTGTTGCATTGAAATATTTAAAAATAATAGGATATTTTTATAATGTAGTATATTAATCAAATTTCATAGCAGAACTGTGATATACATACGTTTGTGTCTGAAGAGCTGCTTAGTTCACCAGAGGAGAGTTCCAGCATCTCTCCTGAACTCACCTGGAGTTATTGGTTAGGCTAAAGAAATGTAGTTTGGCTGTAGTTTGCAATCAGAGCTGTTCCTGTGAAAAAAGTCCACATTTATCAGGTCTTACTTTTTACAGTGTGCTTGTAGTCTAGACTTTCTTGAGGATGCCATTCTGCCTTGCACAGTGGATACAATTTTTCTAAAGTTTCAAGTTTCAATTAGGTCACAAAGCTTGGTGGTTGGTGGTTTTTTTAGCTGCCAAAACCTGTTCAACTATGAGTATGCTTAAGATAGCATGAAAAAGTTTCTGGATTCAAGCGTAAGAACAATACTAGTGTTTTAGGGATGTTCTTTGTGAAGAATATTCTTTCAATAGTTTTGGTCATGAAAGCATGGAGAATGTTTCTTTCCACCTTTTTATTCTGTTTCTGGGGTGATATTTATGCTATGTATTCCAGGTTTTTAATGAAGTGCTGTCCTGTGAGGAGAAAACAAAGTTTCTGTTTCCTAATACTAATTTTAGACAAGTTAAACTGGAGTAAAATCCCAAAAACTGTGCATTTGGCATTGTGGCATGCTGATGTATCTTCATTGAATCTGAACAAGTAAAACTTTGTGAGATGCTTTTGTCCAAAATGGAAATTAAAAAACACTGTGTAATTCTTGAGTTTGGGTTCTCTGAGTTGCTGTCTGTAGAATTCAGGTTATTTAACAGTATTTGCTGGTTGCTTTGGTGCCTGTTTTTAGAGAATTAATCTTCTAGTCAACCATTTTAAAAGCCATTTGTTAATGTTGGTTAAGGAATGCAGTATTGTCTGTGCTCGTGGTCAAGTGTGTATCATCTGGTAAGGTTTTCTTGTTCAGTGCTTTGGGGTTAGTGCTGAAGAAAAAAATGGGTAAAGAGGAAAAAATACTCATTAACATTCTCTGATGAAAGATGTAGTAAGAAGGTGTTTCTTGGAGCTGCAGTTCCTGGTGGTGGTCTGTTTGATTATTTTTGTATAAAATTTTCATGTGAAGAGAAAGGATCAATGGTGTCATATTCACAGCTGTGTGTGGTGGGATAAAGTTTAAGTGTTGCCCCTCTTGATTTCTTTGGATGGAGACAAAGACCGGTTTAGCTCATGATTTTTAAACTGAGTGTTTTTCTTACTCTGAAAGTGGAAAAGCCCATAAGAAGAATATTTCAGTAGGCTGTAGCAACTTAGATCAGGTTTTGGCACTACTGCTGTCTTGCAGTAATATATTTCTGACAGGTTACTTTTGACCAGTTGATGCTTAAGAGCATAGTTTGTAATCTCCAGAAAAGGGGGAAGAAATTTAACTTCGTCAGTGGTTTCAAATACTGCTCTCTCTATTTTTTAAGACCTTCCCTTCCCTTCAATTACTATGAGTTTTGGAAGGTACAGTGTTGACTTCTTATAATGCTCAAGATCATATAAATTAATACTTTTTTTGTAGAGGGGTGGGTGGTATTTTTTTAAAAAGTAGTAATGAGAGGAGATGCTTACCAAGGAAGAGAAGGAAAAGAGTAAAGAAAAAAGAATATATGGATAGCATAATTTTGAATGCTTTAAATGTCAGAGGAAGAAGGTACCTGAATATGAGTTTTATCATAGGGTCGTCTTAGTTTGTTTCAGTTTGACCCGTAAGATTATAACATTCTTGTGGCATGTATTGTATTTATTGTTAAACCTAATGAAGACTAGTTCTTCCAGCTGCAGAACCCAGTCCAAAGGCTGCTGAAGTTAGTTGGTATTTCCACTTGCTTCCCTGGGTATTGGATGCAAAATCAGCTTTCAGAAAGGCTAAACCTGAGAAGGCTTTGAAATTCAAGAAGTTTCATTTTTGAGTTCCCTTAAGAATTGTCAAGGAGAACATACTGTCAGAGGAGAAAGCCATTTCTGAACCCTTTGTCAGCAGTGGGTTCAATTCAGCCCTGACATGAGTTTGAACATGGGACTGGAGTGCCCGTTGGATGCCCAGCTTAAGGCTTCACAGTAAATTGTGTATAAAATGTCATAAGCCTGCTTGGGCATTTTTCACCGGAGCTGGATGATTGGCCTTTGTGCATAATCAGAAGTAGATAACACATCCTCATTCTCTGACGTTCAGGGGTTGAGGTGACTTTATCTATTTATATAATTGTTTATTTAGTTGGTTGCTTATGTCTCTAATTAATTAAGCTAAAATTTGTCTTGTAAAAACAAGAGTCAAAACTCATATGCAGTTTCTGGATTACAGGAACTGGAACTTCAGGAAAAGAATATTCTCTTCAGAGTGAAGTACTCTATTTCAGTGGGTTATAGTGTTGTGCTCTTAGTTTTAGCTAAGTTGTAATCTTGCCTAAGGCTTTCTTACTTGTCTGTAAAAGATAATGTATAAAAAAAAAAACAACTTTATCTAAATTTTTGTTTGTAGTAAACCTGGTTTCCATATTTGGTTTATGCCTCTGTGTTATTTTATGCTAAATTCATGGGTTTAGTTTATTTAACAATTAGTGTGTATATATATATATAATTTAAACTTTGCAGGATTGCCTGCAAAGAATATTATGTCACTGCTGACGAGGAATCGGCCATGCCACAAGTGTGTACAGGGTTCACCCTCTGAAGAGGCTACAGAGCCCAGAGCAGCAAATCTGCACGATGAGTTTAAGCTTGCTGGAAGTCTTGCTTTCCTTACTTGTTCTTTGGACATCCCTTTCAAATGATCCACGGCCCAAAGCTTGAAAATTACCACTAAAATGTAGAACATGTTAAATAGTCTCTCTCTCTCTCTCTCTCTCTCTCTCTCTCTCTCTCTCTCTCTCTCTCTCTCTCTCTCTCTCTCTCTCTCTCTCTCTCTCTCTCTCTCTCTCTCTCTCTCTCTCTCTCTCTCTCTCTCTCTCTCTCTCTCTCTCTCTCTCTCTCTCTCTCTGTCTATCCGTCTATCCGTCCATCCGTCCATCCATCCATCCATCCATCTCAAAGCTCTTGCAGTAGGGTGTAAATACAGCAGAGTGAGTGTAGCATAGCTGTGCCCACCCTGGGCAGCGCTGGCTGGAGCTGGGTGAGGTGCAGCCAGCATTGTGCAGCATAACGTAAAGACATGCTTCAGCTGCTTGCTGTGATGAAGTTTGGTTTCTATTTGTGGCTGGCTATTGTATAGTCTGCATTCCTGCCCAAATCCCTCCATTTCGCTGGAGTGTTGCTCTTGGGTTGAAGTCATTAGAGAGCTGCTTGAAGAGTTCACTCGTACATTCTCTATATAATTTTAGCAGTCTGCTCACTGGCTTAGTTATGCCAGGCATGATACTGAAGAGCATTTATTATCTTTAGAGACCATTGACATGACAAAAACACATGGGCTGGAAATTGTTCTGTAAGCTCATGTTGTAACCAGTTGAAGTCAGCTTTAGATAAAAACGTTCTATCTGTTCTCTTAGTAGTCTTATTTCACTGATAAATATTGTGACACCATAGTACATTCATAGGGAAAAATGAAAGAAAATTAAATCACACATTGCACTTTATTTCTATTACAATATTAACTGGTAGTTAAAAAAATAGATAAAATTGCAGCAGTTTGTAGGTGTCAGCCCTCCTGCTTTTAATTCCTAGTTCTTTGTTGCGCTTCACTTTGAAAAGATCCTCCTATTTGCTCCAAAGTTCAGGAATGATGAAAAGTATTATTTGTGATGAATGTTCTGTGAGTGCTGGCCAATAGTGGTCATGTAACTCGATTGTGGAGATCAAGTCAGGGTGACGCTGTAAAGGCAGGAAAATTTCAAGTTGTATCTAGTAGTCAGAAAGGAGTTAAGTGTCTTTAGTTCACAGAAAAAAAATCTCCTTAGGTGATTTCCAACAGAAATCATGACCTTTTTGGATGCCAGTGTAAAATTAGTATCAGTCAGATAAGGGTGGGGATTGAAATGTCAGGTCATGAACATTATTTGATCAAGTAGCAGTAGGCTTGATTTTGCAGTTTAAGGGCTCCTTGAATTCCCAGATCAGTCTGTTACTTAGTTCAATTCCTTTTTTTGACAAACTTAAGTAGGATGTTTTGTATGAAGGGATATACTCATGTTAAATATATATGTAAATATGTTAAAGACAATGAAAAAGTCAGAGTTTTGAAAAAATTAAACATGTACTTCAGAGTAGTCTTGAAAGAAGAAGCTATTAGAATTACAGCATCAAGTGGGATTTGAAAATTGCTTTCTTGCCAGAAACAAGAATGAATTCCATTTTATTTTCTGTTCTTATTTCAATAGGAAAAATTTTTTTCTTAGTCCTGTGGGAATGGCCACACTTTTGCATGGATTGGTCTCTCTTTAATTAAGATCTTGGATATATCACTAGCCAAAGTTTCCATGTCACAAATTCTTGTTAGAGAAATGCAGATGCTGTTTCTGTGTTGTTATTTCAGTGTGAGCTTCTGAGAGAAGGTTATTGTGAAGACACAAGGTCAATAATGAAGCATTGGACGTAGTTTGTGTTCATAAGGAAGAGGAAGGCATTGAAATAAGTAATTTTAGTCCTGTTTATGTATTCTGGTTTGTTTTATTGTTTCCCTTTCATAAATGCAGGATCAACAACTTCAGAGTTCAGAATCTGTCTTCAGATCTTCTAGTCTTTCAAGTGATTTTAAGTGAAGAGGTTCTGAAGTTATATGGATGCTTCATGAAAAAGCATTGCCTTTTTTTTTTTTTTAAATCTTCCTCTTATAATTTTTGCCCCATATTTGCTTAAAAAAGCCCACCACCGCCAAAAACAAAAATAAAACCCAAACTTGGGAAGTTTTGGTGTACTGATGACCAGTACACATTGGTGGTAAGTGTATTGCTCGAGCCTAGTGCACAGGGATGGGGTTTTGATGCAGTTGGCTTGTTTCAGTAATCTGTGCAGCAGTGCTTGCACTGACAGTAAAGAAAGTGTCTTTGCCCTTCTTGTCTGCAGTGACAGTGATGGGGCCAGGGTTTCAGGCTTGTCTGTAAGTAGCTTGTGGACATCTAATTTCTTTTATTTCCACTTTGCACACACTGGAGCCCATTATGGAGTCCATGTTTGGCTTTTGGGTCAGCATCATGTATGCATGTGCTTGTAAAACAATGACTTAAGTCATTCCAAGCAGACTTTCTTGGAGATTAATCATCCTTGGTAGTACTGCACTTTTACGGTGTTTCCATTGTAGAGTCCTGCTTCCAGAGACTGTTGTACCTCCTCAATATACTGTGCTTGTCAGGGTGAAACAATATTTAAAATCTCAGTCTGACACAGGGCAAGCCTTTTCAAACAAAATGAAAAACAAAACAAAACAAAACAAAACAAAAAAAAAAACCTCCCCATTTTTCTTAGTGTTGGATGAAGTCAGACCCGGACAGAAGCCCACAGTTATATGTTTATTACATTCTAATAAATCTGTGGCTCATCTGTCCTTTCCTTAGCTTTGAAGGTTACATATCTAGAATAACTTTCTCTGTATCCAGGACTTTACATTTTTTAAGCTAAATTTTAAAGGTAGCAAGTGTTTTGTCTTATATCTTCTTTTCCTGTTGTTTGCAGACCTTCACAGTCCTGCCAGCCTAACCAGTAGGGTGCCCTTGTAGTGTACTCCAGAGTTAACTATGATGCCAGGGGTAGATTCCCGCAATACTCCAGTAATTTCTATGAAGAGAAGTTCACAGTCAGAAGACTGTCTTGACTTGCAGTAAGCTGATGAGTAGCTGCATTATCGTGGCATTTCCCCCGGCATGTGTGATTTCCCAAGTGAGAATTGCTAGTGAGATTTTGCACTGAATACTGAACACAGCTGGTCTTTCTTCACCATGGTATTGATTCAGAGCTCAAATCCTTTTTAATTCAAGGATCACAGTGTTGTTCTGGGTATCATCTGTTGCACATTTCCTCTTTACACCTGTGCCTGACTCCACTGGGCCACCTTGAAAGCTGGGGCCATAACCAGACTGTGAATGAGAAACTTCTCTCTGTGATGGGTGGTTATTCTATGAACACAACCCAGCTGTTTGATTTAGTTTTCTGTGGTCTGGGCTTCTGTGTTGTTAGGATGCTATGTTAAAATGTTAATAATACTTTTCTACTGGTTTGTGTTGGGATTCTTCCTCTTTTTGTGGCCAGAACATGCTGAGAACAATAAGAATATTTTAATATAACATAGTAAAACATTTCAGTTGGAAGAGACTAGCCCTTTCTGAACCCATGTTGACTGTGTCTGATAATTGCATTATTCTCTAAATGCCTTTCAAATATTTTCAAAACCTATTTCAAAATATTTTACATGAAGAAGCAGAAGTTGTGCTATCTTGAATATCCATTAAGAAAATGTGACAATCTGAATAAAGATTTTTGTTTCTCTGAGACATTGTTACATGTTGCAGTTAATGTAAGGTGAGTCTTGTAACAGGAGTTGGACCTCGATGATCCTTGTGGGTCCCTTCCAACTCAGGATATTCTGTGATTCTGTGAACACTTAAAATTTCTTGAAAATGCAGTTTAAAATGTCCTGCTAGCTGGCACTGTGTTGTTTGTGGAAGGCTCTGTGTGTGTAATTACACCATTTGCAGGATAAACAAAAACTTGGGGAAGTGGTTGTCAAGACTTTGAATAGCCTGTGTAACCTTTCAGTAAGATAACACATGGAACATTTAAGTGGCCATTTCTTTTCTTGGTCTGTTTACAGATAGCAAATGGCTGCTTAAAAGGCTTCTGAAATGTGGCACTGAGACTGACTTGTCCAAGTATTATGATAGAGTCTTTTGTTTGCTTACTTGTTTTCAGAGTTAATTCTATCTTCATTTTTATTTGTTTTGCTTTTGTTTTGTGTTTGCTTTTTGTTTTGTGGTTTATTGGGTTTTTTTGTTTGTTTGGTTGGTTTTTTAAAGTTTAATACCAGGGCTAGTTAATTCTTTGGTTTATAAGAAGACTTCTGTGAAGATAATTAGGAATTGCTTCTTCAGGTGTCTTTTTAGTTCCACCTTAGTTGAAGGAGAAATAACCTTGACCAATTGGTGTTTTCTTTTGAAGGTGTTGTTAGCTGCTCAAAATTATGTGAAAAGTACTGAAACTTCAGATTCCCGAGGAAAAATATCTCTTGTTCTCACTTGTTCTGTTTTATCCTCTTTATTCTTATCATACCCATGTTTTACTACCTCCTGTTTATCAAGAGGTCCCTTATGTTAGGAAAGGTTCCATGGCTGGTTAGAGGCAAAGACTAGGCAGTAATGGTCCTGCAGTGATTTGCAGTGAACATTTGATTGGCCTCTAAGTGAGGTTTTATCCTCTTGGCTTCTCACTTCTAGTGAGTACATTTTTTAAAAGAGGAAGGGGTTTGTATTTTAATAACAAAAACTCAAGTCAGTTTGTTCACATGCAGTGACTTAATTAAAAAACATTGGAAGTCTTTACTCAATTTATTTCTGTGGTGCCAGAAACTGAGAATACCCACTTTGTTAGTTGATCGTGTCATCTTCCTGCCTGTGGTGATTCTGTGTGGGAATGGGAACAGTTTTAAGTGTACTCATCCAACTGGACTTTAGAAACTGTAGTGTCTGCTTGTCATGTAGAAAGAAAGATGCAAATCCTAAGTAAGGTAAAACAATAGGAACAATAGGGGTGTATTACAATTTCAAGCAGTTCTGGAAAATGAAATATTATGTGCCAAGATTTGACACATCATAACTCTGCACTATTGTTCTCCCTCCCTGGCAAGGAGGGGAATAAAATGGGGTAGTATGCTTAACCTGCCATATAGCTGATGAGAAATACTGTGAAGGCAGAGGGAAGAGAGGGAGTGTAGGAAAGGAATTCAGCAACACTGCTGGCATGTCCTTTCCCCTCTGCCTGGCTTCATATCAGGGAGGTTGATGAGTGTTTGCAGCTCTCTTTCACTATAAAGAAAGGCGTACTGAGAAGTCCTGCTCATGTTGTATCTGCTACTGCGTGAGGTAAATGGATCAGAAAAAACCTGTTCTCTGAAGAACCTGACACATAGTTGGAATTTGTAATCTATAACAGATGAACCACTCCTGAAATTACGTTTTTCAAACTGCAACTCTGCTATACTACAGTGCTCTAACCTTTCCAGAGACTAGAGGATGAAACAGAAGCACTAAGTCATCCACAGATTTTTAGCAAGTAACTCAAGAATATATATGAGAGAGAGAGAGAGAGAATGAGCTCTTGACCATGTTTAGCATCTATTGCAGTGTACTTTAAAAACTGAGTAATATTTTGTGCTTTTCCCTATTATTTCTCTAATGGTGTTTACTTACAAGGAGAAGGAAGGAGGTACTGTACACAAGCTGGACATTCACCCATCCCCGTTACTCGTGACATAATGCTGGTGTGGGACTGTTTAATTGGGGTGGCACAGCCCAGGTCTGGGCTTTATGGGCAGGCTGACTTGTTGCCATGAAAAGTGTTTTGAGAATTGTGGACTGACATAGATTCAACACTAATTTGAAGTGATGAGAATAATTTAATGAGCAAGACTTTAAAGACTTTGTCTTTGGAAAAGCTCACCTTTCTTGTAGATGCATTTGAAGCTGCCCTTCCTAGGGAAATGTGAATTTTGCAAGATTCATTCTGTATGGAATTTCTTTTCCAGGATGCTTTTTGTACTTCTTGAAAAAGTCTTCAGCTATTGCATGTCAGCCAACTTTCCTTTGACTTTCTGTGGATTCAGGGTGCTTTGAATGCAGCTGGCTTTCCAGTGGTCTGCAAAAATGTCCTTGCCATCTGCTACAAATCCTTTTATATTTCTTATGTCTTACTTTCATTGGGAAAACAAATACTGACCTTGGTTTTCCATGAGTCTCTCTGAGGCTGGTAAAGGAGCCTTACATTGGTATTGGAGTGATGAAGTGGGTCTTCCAGGAGATTCCCACTAGTGCCAGGTCCGCACGCTCCTGCTGAGTTGCTTGTCTATACCTCTCATCCCACATGTTTGTGTAGGGTCTTAGAGAAACATATATGCTATCCTTCGGCTCTGCTCATGTTTATGGAAAGAGGCTTGGGGCCTAACCATGTATTTTACTCTCATTCCTTGTTATTTGAAACACATGACTATAATTCAGTTAAAGACTTTGTGGTAGCACTTTCCATGCCTCTTATGCTAACATAAATGTACTGTTTTGCAGCATGACTTTTTGATCTATATAAAACCAGGAAAGTGAAGGGGGAAGAGGAATGGGAATGAAGGGGAGGAAATCAAGCACAAAGAGAGCAGGTGGAATATGTTTTTTGCCTACTTCATTAGATAACCTTGAAAAATAAAAAGGGTTTTAGGGGGTTTATTGGCCAAGTGCCTGCTGTGAATAGAGATGTATTTCTATTACCTGAAGGTGGGTTATGTGCCTTGCCACAAAGCCATTCATGTTCCTAGAATAAGACTAGTATTTCTTCTCTCCTGTTTTCTCCACTCCCATGATGCTTGCTTGAATTGAGGTTGTCTTACAGAACCAGAATGTGTTTTGTGGTTTTACTGTTGCTGCAATGTACTGGGGTCTAATTTTTATTTTTTTTTTCCCCCCAGTGAGAGAGGTTTGGTTTGTTGATGTTTTTTTTTTTTTTTAAACTCCTGGAGACACTTATTTCTTCTCATTTTTTCCTCACTCAAGTCCCAAGGCAGTATGGGTTAAAAGTGAGACAGCATTTCTGCTAAAGCAAAACAGTAATACAATGTGGTAATTTTTGATTGTCTGTGAAATGTTTTTTAATATCACAGTTTTATAGCCTTGCCTACTTGACTGGTGATTTACATTATTTCTTAAAAGCCTTAAAATAACAAAACTATTCTACAGAATTAAAAACCAAAACCACCCAAACAGTCCCAAACCTTTTTAATTTTCTTATTCTGTTGGTGGCACATTGTAGAATATGTTTAGAGCTACTTGGCTGCAATAGCATCATGCACCACAAATGAGAAGGTGGTGCAACTGTTTACTGAGTGATTAGTCTTTCTGCCCAGATCTCTTTTTTAACATGTGGCCTGTGTAAGAGTCTAAATCATTCCTTGGTCTTCCTTGCTTTGATGGCTATCGCACTCCATCACCATTTTAATTTCCTTAATTTTCTCCTTTGTCAAAAAGTACCAAGATTTTGCAAAAGAATTTAGTTAACTCAAAGAAAGGATGAGACTTGAACAGCTGGTGCTTGGCTATTTCTTACAGAACAAAGAGGGAAAAAAATCTAAACCAAATCCCAGGGCACTGATATATATATAGTTACTGTGTTGATGGTGTTAATTTAAAACAAAAAGCATGTTGGTCATTAAGAAAAACACAAAAATAAATAATTTTTTAAATGCTGTTTATACTCCCTCCCTTTAAAAAAGATTTTACAGCAATTTCTTAAAAAACTAGTATACAAACACCTTTTTCCTCTTTGTAACTTCACCCAGAAAAACCAGTGTGTGTCCCTGATTGATATTTTCTCCTTTGGGGGGCAGGACAGCTTGTACAGCTGGAATCTGGCAGGGGTCAAGCATGGGGTGGCAACCTAAGTCAGGTGCCTGCTCTATTAACTGCCCTCAGTAATGTTGCTACTGAGTATATGCTGCAAGAGAAATTTCTGTGATGGGTTAGGTTCAAAACAATAAATTCTCTCAAATCATACTTGGTGAAATTTGTCCTTTCATGAAATGTTTTTATGAAGGCTTTGAGAGTTTCCATTGGGAGTGTGTGCAATACTGGTGGACTATGCTGCTACTTTGAGGGAAAACTGAAAATAAATTCTTACTTTTATACAACTATACAACTTTAGTAATATTTCCAAAAGTGTTTTTTTTTTTGTTTAGTTGTGTTTTTTTGTTGTTTTATTGTTTGTTGTTTTTGGAAGTAGTTAAACCAGATTTCTGAAAATAATTGCAGAATGGTTATCTAGACAGCTCTGTGACTTTGCTAAATACACCTATAATTTCTTTTGTGTATGAAGAGAAGGGAGTATTTTGTGTGGCTGGTTTCTGAGTTTACCCTGACCTTAGCCTAGAAAGCGAACAGGCAATCTGTGGTGTATCTTCATCTCTGAGAATTATTTAATACCAAGAAATGTCAGTATTAGCAGAGGAAGCAAATACAGAGCAAATATATGTAAAATTTCTCCAGTGAAACTGTTTGTGAAAATTCAGTGGAATGTTCAGAACATTTAAATAAAGAAAAAACAAAAGAACACAGTCGTGTCAGTACTGTGGTTTTCTCGTTTTCTCCCTTGCCCCCCCCCTTAAGTTTTAAGATAGCCACTGTCTTGACTTCCAGAATGAAACACTATTCTGCTATATGTTTAAGAAAATTGGGTTTGGGTGTAAACTGGTAAACTCTGGGCAGCCCTGGCATGTGCTGCAAATGGTGTGAGCAGTGTTAAAAGGACTTTTGTTTGCTGCTTCCTCTGTGCTATTGTATTTGTTTGCTCCTCAGTGAATAGTAGTTAGGCACAGAAAAGAATAAGCTGAAGTAATGAACAGCAGAGATGACTCAAAGAAATTGGTTAACATCTTAAGTAGCTGAAGGCTCAAAAATGCAGGCTTGCTATTGTCAGTTTTAATTTTCTCTGGGTGTATTTCACATGTTACTTGCATCAGTCATCATATAGAATAGGGCACTCTGTGTGCCTTAATTCTTTGTGACAGTGCTTTTTCTACTTTTGTTTATTCTTTATACTTTCACTTACTCTGTCTTCTGAGGTCCAGGCAACAAAGAAAGATGCCTGACCTCATAACAACTTTAGAAATTTCATCATTCAGATCCTTTCTTTGTATTTTCTCTAAGATACCGTGGATCTTTTTGCATGATCCAGGTGATGCTGTACTTTAGTTCTCCTTTGGTAAAATGTGTTGTGAGCAGTTTTGGCTACTCAGTGATATGTACATGGAAGCCTACTGCTGAAAACTTTTTTTTTTACATGATATTTTAATATTGATTTAGTAGTAATAATATTTCATTTAGCAGCTTTTTTAACTGGTCTCTTTACTTTCAGGAAATACAGCCTAAACCTATGAAATAGCAGATGCATCAACAATGAATGTGCCCTCAAAAAACCAGCCAGTTACGTGCTTAGGTGGCAGGAGTTAGGAGCAGTGGAGACACTGAGAGAGTGCCTGTACTCTTGCACACCTAAACATTACCCAAATCCTACTGCATCTTTGTGCCAGCCTCTTTAGGTTGGGCTGTGGTTATTTTCACAACTAATGATGAGCTTCTCAATACATAATGAAACTGTGTGCTCCTCTGTCTTGTGTCTGAGGTCTGTTTCTGGCTAGGGCTGTGGAAAAGCTTATGGTTAATACCTCTCAAATGTGCTGTACTTGAGATGGTTTTAGATAATCACAAACTCCAGGAACTGATGATATTTTGAGAAATACAGAAGACCCAGTGTAGATGTTCACTCTTGGTGTCGGTGCTGTCAGTGATGCCAGTACTGATCTGGAGTGGGTAAGGGGCTTTCCTGAGTCTTCTGCTATGAGTTACTACCAGGCAGCTAATTTGAAAAGTATCATGGCTGAGTTGTTCACCTTTTAATGTTTTCTTTTTAATCTGCTGAACATGTGTCGAGTTTTTGTCCAGTTCAGGTCTGGAGGAAACACAGATTCTGTATTTGTTGGTAGTTTTTAAGTTTACAAGTATCAACTCACCTGTGGTTAACTGAGTTGTGGTGTATTAAGGAAAATATACTGTAGAACAATGTGATTTAAAAAAAAAGGATGGATATAAGAAATAAAACATATATTTAGAGTAACGTTTGGCTTATCATTAAAACACTGAGTGGTTAAATAGGTTTAATAACATTATGCCAGAGCTGACACATAGACTGCATGCATCAGTAGCTTACTATGGACAAAGGGAAGATTGATTTCATGAGCATACAGCAGTGGATACACAAAACTTAAGTCTCAAAAATTCATTGTTTACAACAGGTGAAGAGAGTTTTATTAAGATATGCTGCATCTAATGCAGTTCAGTATCTCTGTAAAATCATTGCCATGTTTTTTACTGACTACATTTTGCTAATCACTGCTGAAGCAGGGTAGAGGATCTAAGAATGTAGAGTCTAGTGTTGCGGACTCTTGCCTTGTTTTCACTTCATCATTTAAAATGTCAAACAGCAGGAAGGTTTCTCATAAGAGGCTCAAATTGTCCCTGTTTCCAGTTATCTCCAGTGCCATCAAACTGCTCAGCATTAGAAAGTAATTTTGTAATGTTGTTTATCAAATTAAACTCAAAGCAGTTACTCTCAAGCTGTTTATCTTGGAAGTTTGCTACTTCTATTTTAGGCCTGAAGCAACATTTGAATTTCCTCTCTGTTTCCTT
The DNA here is from genome assembly GCA_013400415.1 of Scytalopus superciliaris. Classification (NCBI taxonomy): domain Eukaryota; kingdom Metazoa; phylum Chordata; class Aves; order Passeriformes; family Rhinocryptidae; genus Scytalopus; species Scytalopus superciliaris. The sequence goes on from VXBX01007796.1 coordinate 275,060, forward strand.
CCATCTCCTAATTGAGTCCATTGCCGTGCTATGATTCTCTACAAAGCCTGATTTGAACAATATACTGCATTTAAAGGAAAAATAACAGCAAAATCACTAATAATTGGACACATCAGAAATACCTTGAAGTCCTAAACATTTCATTTTTAGAAAGTCTTAAGTGTTTTGCTTTTGAAAAACCCATTCCAGTGAGATTTGTGCCTAAAAGAAAGGTGCCTAAAATTTCCCTTTATTTTCCAGCTCTGTCAGGTCTAGGCCAGTTGAAACAAATTTTAAAATGGAAAATAAAATGCTGAAACAAAATCTTTTGGGCAAAATGAACACAAATTGAGCTTCAGACACCCAAGGTGAAAGCTCTCATCTACCTTCTTGATGTACCTGCCTTAGGTGGTACTTACGTAGGATACATACATAAAGACAAGTATTCAAGTCCTTCTCTGACACCAGTCTCCTCTTTTCTGGCAAGAATTTAAAGATCCCCAGAGCACACCCATGTAACTGCTTAACTGTGGTAAAACCTTGCCAAACACAGACACCGTTTTATTGAAAAATGTAATGCTCTACCAGGAATCAGTCCTTACTGAAATGGAATGAAGCAGACCAGCCTCAGTCTTGTTAGTTATACTAATGTAACTGTGCCCCTGGTGTAAGAGCTGTACCAAGAGAGCCTTAGCTGATTTAGGACAAAACCACAAACAAACAAAAAAAAACCCCAAAACCTTCAAACAAGTAGTCTAAGCACACCACTCATTCAAAAATAGTCTTAAGGAATACACTGAATTTGAATTTTGGACAAAAGGTTTCCATTCTCATTCTAATCCTCTGAATAAAAGTTGAGCTTTCATTTTTGAGTAGCCAGATTTTTCAAAGAAGCTTAAAGAATTCCTGTGTGATAGCTTATATCTTGTATGCAAATGACTGTCTTCATCTAGCAGCTCGCTTTTCATTTCTCTGTGCTAATGAGTCCTCAAGTCAGTTTTGAATTTTCTAATTGGTTTTTATCTTTTGTTGGTGCTGGACATGCTTTTCTGCACTTTCTCTATTAGTACACTAAAATCTTCTGGAAAGAATTTATGCAATAAGAAAACAGTTCACGCAAAGTAATCTGCAATTTTTAAAATTATATTAATCTTCAGTTATTTACTGCGAGAAGGGTCTGGATAATTCCTGAAGATAGTGCTTGTTCTCCAACTTGTTTGTGAGAAATCTAGTGCGAAGAGCAGTATTTCAAATCCCAGGCTGTGTTGTTGACCTCTAATAAAGCCCATGGCTTAGGTGGCACTCTGATCTGTTCTCCAAAGTAAGAGCCACTAGATTAAAATGCATTTATAGTGTAAATATTCACATTTACTCTCAAAATTCTCCTCTGCAGAAGTTCTCAAACTAATACTTAGTGTACATTTTTTCAGAAAATCCATTCAAGATCTTCACTAGCAGCTCTATTCAATGCAGCTGAGGAAAGCTCATTTTTCTTAAAACTGTGTGAATAAATCTCCTTTGCCATTATCACTTACAATTTTAAACTCAGCATACCTGTTTTTAGTATTACTTCAGATGCTTGATGCTTTAACAATTGTTGATTCTGAGTTTAACCATCATGTAAGTAATAGCTCATGTAAGAATTTTTCAGATATTTTTAATTGATGAAATGAAATTGCAGACTTTGAATGATGGCTGAAACATGGGGAATTTTCCAGTGTGTTGTTCATGGAACAGTTCAACAGAAGCTGTAGAAAGCATTCAGTACTCCTGCCCAGTCAATGACATCACCACTGTTATTTTAATTTAAGGCTCACCAAGATTTTGTCAAAGATAGTTCCATTTACACAGGATTTGCAGAATGTCACTAGAACAAGGAAATCATTCATTCATTTTACCTTTAACCACCTACAGGCCAGAGAGCAGTAGGAAAATAGTACTGTTGAACTGCAACCATCCTACACTGTAGAGGCTGTTGGCACCCAAATGCTCTCTCCTAAGAATACCTTGAACTGTGCTTTTTTCCCCCCAAACAGATGATTCCTCAGTGTTGTGATAGATGAAAGCCTGAACATCAAAGAGAAGCAGATACTAAGGAAGAATAAGGAAACATGAGATATCTAAGGAAGCATATGTGCATAAGCAGCAGAAAGCATAGATGTTTGGCTAAGAGCAAGTGGGCTTTTGGTTTTGTGAGAATGAAAGAACTGACACTCCTGTGCAGAGCATCATTGCCATTCATGTGTTAAGCGGAGATCATGGCAGCAGGGTATGCTACAAAGCAAGTCTGTGACCAAAGTTGTGCAGTTTCACTGAACATCTGTGTACGAGCACACATGTGCATGCACTCAGCCTGTAGGAGCGTTTGAAACCAGATGGAAGGTCTGGTTAATGTTCACAGCACCTTATAGCATTTCACATGTGGCTTCTTCAAAGCGGGCAGTAGTGGCAGTGCAGTGCAAGCAAAGATCTTAACTCAGTCACAGCCATAAGTTTGATTATTACCTGAACTGGACGGTGCAGACACCTTCTGACAGTAAATCACAGAATATGCTCAGTTGGAAAGGACCCCCAAGGATCATTGGGTCAAACTCCTGGCCCAGCATAGGACCATCCCCAAGAGTCACACCATGTGCCTGAGAGCATTGTCCAAATGCTTCTTGAACTCTGTCAGCCTTGGTGCTGTGACCACTGCCCTGGGGAGCCTGTTCAGTGCCCAGCCACTCTCTGGGTGAAGAACCTTTCTCTAATGTCCAACCTAAACCTTCCCTGACACAACTTCAGGCCATTCCCTTGTGTTCTGTCACTGGTCACCACAGAGAAGAGATCAGTGTCTGCCCTTTCTCTTCTTCTCCCAAGGAAACTGTAGACTGTGATGAGATCTCCTTTCAGTCTCCTCTTCTCCAGGCTTAACAGACCAAGTGAAATACATGGTAGTGGTGCGTTAAGTAGAATTTACTGTATTTGCCACAGCAGTGCCACAGATCACTTGCATCCAACAAGTTAAATAGACAAAGCAATGTGATGTCTACTTCTGCATATACAAATAGTAATTTTGCTTACTACTTGAGGTAAGGCTTAATTAGGATTCTGATGATGGAGGGCAGGAAATAGGGAGAAACTCTCTTAAGTCTCTCAGAGTACCTTGATACAGAGTCTTGTGAGACTACATCAGCACTTTAAAGGGAATGCAGCTTAGCTAGTTGGCATACACAGCTATACTTAAATCTTACTGAACCTCCTTACTTCCCTACCAGCCACTGAGCCCTGAGGAACCCAAGAGTAACTGTTTCATGCCCACAGTCTGGTTCAATTGCTCTAAGAAAATTCCTAGCTTGGACTTGGCATCAGCTGCAAGAGCCTTGCATGGAGTGAACTGTCTGAAAGTTGATTTGTCCTACCGTGTGAGATGTACATTTAGGAATGTCAAGGAATTTGTTCAAAAAATGGAGATTATAGAAGTCCCACCTGTTTTGAACCCACTGACTTCATGCACATGCGCACAGGCACATATGTAACTGGAAATGCAAACATCTGGAAGACGGCTGTAAATGCCACTGGCTTTTGTGAACGGTAAAAAGATTGGATAGTGTTTTATGTGAGCTTCTGATAATATCACTTCTAAGGAATATTATTCACATCTGAATCATCCATTTGTTTTCATGCTGTTCTCTCTTGCTACAGCTACTTCAGGACTTTCTCACATGATCTGCCAAAGATTAGTCACCATCCCTGTGACGTTGTGTACAACCTCCTCTTCTCCCAAGGGCCAAGGGTTTTATTCCAGTTGTATTGTGGTGGTAGTTTGGGTCAGCGCTTTTGTTGTGGCTCTTTGGAGATGGGTCTCTGATTTTTCCTGCTGTTTGCTTTAGGAATTGAGAGGGTATAAAAAGATCCCGTTGTGGTAAAACAGCAGAAACATCTGCTGAAGAGTGGGAGGAGGAGGAGGCTGCTAACCAAATGCAGCAGTGGGGAGCCTGCAGTTCCTCCTCCTCCGCTCTCACCGCTAGATGTGAACCTGCTGTAATAAAAGGGCTGGCACCACAACACAGGCTCCAGAGGGAAACAGGTCTCAGGTCAGCCAGCTAGAGAAACCTCAAAAGAAAACATTAAAACTGAATAAACATTGGAAATAGTTTTGGTAGAGTCTGTCCCTAATGCAGTTCGGAAGTTGTGAATAAACTCCAGGGAAAGAGAAAGCAAGGCAAACTTGTACAGTCTTCTGCTTCTGAAAATAATGAGCTCTTGCACATCAAACTTTAATTCCTTTATCAAAAAAATAAGGGAAACAGATGGAGATAAAAGATTGTGTAACTAGAGGTAGGTTTCAAATCGTACTCTGTGGTAACCACCTGAAGCATATGTACTTCTTGTTTACTGCAACTGAGTGCTTGCAGCCAGCCTTCCCCTTGGCTGGCTTGAGGGGTGAGAAGAGCTTGCAATTCTTTTATGTGTAGCATGCAGAATGTTTCATCATCCTCTCAAAAGCAAGCTGCTGATGAAATTACTGATGATGTATTACTTTTATTGGGATCAGAAGGCAGAAAATCCTGGGAAGTGGTAAAGAAGATAGGGGGGTAGGTTTCCTATGAAAAATAAGAGAATCATAATCTCAGGTGGTTGTGAGCTTCCTATGGGAACAAAACAGGTAAATACTAGATTATCTTACTGAGAAGATGTAAAAACATTAAGTGCAAGCTTTAAGGTACTGCTGTCTAACTTAGAGGTCAGATTGTTGGCTTTCATAACTTTACCACATCCTTTGAATTTACTGATTTAATCAGTGTTCACAATGTAAGGACAAGGTGCAGAGAGCCAGCACAGAAATCTAGTAGCAGTCTGTGTGTTTGATCTCCCCTCTGAAAACCGTTTGCCATCAGTTCTAGAGAGCTCTCTGCTTCCAATCCCTAAATATGGGATCAAAAGATGATGAGATGGGTGGGATTGAAACAGAGCAGTTTTTCTACCCATCTCACCTGGTACTGCTCTGTGTTGAGTGCAGGGAGTTGGGAGGAATGGAGCACTGTCAGGGCAGTGACTGCTGAGTGCCCTGGCTGGCAGCAGCCCTAGTCCTATGGGATGTTTGTCTTAGAAGTGGCAGGAGCTATCCTTGTTCTACACCTCCCAGCCTAAATAGAAAAGGATAGGACTATCAAGTGGGTTTTGAAGCTGTTTTTTATATCTGTTTCCTTTCTAACTGCTGCTGCTGTCCAGGGGTCAAAGATGGTGACTCAGCTATGCTGTTAAGCTTGGACATACTCAAGAGAGACTGCCTGCAGCACATGTACACCAGAAGTAACAGTGAAGCATCTACCAGAGATGTGTATATATTCTAAAGACATGCAGATAAAGCTAAATTTTGCAAATACTGGCATTGTGTAGAGGGCTTCCCAGAATAAACCTTAAAGTGTCTGTTTTCTGCCTTTCTTCAGAAAGCACAGTCATTGCATAGTGGTCTTGTGTAGATGCTGTCAAGCAGAGATGTGGTTGTGTCTTACTGGTAAGTCTCTTGTGAGGATCAGTGTCTTAAATCTATGATGCAAAGTAACGCAAACCTTTGCAGTAGTGGGTAGTTACACCTTACTAGTTCTGGTCTTACACATTTTTGTAGTTAGGGTAATCCACATTTTGGATCAAAAATGGCTTACAATCTTTCATGTTGTGTGTCAAAATAGCACACTGAATTGCTACCAGCTATGGATTTGATCACTTGTGCCTTTAAGCAGTGCAGACCAGATACAGAGCTTTTAACTGAGTACTTCTTGGTAAGCATCTCAGTAACTGGGCCCATGTTTGCAGTGAAGCAGAAGGCTGGATGGGCTAAACAGCATCAGTACCTGTCATGCCTGGAGTTTGGGTGAATATTGCTGTGCCTCAGCTTTGCAGGACAGGAAGGAGAAGGGCCATCCTTTGTCTCTGGTGATTCATTGTGCCTGAGGAGGAAGGAGACATTGTAATGGGCACCTCAGCATTGAAGCTTTTGTTTGTTTGGTTTTTTATATTAAAGGTAGTGGGAAGAAGTTTTGTGTGTGAAACTTTTCTTCTGTCACTGTGTATATTTCTTTGTAAAAGGTCCTTGCTTTTTACAGAAGTGAATCCATAGAAAAGAAGCTCATAAGTCATATATTTCATTTATATATATGGTGGTTTTTTTTCTCTTTGCTTTAAAAAAACCCACCACAAAACATGTGGTTTAACTTCTGTTTTAAACCATTTGAAATTACAAGTCATCTTTTGTTTGTGAAAGCATTGTTTAGTTTGAAGAGAAAAGAATAGGGACAGTAATTTGTGACCTGGGTCAAGCAAGCACTCTTGCATTTTGAAAGTTCAATTCCTTTAATTTCCTGACAGGCTTGGTTGCAATTTTCCTTTGCGCTTTTTTGGTTTGTTTTAATTTTTTTTTATTTTTTTTTTTTTTTAATTTAAAAACTTCTCTCCTGCTTTTTCTTGTCATTCAATCAGAAATGATGAGGAACTGAAGTTTCTAAATCCACAGCTCATGGAATTGTGAGTTCCTACCAGAGATCTCAGCTTTGGGTGGGAGCATAAGTTTATATATTGCTTTATGTTTGCTTTTTTAAATGGGCAACTTCGAGTTTCAATCTGCCTAAACTGAGCAAGAACCTCAAAAAAGAACTGAAATAATCCACAGTGTCCTGCTTATGTGGTGTGAAAATTGTTTGTAATCTTTAATTGTCTGTGAAAATTTAGTCTGGGTTTTAATGCAACATTTTTTTTTAATATGCAACTTCACTGATTTTTTTAATTTAGTTTTGATTTTTAGTCTTTGTATGCAGACAGAAACTTATGATTTTTCTTCCTACAGCAATGAGATACCGTGTAATACTTTCTGGAGTGTAAGTCATTCCTTGCTTATCTAGTGTCATGAGGTAAAAGCTTTTCCTCTTGCAGACTTCTGTGTTCAGCCTGTGCCCAAACCATTACGGATGAGTGTTCATCAGTGATGAATATTCTCCTCAAAGCTTTCTAGCAATAGAAACTAAACTTCCTCAGATGACTGACTAAGAAGTCCATGTAAAGTCCAGGTGTCTCAGGAAATGCTGTACTTGTGAGCTAATATTATGGGATGTTTTTATTTGGTTTGACTCCATTTTTGGTGATGTTTTATATTGTGTTGGCACCACAGCAGGAGACACTTTGCGTGCACTAGTGTGACATGTGGATGATTTTTGATGGTGGCTCAAAAGGGCAATTCAACTTGTAACTGATTCCTGGTCACTAAAACAGGAGATAATACAAGGAATGGGAGAGCATGATGACAAAACAGTGAGCTTTTTGTTTTCTTGTTTTCATAGTTATTCTTTTTTGATAGCATATAAAATAAAGGGAAAACTAATTCTCTGGAGCTGAGCAACATGGGGTAAACTGGTTGTGTTTAATGATTGTAAATGTACCTGATGTTAAACAATGTTTTATTTTGGTGGCTGGTGGTCTTATGTGAACACAGGGTACTTTCAAAGTCCCGTCACCCAACACCGGCCACCAGGCCTGTCAGCACTTTCATCTGAGCTGTCCTTGCTCTTTCCTGCTGTGCGAAAGGGTGACAGCTCATTTTATCTGCCTTGCAAGCAAACACAAAGGCTGGATTTCCTGCATGGTTTTTCTTCTCCTCTGTGGGGATGAAGGCTTGTATGTGAAGAGAAGCTGATTAATGCCAGCTGTCTGATTTGCAGCTGAGGACAGGTCCCAGCTGAAAGGCTGGAGACATTTGCCATCATGAGAACAGTGCCCAGTTCTGAGACCTGAAACTGTTTCCCTTTGATAGCTTTTCCAAAGCCAGAGTTTGAGCACCTCAGACATAGAGATGGTAAATCTACATCTTAATCTTGAGACCACTGATCTTCTGCATCGGTGTTATCTAACTGGTGTTCTGTACCTAATCTTTATAAGGGTGATTAAGCCATTATAACACTCAATAGTAAACTGTTTTGAAGAAAGTGCTATGCTACTGGAGGTCTAAGAATGGAGAGGTGGTTGCAGAACAAGTGACTAATACCGGACTTTTGATATAAGAGTTGAATAGAAGGTTTGATTGGGGAGTTTTACACTAGGGCCATTCTTCCCTTCTGCTCCCTTTTATTTCTGTCCCTTTTAGTTTTATGCCTGCTCATTCCACTCCTTCCTAGAAGAAGCTGTGAGCAGTTTGTAGAGAAGGAACAGAATCTTGGCAGTAGAACTGATTTTAAAAAAGCTATTATGAGCAGGGCATCTTTCTAGGCAAATATGACATATTTGATATATCTTTTCCCAAAAGGGAAACACACTCTGAAATGTGCATTAAAGTTTGTGAACTTGTTACTATGGGAAGATCAGGGCAGAGAAGATGATTAGAGGCAGGAGAAAGAGGATTAAATGTCCAAGAAATATTTATATAGTAATAAAGCTCAACAAATCTAACTTAATGGGATGTATGTATTTATGCGTTTTTCTTTGGGGCTTTTTTCATAATTTGTATTCCACACAACTCTGTGGCATATGTATGCTGTTTGGAGCATGAAATTCTTTCTCTGGCTTTGCTGACAGGTAGCTGTTGGTATTTGCATGGGTTACTGCCATGTGCTGTAGGCCAGGAGCAGGGAACTGACTCCTTGCTAAGGGCCAGTGAAGCCTTTTGAATACCCTTCCACAGGCCATGTATTCCTGCATACCTTTATGGTACTTGACTGTAGCATACAGCAAATCAGCCATTGGGTGTACGAAGTTTAGCTGTAGACTGTGCATCCCAAGAAATGCTGGCTTCTCACTCCTGTCTAATTTATGTTCTGTCTTACTTTGGTTCAAAAAATTTAACTCAATGCTGTATGAGTCTCATGGTACACAGCTAAAATATACAGTGCAGTGTTTGTCCTTTCAGCATGGTTCTGCACCATAAACTGTTTTTTAAAAAGAAAGAAAACCTCTTCATCTTTTTATTGATTTCTGTGTTTCTCATGTAATTTAGTCATACCATATCAGAACAAAACTAGCAGGAGAGGGAACTGTAGAGTTACTTGGTACTGTTATAGGTTTGGTTCTCCACCTCTAGGTGACTGCATGCGGCTTTCTGAAGACCTGTCCATGCTAAAAGCAAGTGGACCATGTTCAGGGTGGAATATTGTCATTGAATATTGTAATTGTCTTTGACATAAGTTGAAGTTGACTTGGGCATTTTTACATGTTCTCAGCATTGAAAGGAACAGTACAGTCCTCTTCCATTTTTTTTGCTGTAACGTTTAACATTCATGTGGTATATATTTTGAATTCCACAAGATAATACTTCTTTTTACTATGATCCTTCTAACTTATTTTCTTGAGAATCTCATGCTGTTCTTTCTGCTTTCCAATAGTTACTTGGCAAACTTCACAAAGAAGTTGAGTATTGTTAAGAGAAATGTATTTTGCAATGTGGCAATTACAGCTGGCATGGAAGTGACTCAGAATTATTGGTTGTATGGATAGCTTGTTTAGTCTGACTTTTTTTTTCCTTTTTAGAGGGGCTCTGATTACTCTTTATTTTTACCCATGATGTTTAGTGTGATCTGTAATTTTCTTTCAATCAGATGCTAAGCCAGCTGGATTCATGTTTCAAAACAAATTGCCGCCTTTTCTTATTTTAAAACTTTTTTTAAAATTCTGCTCTTTTTAGAAATCTTATAACTTGGTAGGCATTTCTGATGTAATAAAACTCTTTGTTCTTTTGGGGGTGTTGTGGCCAAAATCTTTATTTTTTTTTTCTCCACGGGAATAAAATCCCTTTTTTAAATTTTATTTTTTCATGGGGTGCCTTATTAAAAGGCAGATGAATTCTCCAGAGTTTGTTTCCTGAAGAAATTTCTCAAACATGATCCTGTGTTGCATGCAGCTGCTTACTCTGTCCACCTGCTTGGTTTTGTGTTGCTCTTGCATGTTGCTTGACTTTCTCTTGCATCTTCCTCTGCAAATCTGCTCTTATTTTCCCCATTTTGCCTAACTCCCTGCAGCTAGTTCCATTGTGGATGAAGATTTTGCAGCCATGTTTTCTTCATTCTGATGTAACGCAGATTGTTGTAGATGAGGTGGTCTGTTCCTGTTACATACAGAGCTTGTTCATGGCAGCCTCTGTAGAATGAGGATACAGGTTGGGGCAGAGAAATACAGATTTGGTTGCGAAGAGCTGTGAAAGGTTTAATGTAAATGGGTACACAGTTCTTTTAGAGTAATTTATAAAACTTGGAAATACGTTCCACTTTGGAAGCATAGCTGAGCCTGTAAATCGCTGATATCAGTGAGTACTGGTTTCAGGGACTTGAGTAACCTTTAAAGCAGAAGGGTAGCAGGAGAGTGCTGAAGATATTGAGGTGATATGGATGAGAATGAGGTGCAACAAGAAACAATACAACAGCTGTAGGAGGGAGCCATGTGGTGATGGGGCTGCCCATGGTGGGCAGCCGAAGCTCTGTGTGTCAGTCGCCTGTACACTTTGGTGTGGCCTGGCCATCTCAGGCACTTCCCTTCCTGCCCAGGGGATGCGAGTGGCTGCAAACAGCCCAGAGAAGTTCAGAAATAGAGAAGGCAAGGCAGAGAAAATACAGAACAGGAAAAGAAAAAGTGTTAGTAAATCCTAAAGCCATGTTTTGTGTTGATGTTGTTGAATTATCCTGCATTTACACATGTTGGTGTTGGCTTTTCTTGTTTGTGAGAAGGATCTGATACTGTTTGTAAAGGCATTTGAAGATGAAAAATTAATTTCTTGAGATGTATTTATGTGATCATTCCAGGCAAAGCTCAAGGCAGGAGCAATTCAAGAGACTGCAATCAAGTTGCTGCTTTTGTTTGTATAAACCAGTGTCTCTCACCTATTTAATAACTAAGAAGTCTTAAAATTATTTCATCAAAGACCATTCTACCTGATTTTTTTTTTCTTTTAGTCATACTCCATTGAAATAATGTGCTTGTGTAAGTAACCTTCCCTAATATGAGGCCAAAAAGAAATATGTCATGAGTTCAAGTTCTGCATAATCTGTGGCAAAATGTAAAGTTTAGGCTGAAAATAAAAGGTATTAATGGAGATTGGATCCAGAACAGCACACAATGGCAGACTTTCTGAATTACTTATAAAATTGTAGCAATAAATAACTTCTAAGGTGCTATAGCATCCAGAAATACTTTTTGCTTAGTGTGGGAGGAGTCATAAGTTCCTTTGAGACAAGAAAGCACCATCTGGGATGTGATGCCAACCTGTAAAGTACAGGGAGTTCAGGATTCCCAAAAGAAAAATAAAGTATCCTAAAAAGAAAATAGCTAGATATTTGGACTAAGCTATATCAAGGTGAGACCCAGAAAGAAGCTTGATGCCCCCTCCCCATCTGCAGGATTTTAGGTCAAGGGAAAGTTTTGTAAAATATCTGTTTCAAGGATCTTCTTGGTTTCCATGACTGATGTCTGAGTGCTTGGAAAAATATGTTTTATGGCTTAGATGTTGTTTTGAGTCCCGGTCTCTTCTCTGATCTTTGCTATCAGCTTTGGCAGTACCTTGTGGGTGGTAGCACAACCAGCTCTCTGGGACCCTTCCAGTTGCCTTACAGCAGATTTCTTTTGGAGAACATTTTTTAGGGTAATTGTCTCCAAAAGAAAAGAATCGGTTTTGGTCTTCTCTGGTAAGCAGAAATGTTGGCCTGACTTAGGATCCTTGAGGAATAAAAAACTTGAGTTCTGATTGGCATTGTAAAGTAGCATCTTTTGTGTGAGAGGCCCTTGGCGCCTTACAAGTGTCTCGTCTTCGGAGAACCTCTGCCCAGTCAGTCAGATGTCACTGCCAGCCCAAATAGCTCCAGCGAGGAGTCAATGAAGGCTCTGTTGTGTTTCCTTTGTCTGGCCACATTTGGACAAAGCGCCTGTGTTAGCGGGGTGGTGGAAATGCCATGCCTCTTGCCACAATAACCTGAGTGGGGGCTGCATGAAAAGTTTCCATTTTTAGCTATTCTTAAAATAATGAGAGGGATTGTCAGTGGCAATGTTGATATGGAATGAAACTTTGAACTCTTGAGTAAATAAAACCACTGAACCTATGTGCTTTGAACTTTTGAAGAAGCCTCTGTGAAATGGTTGAGTTGTTCTTGCATCTACCTGGAGCTGGGGGTGAAGTTAGCTAAAAAAGTAAAAATAATTTTTAAAAAAGCAGAATATTTTGTATTGTGTTTAAGATAATCAAAGTAACATTGCATCTGACATTTAAGAATCAAAGCTTGTATATGGGCAGATGAAAAGCTGCAGAGTTGGGAAACTGTGGCCTTCCAGGAGAACAGGCTGCTGAGTCTCCCAAGCCCCTGGCCTCCAACCATCTCCCAGGGCTGTAGGGACCCACCCAGTCCCAGCTTGTGGCTACTGCCTGTTCCATCTCTTTGCAGCTCTCCTGGCATGACAGGCAGGAGGAGGTGAGCTCTCTGTAACCCCTGGCTCCACTTGATGTCGAGGCAGCATCTGTCTCTCTGTCTGTCAGGCTCCACTTGATGTCAAGGCAGCATCTGTCTGTCCCCATGGCAGAATCTCCCAAGAGATGGGAAACAAGGGAAGAGAAACCTTTAGTTGGCCCCAGTTGTGTTCATTTTTTGGTAGATTTAGGCTGTTTATAGTAGCAATTTCCTGACATTACAAAATGTGGGAGCTTGGGAAATTTGCAAATTGGAGAAGACTAACAAGTATTTCACTTGATATTTCCTTGCAAAAACCTTTTCTCTGTCTGGAATGAGTCGAGTATGTGTGTCAGAATGCCATTTAATGAAAATCCTCAGCATTTGATGGTTGTTCAGGGATTTTTCGTGTTTTGGGTTAGGGTTATGGGTTTCTTGGTTTTTTGTTCGTTTTAATATATATATAAAGTTATGATAGTGTACAAAAAGTTGTTTCCCTAGCGGACTTTACTTTTCATTTAAATAACCTAAAGAAGACATTTCTTTGACCTTTTTTAGTTGTCTTTTTGGTAGATTGTGGATCAAAGTAATATAGATTATGAAGTAGTATAAATTGTCAAGAAATAACTGTGTTTGTGTTAGGTTGGGTTTTAGTGGAATACACTGATGTCTTAGCCAAAGCAGATAGATCCATGCTTACCATTTGCCTTAGTTACAAATATGACATGGAGGTTTGTAAGATAGGATGGGAACAAAAAAACCCAAAGACAATGCAGTATATATAACCCTGGATAAAACTGTTTTTTCACTAAGGTCATGTAAACTTGGAATAGTTTTTTCTTAAAGACAAAACTGTATTCATAGTGCATGGTTTTGTTTTAGAAGTTTTTAATAGAGCTTATTTCTTCATGCTTTCTTGAATATTTACTTGCAAGCAGGTTACATGGTGGTTTTGGGCTTATTATTTTGTGGTTATTATACGCTCCGTGTCATGCAGCTCAGTGTTAGTTTCCACATTCTTTCCTCTTTAGTTGTAAACATCGTCCCTGTCTTTCAACTTCCATGGCTGCTGTCTGACAGCCTTCTTGCCATACTCTAATTTCATTTGTGCATGTATGTTGTTTTCTTGTTACATGGAATGATGTTTGAAGGAGAGCTAAACTTACCACATCTGAGCAGTGGCTGGTAGAGCCAGAAGCCCAGTGGCAGCTGTCAGTCAGGCTGTTAATCCACTTGGGAAGATTTTTCTTACCTACAGTAATTTTGTGGCTGCTGTGCATCAGTACATTGTGGTTTCAGTTCTGGGTTTGCAGCTTGGTTTTCTTTGTTTTCTTCATTGTTATGCATGTATATTCTTCACATACCCTGTTTTGTTTTGTAATACGTGAAGCTTAGTTTTGGTTGGGTTTTCACTTTTGCTGTTCAGTGCAGTGAGTGGCCTCTGCCTCTTGAGCAGCTACTGAAGTTGTGCTATTAAGACTGAATTTTGCATTCAGAAGTCTCTTATGTCATCAGCTAAGTAGCCAAGACGCAGAGAGCAAGATCTGCCTCCGTTTCTACTGTAGTAATTAACCAGAATTTGCACCGATTTTAATCAGACTTTGAAGGCAGTGGACAAAATCTTAATATATCTCATCTTTTTTTGGCTTTGTGACTGTTCTGGGAATCACAGTAAACAGAATGAGTAACTTCATGGAGTTTATTGATTTAAACTCTGCAAACTGAATCATGATTATCTGATTTGCTTTTAGGAACTGTTCCTGGATTGAAGTGTTATTGATGGGAACCAAGTCAGGCTAGTGTCTTTGCACTTGGCCCAGGGACTTTATTGTGTCACTGGGGTGGCCCCCATTAGGCTGCATTGCTTTGGGAACAGGAGATAGAAGTATTCCGATATGGGGAGGACAGGGAGCTGTGGTTGTATGCATTCCACCACCACACTGAGCAGGTATTGACCTTCATTCCTTTGAATGCAAATAGCTTTATATACACCATGTAACACAGATAAAAGCTTTCTGCTACAGACAATTCCTCTGTATCTCAGCAGCTCAGAAATGTGCTGAATAATACTTAGCATAATACATGGAAAATAATGCATTTGTCAGAGGCAACTAACATAATTTTTGTCACTTTTTGCTCTTCTCTTTTCCATTCTTTTTCTTTTATTGTCTTCTCCCCTCAGGCTATGCTCTTTGGGGGCAGCCTGGTTCTAATAAACAATGATGTTACAATATTGAAGAGCAGTGCAAAACTCAGTACTAGAGCTGCTCAACTAGTTGTGAAGTCTCAGGAATATTCAGTACTTCCAGTTAAATAAGTTCCTTCACACTGTGTTGCACTTTCCTACAGACTTGCTGCCCTTTCACTAGGATAGGTATTTTTAATTATCAATGAAGTTATTAAACTATATACTTGAAATTCTAAACCAGCCTATTCATTCAAGCTGAGAGGAAAAGGTGGTGGGTAGAATGCCAAGTGTTGCACAAGTGCCACAGACCCTGCACCTCACCCTTCAGGAGCGGCTGCTGCTCCCAGCCTGAGGGAGTGTGTGTTAGACCAGGCGTGCACAGGGTCTGAATTCTTTTCCTCCTAAAAGATCCAAGAACAGTTGAATGATTCTTGTTGGAATTATTAACCAGTCCATTAGTAAAGCTTGTTGCTTTTAATAAAACCAATCTCACATCTCACGAGCAAGGTGGTTGGGTGAAAATTCTGGGTAAATTTTTATTAGAAGAAAAATTTTGACTGTCAGAGTCTTGGAAGATCATGTGAAAATGTTTGTGCATGTCTTCTAAATCTTGAAATGGGAAGTCAAATAATCTCTAACTTAATAATTTTAAGATGATTCGTTTCTAAAAAAAAGATCGTAAGATTTCTGAACAGCAGAGTTTGACAGAATTGGGCACTGGCAAGATTCAAAGACATCAAATACCTTCACTGTCATGTATTTGTAGCCAAAACAAGAGTAAGAGGCATAGCCTATGGCTCATCTCAGACCATACATTCAGTGAGAAAGCAGGGTCTGTTTGTGTGGGAACGCTCTTCTGACATCTTGGTGTTGTGTAGTTGAGCCACACCAATGCCAGATTTAGCAGCAGCTTTATTAATCTGTGATAAATCTTATACTCCCTTGTGTCTAGACAGGCAGAAAGCTCTAAACTGACAGTGTAGGGTTGGGGCAACATTATTCTTCTGCTAAAGTTAATCACTCACTTCTCCAGTTGGTGGTATTGCTCTGAATTTAATGCTTGTGAAGACAAAGATGGAAAAAAAAAAAAGAGAGGAGTGTTCTTTGTCACTCAGATTTATGCTATAATTTTGTCAGACTCTTTTGGACAAGCGTAATTTTCTTCTGTTGCTGCAATCTAGGACCAACTGAAAGTGAATCTGTTCTTTCTCATATTTCAAAGCAGAACAACAAAATTTGATTCAACTTCTAAGGGTCGAACCAATCTCTACTGTTTCTTTCTAACCACATTTCAGAGTTGTCTTTTTTTGTTCCCCCACAGCTGAGATGCAGACAAGACAATCTCTTCTTCATTCCTGCCATTCAACATGTCATTGAATTTTGACTGCAATGAAACTAAAATTTATATCTAAGGTTGCCTTCAAGCCTGATTGTTAGTTCAGTTTCATTTGTGTCCAGATGGAGTCTTCTGAAACTAATATACTAGAATTACTTAAGTGGCAGAAATACTGTTCAGTGATGCATGCTTTGTCTTGGACCTGCTGTCTGTCGGGGTTTAATGTCATCTTACAAAACAAGGAAAGCAGCCATATCAAAGGCTTGTGTAGGTGCCAGAAAGTATCAAAAATTCCGTATCTGTTTAGTATTGAAAATGTATCCCTGTACTGGGAGCATTTTCTGTTTATTCATCTGGGATGCTTGATGTTTCCACCAATTCTCCTGAGGCAGGAGCAAGTGAAGAAGTGCTGGGACTGGCATAGCCACTTGGCTTTCAGAGGCACTGGTTTTGCAATCAGCTGCATATAAAGGAAAGTGCAGTTAAGAAAGCAAAAGAAATTGAACAAATGAAGCTGTGTAAAATTAGCAAGTTGTAAGGGTTTGATGAAGATATAAGTAACTGTCAGTTCCCCTCAGAAATTTCATGCAACTCCATGTCTGAGTCAGAGTGATAAAAAGAAAAATCTACTTCCTTTCAGGCAGGGAAGGAGAAGTAGCTGGCTGGCATAGAAAATGGAAAGAAAAAGAGATTTTAAATTAAGGTTCAGTCTTTGAGAAGTGCACAGGAAGACCAGGTGAGCAGTCCAGGAGGTCTACAGAGTCTGAGGTTGTTGACCATGTGCCAGAAGACCGACAGGCGTTTTGGAGGGGGCCAGGAAAGTGAGAGGAGACCAAAGGAAATATTGGAGGTCTGCGAGTCTGGGGAAACCTTAGAGGGGGTCTCAGATTATTTTTCATTTCAACTTTTTTTAAAAATCAGCCCAGGACTGAGTCCAAGTTTCTAGTGGAGTGTCAAACCTGCAGATAAAGACCTATACAGCAACCTGGCTCGCAGCTGGTCTTTCCATTTATGCACATATAGGGAACGTGTTTCAGCCATTTCATTAACTTTTCTGGTCTAGACCTGAAAAACTAACACTGCAAATCTCCTGAATGTTGCTGAGTACCTTAAAAGAGCAAAAGTAAAGCCTAAAACAGGTGTTGGGTGGGTGGGAAGCCCAGGACTTCCAACTCCCCAGGTGCAGCCATAGGGACTGGGGAGGATACCCTTCATCCCAGGCATTGCAGTTAGTTTTTGTCTTAGTTAATGTAAGTGAAAAGAAATTTATGTTGTCATAGCATCACTAAGTGTCAAATCTAGACCAAATTTCTGTTAGTGGTATTCCAGCAGCCAAAAACATATTGATTCCTCATGCCTGTTGGGTTTGTAGTGTAGGAGAGCACTGTGGGGCTAACCAGAGTTACTCAGGAGTCACTGCTATCACTGACATCACAAGATTGATTTCGATGGCTGATTGTTCTTAGACCAAGGTCCTTTAGAGATGTTGAGTTGAACAGAAGCTGGAGGAATTTCTTTTTCTTCACCATGTGAGGGGGAAATGACTGAGATATTTGTCCAGAAGTGTTAACAAAAGTTTACTTAATGCAAGGTGGAATTCTGCTCTGCAATTGCCTTAATCCGCATTCCTCAGTTTTCACCCGACCACAACCAACCACATACCAGTGCCACAATAACATGCTCTGATTATGGCAGTGCACACGTGCCGGCTAGGTCTTCTGGCCAACTTTTTGTTGTGATTTTCCAATGGTGTTATCTTTATGTTGTAATGATTTTATTCCTTACAAAGATTCTCAATCAAGTTAATTAATTTGATGAAAAATGACTTTATCTAGATATATTCAAAACTAATCCCTTTTAAAAATAACTTGCTGTTAGTCTGTTAAAGCCTCTCCTAAGAATTTTAAGTAGGTAAAATGTCTGAAAATGACAATACTTTAATTTTTCATGGTTGTTGTGGTATTATATTGTTAAGAAATAATGGAGACAAAATTGTAGAAAGAACAAACATGTTACAAAAATGTGCAGTGGTGTTCTGACCTCAAACCATCAGTTCTGCTATTTGAATGCATTTTTTTATGTTGTGAGGACTCTGAAATACGAGTACAAAGAAAAGCAAATTTTATTGAAGAACATATGTAAGGCCTGCTAGAAATAAAGCCAAATCCTTACTGCTAGAATTGCAGTGGAGTTGGATGTAATATCTTGTGTCTTAATAAAGGAATAACATCTATGTTGCCAAATAATGAATGTGAAATGAACTCTTTTGGTTAACCCCTTTTTTATGCTTTATATAAATATATGTGTTTTAAATCACAGGTATGCTTACAGAAACTGATGTAGGTTTCATTCATTTCGTTAATCATTACAGCTTTCCACTTCAGCTCCTTCTGAGTGAACTCAGCTGCCGTCCCTCTCGGTTCTTGAGTGTAACCAAACTGTTCTTACTTGTCATTGATTTTTAATGTATGGTGACATAAGTGTCCAGTAGCAGATGAATAAGCTTTTTAGGAGTAGTGGGAGTAAATGGTTTAATGCTGTACAAGAGCTTTTACTCTTTTACTCTCTTATTTGACTTTCATTTGGTAAACACATGTATTTAATTTTGCTTCTATTCTGTAAATAATTATATTACAACACAAAGCCAAATTTAGCAATTGTTCAGGAAAAAAAAATTCCCATGTCCATTTGAGTGCTTCTAAAGTGGAGTACACAACTTGTTTTAGGCTGCAGTAGACACTATTTGCACAGGTCTTTCTGCAGTACACATACCTGCAATAGCTGCCATATGAAGGTTACTTTCTGACTTCTAAAACTACATGCCTTGTAAAAGGTCAAGCAAACACCACCCTTTTCCATACGTGATATGATAATTAAATCAGAAAATTCAAGGGTTTGTTTCATCTGTCACTTTATGGGCAGCCTGGTGGTGTTGGTTCACCTGATTTTGGTCAAGTTTTCAGTTTTAAATTTTGTGAGAGGAATTTTAGACTTACTGTCTACAGACTCACGTTGTTTCATTTTTGTTGTTCTATGTCTTCCCATGTTTTACCTTTCTTCACACTTTTCCTACACACTTAAAAAATCATGGATATTAAATTTCGTATGTAATAAATTTCATTGCCTGAAGTACCACACAAACCAGAAATTCAGGTGGAAAAATGTGAGTCCTGCCAACCAGGAGGGCCCACCCATGTTGTTGAGGCTGATGATTATGGAATTAGGAATTGTGTTTAATGTTTCGATCTGACTTTTTAGTTATAAAATCAATCGCAGAAGCAGCTTTCAGGGTAATTTGTTTGGTATTGGCCATTTATGGTACCTTGAGTGGTAGATGCAGTGAATTCAGCTTCTTCCCTCAACAGTGGAGGTGCTAAGACCAAGAGCTGTGGCATTGAAATCAAGCTGAGAAGGGTCCTCTTCTTCTGGCATGTACTATGGGCTACGGCCTGTGCAAAGAGAAGCAGAAAGATCAAGTACAGTGGCAGGGAAACAAAGGGAAGCACGGGGAGGAGCCATAGAGAGGAGTCATAGAGGGGAAGACTTTACAGAGAAATAGGAATAACAGATACATATTACATACTTCAAAGTAAATGCCTGTATTTTAGTATATTTCAGTATACTGAAATATTGTTTTATCATCAGTGATAGTTGTACTGCTTCTTAACAGTGGCTAAAACTGAAAGAGCTGGCATATGTTGTGCCACCACCATCCCCAGAAAACATCTCCACGTTGAACAAGAGACACTGAATTTTAATGCCTGTGGAAATCGCCCAAAGGACAAAGAGAAAGTAATTATTTGCATCCTGGATAATTGTCTATGTATTGATATTTAAGTGTTGTAAACAAGTATAGTCACATGCTTGATCTTTATCGAAATCTGAATCATGCCTACTACCCTAGACACAGAAAAAAAGGTTTTGTGAATAACGGGCTAGAGAATAAGATGCGGCTTAGACATAGACCAATGACTGCACACAAAGATTTCTTTTGCAGAAATATTAAATTTATATGTATTGTTTTCCTTAACAAGAAGCCATCAAAGTATGCTTTGAAGCTATATAGATGTACAGGTTGGAGTGAAAAAGATGAGAAACATCAATTACATTTTTAGGCCATCACTAATTTTACCGAATGGAAAGAATTTCTCAGAGAGAGATACTGAAACTGATGCCATAACAATATGTAGTACCTGCATGTTGTACCTTCAAAATAAGGACTTCCTTAAAGACATTATTTGAAATATTGTGACATGTTTTCATCCTTCATTCCATGTTTCACCAGGTGATACAGTTCCTAGAAATGCTGGATTTTTTCCCTTTTTTTTTTTTTTTTTTTTTTGA
>VXBX01007796.1:295343-315454 GCA_013400415.1 Scytalopus superciliaris
TTTTTTTTTGTAATCTGATAAGATCCTTCTGCTTTACAGATTTACACAGGTGTTAATAGCACCCTTGCATCAGTCTTCTGCTGCTTCAATGTTCTTATATCATGGTCAAAATTAAGAAAAAGGAAAAGGGATGAAATACTGAATAGCTGGCAAATTCCAGTAGAAACAACATCTGCATTAAAACACTTTGGCTGAGAAGAAGGGAGAGTTTATGTCCCATTAGGGAACGTCATTTTGTTTGCATGGTTTTGTTCAGGATATATTATGCAGAGACTTTGGAGATTACTTTTTGTATTGCAAAAGCATTCACTGGCATAGTCTTTTATGTGGTTTATTCTGTATGAGGTATTTCATCCCTGGATATTCCAGTTATGACTATGTGCAATATGCTGCTATGCCTTTTAAAAATCAGAAGCAACTCCCTTAAAAAAACCCAAACCAGCATCCACACACACACATACACACACACACTGTAATTTCTTTTACTCTAAAATATATATGATTTGTATATGATCCTAACAAAATATGTGTGCATGCGCATATATATGAGTAGAGCACATCCTACATATTTGCATATACATATGCACAGAAGCATGTTCCTTCCTAGATCATGAAACAATTGCACTCAGATAAATCCTGTATGTAAATTACGTTTCAGTAGCAGCCACTCTGTTTTTGTCTGATTTCTGGAACTGTTGGTTGGGTACCACTGAGGAGCATATCACTTGGTAAGTGATACCATCATTATTTATAACATAAACGTACACCCCTGCCTTTGTGGTCTTTTGACATATGTTGCTTAAAAGATTGAACTTGCGGATAAAGAGATTCCTCAATAAAAGTGTTTCCTTAACACCTGGAAAATCTTAACCTTCTGGAGTTCTCAGAGCTTGGTGTAATGTTGAATTCATCATCTTTTACTAAGGACTAGAAATCTAAAAATGAACATTTATGTATTTTATAGCACTGTTGTTTATTTTGCAATATAAAAATCTAATGCCCCTCTGGAAAGTTGTTATTAATAAAACTTTCCAGAGTAAGGACCATTTTACTGGAAGTAAATGTTTTAAACTATTCTTCATTTTTCTGTCTTTTCCCAGCAAATCTCTCTCTTCTGATACCCCCTATTCCTGTGTCCCTAGATTCTTAACTTTCAGTTTTGTGGATACAGTGAGGATTCAGTGAAGCTAACTTATGAAACTTGCCTGTCAAATATTTAAACTCTACTTATGTGCAGTGAATGAATTCATAAAGGGAGCTACATTTGAGCATCTGACTCTTTTGGGAGCTGAAAGAAGATTTCTAGCAGTAAATGCTACGAGCTGAAACATCAATATATATAGCAGTACAGAATATAAATGCAGGACTGGGACACTGGCTTTGTTGGTGCTATGGAGAAGACCTTGATAGGAATGAAGCTCTTAATTACTAATTCAAGGAATCATTTAAGTACTGTCATTGTTGTCTTATAATATAAATGGTAAGGAGGGAGTTGATTAAGATACAAGTAGAGAAAAAAGCTTCATTTTGCAGTGGGCTTAGTTTTGATGGCTTGAGTATGAAAATTCTCTTGGTTTCCTCCACTTGTTTACTAGCCTGAATAAAATATCTCACTATGTGAGAATTAATTTTTGCTCTGGTGCTTGATCCCAGACTGGGGAAACCAGGGGACAGGGTTTGGCTCATCCCTATCCTAAGACTCCCCAAAATAAGCTTTACTAAAAAGTTAAAATTCAGACCAGTAGCACTTTGAGTCTCTGGAGATAATGCTCTTCCACAGATGCATCATATACATGCTTTACTTAGATTTCTTTGTCCAGCAACAGTCCTGTTCCCTTAGCTGACCTGAGAGAGACCTTACAATTAGCTTTATTTTGGAGGAGAGGCTTAGTAGTAAAATATTTATGTGCAAAACCCACAAACCAACAACCAAAAAACCTAACCAACCAAAACAGCTTGTGTGATTTAGTCCCATTCAGTGAATTTCCTGTGACTTTTAAAGGCAGAGTTTGATTTTATTAAACTAAATTCAACCTTTTCCCCTAGGACCTCTTAAAGAAGATGATAGGGAAAGTGAATTTGCAGGAAAACAGCTCTAAATAGCTCTGATTTAGGAATTTCAGAAGGTTAAGGTAATTAAATAGAAGAATTCAGAGCCATTCCAGCTTGCATTTCATATAAGAATTTCCTATTTATTGCATAGTGTTATTGTTACCTTTGATAGTATATTTGTTATTTCTGGACACTAGGAAAGACTCTAATGCGCTTCAGTGTTTTGAATTGAATCACTGTACATTTTGTTTACTAACATCACAAATGATTAGATACCTAGCTGAAAAGAGAAGCCTCAGCTTTCTTTAGGAATACATAAACATTAGAAAGACTTTTTTTTTTTCTCTCTCTGTGTATTTTCCAAAGAGTCTTTTGCTAAAAGTCCTAAAGAAAAGCCACAAATCTCTTAGAGATTTACTGGTAGTTATCATAAGAATGGTAAAGATCTGCTTGTATCATGACTGCCCTTTTATTTGATGTTGAATGCTTATTGGCATAGACCCCAGATACTGACTGAAACTCTGCATGTGAAACCAAATAATTACTCCTGATAGGGATAATATATCAGCATTAGGACACTGATAGTGGTAATTCTCCATGTCATTTAGATAATAGATAACAGCACTACAGCAACTGATAAATGATTAGCTTAAGTCATGAAATGAGGCACATGTGTGTTTTCTGAGTTAGGTATGTGAGAATTGCAGTTAATTTTTATTTATGCAGGCATGTAATGCAGACAGTGACTTTAGATAATAGATTTAGTGAGACAGGAAGAGAAGAATCGTTTTTTTCAGCCCACTGCTAAGATACCCTTTGTTTTCCTTCAGTATTTCAGAGCATGTGTAGAGAAGAGAAAAGCTCTACAGATCTTACAATTACGTCCCTGAGTAAGATAGTATTACATACTCCCTCCTTAGTCTGTAGTGAGTTTCCAGACATCTTCATAGTCATAAGATGCTCTCGCTTCTTATGCTCCTTCTGAGTCTGAATTGGAGGGAAGGAGGAAGGAAATGCCTGTCTTTCCTTCTTATTTTTGCTAAGATTTGGGACATATTAAAATACCCAAGGAACGGGATTAGAGCTCTCCCCTCTCCATGAATCCTCCTCATTTGCCTGTAAATCTGTGTCTGGTTACTGTTCATGAAGCTATAGTGAACCATTATCTGTCATAATCCAATCTCTTATCTGTTAGAGATCAAGATGTGCCTCAGGATGCTGGCTGACTATCCCACATCTGTCTGTGATGGAGGTCTTGCAGCTGCTTCTTGAGCAGCTGGGCTGTGCATCTGTCAAGCCATAGTGCCTCCACTCTGATTTAATATGGCAATTCCTGTCCTGTCTTCCTCAGTTTCAGTTTTGTCTTCCATTGTGAATTGATTTTCACTTCATTCTGAAATGATGAGCAATATCATGTATAAAATATTCATTTTCCTTTCCTTAATGCAGCCAGGTATACTTCTTTAATGAAAGCAGTGAGCCAGAACTAATGAATTTATTAACAAAATAGAAAATACATCTTTTGCCACACTGCCTACTTGTCATACACTTTGAGCATGGAAACTGACTGTTTTGTATGCCTTTTGCTCCCTTTTAAATGTTTTGTTTTGCTGATAGTCACTGGTTTTTCCTATGGATTTGAATGAGTTTATATGAGGAGAGTGGTAAAAGGCACATGATAAAACTTGGAATTGAGCCAGGAATGGATATTGTTAACAGGGGTTTTACCTTCATACCGTTCTTTAATATATGTTTTCTTCTAAAGTTTGGCTGGTCAGGCTTTAGCAACCCAGTCTGAAAGTCTGTCTGTGTTTGATGAAAAACAGGATATTGTATAAGAGACATAGAAAACTCGCAATGAAAGAAGCGATGTGGAAGAAAAAACAGATTCAAATAATTCTTTCAGCCACCCACACTGTCATAGCAAAGCTTTAGGGTGTGAAAGAGATGTTTTGGATTAATGCACTTTTGCTCAGACCTTAGAAAAAAACATACCAGGTCATATTGTAAGGGCTGTGTAGATACCCAACAGTGATGCCTTTACCTGTGCTGAGTAGTACCTTTGTCCCCCCTTTAAGTTACTGGTACTGCTTCAGCAGTGCAGCACTCTTGAATGAAGTTATGAGTATTAAACTCATAATTTTGGCTGCAGAGATGGTTTTTGGCACAAACGCTTCTTTTTGAACAATTAGGGGAGAGACATGTAAAAATGGTGTGCTTAGTCCAAGTATAATTACAGCTGAAGCAGAGACGAGCAGTCAGAATAGACTGTATAATCCCTTCTTACACAACTTTTGGCTGCTGGAAATGTGATCAGTCACCATAAATCCTGTTTTATATAAAGATAATAAGTAGAACTCATTGCAGCTTTTTGGCTGTTTATGTTTCACTGCTGGCTATTGATACGTGACAAGGCAACGTTAATCTTGTCTCTGGGAGCCAGAAGAAGCAGACTGCACATGGGCATCCAGAGGCTGCAGAGGAAACAGAGAAATACACACACTGGAAAAGGTGGAGAGGTCAAGTTTAGCATTCAAACACTGCTCATGACTAACTTAAAATATTACCCTTCAGCTGCAAAAGACTGGATTTCAGCAGCAGATTTGACCAGACGGACCACACAATGAAGTCATCAGTGCTGAGACCCACCAGCTTGAAAAAACAACAACCCCTGGTGTTAAGACAAATGCTTTGAAGAGTGGTTGATATTAATCAGGTGGTGCTACTGGTTTGGAGTTCGTCAGTCATTCTGTATGAATAAAAATGCTGATAAAGGACACAATAATATTACAGAGCCAAGGCAGTTTTGTAACACAAGAAGCCACAGATCTGAAACCTACTTAGAGAGAATTGGTCAGGGTCCATTTCAAAATTCCTTAAGCCAAATTCATCTCTGGGCTAACTCCTTTGAAGTCATTGGGGTTACACAAGGAATTAATTTGGTCCTTCGTCTCTGTACATTAGCAGTGATCCTGCTCACCGTGTGGAGGTTTACTGTTTCATTGTGGTTTCCTCAGAGCAACTTCCAAGACAACCCATTGTGTTCCCAGTGTGGGCAGCCCTCATCTTCTCTACCCTCTCTTCCCATCTGTTTCTTAATTGCTGTAGCTTCACATATTATGAAAATACCTCCTTTTCTGTATCGAATGTTTGCTACAACTGTATTTGATAACCTGAATCAATGCTGGGCATGGTCTTGGTTCACTGAGAGAATTAAAAATCCAGTGTGCCTGGCTGCATGTGGACTGTAGGCACAGCTGAATGCTGGTAACATGCGGTTGCATCCAGAATTGCATCAATCTGATAAAAATGCCGTATCTGTTTCTGCCCTCCTTCTCCCAGCAAGCAGTATTTGTCCAGCCGTGCAGTAAACTGGACCAGGGAATCAAACTGATTGAAAATTAACCCAGAAAATCAATGTTCAGCTACATCCATTACCTGTCCCTTAGCAGAAGAGAGTTTGCTAGCAGAAATGGAAGGCTGAGAGCTGGCTGGAAGTGACTGTGCTGGACTTAGCCTCCAGTGCCCTCGATGGCTCTTCTGTGCATTGGAAAAGGGGGAGGAATCTCCATCCACCTCCAGCTATCTGTGGGGTTTTTTGCATTTGGGACACTGCTGATGTCTGTGTGTTCCTTGTTTCTGTCAGTGGCTGTCAGAAGGGGTGGCAGGAGAAGGGCCTGACAGGGTAATGGTAGGGCAGAGGAGCTGCTGATGATGGTAGTCTGGCAAAGCCAGAGGTAGCCAGAGGTGTTCAGAGGGTTCTGTGCTAAAGTTGTGGGGTCTTAAGGGAGAGAGAGAGCTGCAGTGTCTCAGTGGTCAGTTTTGCCTGTGGGTGATAACATCTGAGTCCCACTTGAGGGATCTGTATCCCTTAAGCTGTACTCCACTGACCTGATGGATGTCCAGAGTACACGTCTGTCCCCACAAATCTCTGCCCAGCTGCACAAATGTACCCAACTGAATGTGCCCTCTGAAGTGTTAGCACTCTTCTCCCTAGGAGATGGGTTGGATGTCTATGATGAGCAAGTGTCTTTGATCATCTAAGGGATTTTTCTGCATGTGAGGAAGAGAGTTGTAAAGTGCAAAGAGAACAGTACCAGTGTCTAGCATTTCTATTCAAATACTCCTAGAGATTCAAAGCATGAAAAATATGTAACAGCATCATCTTTTCTCTACTGAATGTTGCATACAACTAGGGGGGGGAAAGGGTTTGTGTTGGTTTATGTTATGAAAACCAAGACAAGCATTTATGAATACTGGATTAAATAATTTTTCACCCTTTTCTCTCTAGGTCTTTCCCTTCTGTTCCTGTTTTGTGGAGAAGGTTGTCACTCAGTGCTCAAGTCAATGAGTCTGACATCCATCTGCTGAGGGACTGCTTTTGTAGAACCAGACCTAAAGTCTGGCCTGTAAATTACTCCCATATTTGACATGACAGGCTTGGCAGTTGGGTTGTCTGCAAGTAAGATAATATGATACTTTGAGGAGCTGAAATACCCACTGGACTGCAAGTTAAAAGTTGGAGGTTTGTTGTTTTGTTCTGTTTGGGGGGGGTTTCCCCCATAGAAAAACATTTTAAAACATAACAGACTGCTACCTAGATATTATTTCTCAAAATGTGTTTTCTTGTGATACACTTGTTTCTGACAAAGGATACTTTGGATTACAGTCTTGGTACTATGTGAGTCTGCCCCTGAGAAGTCCATATTTTTTCCCTTCAAGGAAATATACACTTCCAGAAATATGTCTTCCAGAATACCAAGGGATGGTGCTTGAAAATGTAACTTGCTCTCTTAAAAATCAAGCAGAGAACAATAGCACATGGTGTCACAGGGAATTATGAGATGAAAGTCCGCTCTGTAATCAAAAATTCTTAGTAAAAGTCTTAACATCTTATTTTAAATATAGATTTGATTTCAGTCTGATTTTCAGTCTGATTTCAAGTGGATATCTGCTTTGAAATGATTATTGTTTTAATGTGTTAATATGTATCATTCAAATAAAATGGGTGACAGGAATATGGAGCTGAAAAGTGAAGTCCTTCAGGTCTTTCTGGAACAAATAACATAATCTGTTCCAATTATTGAATTAACAGATCCTTTTTTTTTTTTTTTCATTTCTTCTTTTCCTCCAGATGAAATTGGTTGGGCTCAGTCTTCCATGGATGGAGGTATATTGATAGGAGTAAAGCACGCTTTCACTTGTGTACTCTGTAACGCTGTGGAAGTAGAAAAGGAAACTTATTTTGTACATGTTGAAGAGACAAGGCAGTGTGATTAGGAGATGATTATTTGTAGGTCAGTTGCTGGGTTGTTGGCTTTCACAGTGACAGCCTGAATTTTCTCATGATGAACCTGTTCCTCAACCTTTGAGGCCTTTGATGGAAGAAGTTTGCTGCTTGCTGTCCTTCATGACACCAGTTGGCACACTGCAGGATGACTTCTCTGCAGGAGATCCCTGGTCCCATGCCTGGAAATGGTGACCTCCTGTCTTAGTGTCCTAAAACTATGGTTTAATTCATACATCTGCATCCTAGATTTTCATTTTTTGATCTCCAACTTCATAGCATATGTGATGTTCTTGACACAGAACTGAAGAACATTTTCAATCACACTGCTGCCCAGTCATGACTGCATGAGAATAGTTGGGTAGTTGACTCTTCAAGTTTTAGAATTCAGAGAATGTGCTTTTTTAAAGCAAAGCACATTTCTAGGATGTCTAAATAGTACCGCAGATCTTACTGAAGTATTTTGAAAGTAAAGGACAACCACTAAAAGATATGATAAAATGCCTGCTGATCAGACTGTTCGAGTGTGACAGTTCAGTTCTCGTGCTTGACAAGCGGCTCCTCGCAGTACTTACTCTTGGAGCTCATTCTTCCAGCACTGCCCAGAGACTGGACTAAATGGATGCCTTCTCAAAGGAGCCAAGCTGGCTCTGGTTCAGTGACTGGATTCGACACACTTGAAATCATGGCCATCGTTGGCCGCACTGGTACTTGCTGAACTTTCAGTGTGTCTTGGGGTCAAACATTTCGATACATGCCAAGGCATGGGCTCTGCAGTCTTTACTTTCCAGGTAGGAGCTGGTGTCTCCCCATTCATACATAAACTATGCAGACAGCAGCATTCCTTACATTGTATGAGGCATTAGTGCACTCTCCCTTACAGCTTCAGGATAAATACATACCCCAGATTCAAGTTGCAGCAGGTATTAAAAAAAATTAAATAAGGTCCCTGGAATCGTATTTATTAAGCCCATTTGCACATGGTCTTTAGAACAGTGTACAAAAGTTAAGTTAAAGGCTCACATCCTCTGTTTTTTTAACAAGAAAAAACAAAGGTGAATGAAAATCAAAGTCTCCCATCACCATCTCTGATTTTAGTGTTCCTAGCGTGGTTTGTCAAGTTTTGTGTGGAAGTTACACTAAGTTGCTCTTATTTCATTTTGCATGCATGCTCTGCAGAATATTTCTATTTTATTAGACTAATGATAGAAGGGACTTGATATAAAATAAATCTGCATAAATTAATATGACTTTCACCAGAACAGCGTAATGGTGAAGAGAAAATCATTCTTGTTAGCTCAGATTACAGACATGGAAGTGTAATTTAGTGGAACTGATGTATGCAAACCTGTGAGTATTGGACTGAGACTCAGTGGACCTGGATTAACATTCATGAAATACTTCTCTCACTGGATCTCATTTCAAGCTGTACAGGGACAATGTCTTTCCCTGAGAAATGTTTTAATCTATTCTGCTTTCCTTCCTGGGTAACAATTATTTTTATTTTTAGCAAGTAAAAATTTGTACCTCTTGAGAAAACAAAAGCAATCAAGGCAATAGCAGCTGAATTAACAAATGGGTAGAAGCCAAAGTTGGAGAAGCCCAGGGGGATGCAGCGTGTGTACATTCCCTGCCAGGGCACCATGGCAGTGTTTGAAAGTCCATTATCAGAAATGCAAGGTTAAATGGAGTTTTCAAAGTCTAATCTTATTTATATATAGCATCTTGATGCAAAAGCCTCTTGCAATGTGGAGGGTTCCATTTTTCTGAAATAACCCTTTGTTCATGAAACATTTAGAAATTTATTTAGCAAAGCATTTTGCCCATATCCTGCTTTCTTGCCTTATATGGCTTTTTTGCAACTATGTGCTAGATTGAAATCTTAGACTATGCTTTGGTTGTAACTAAAAAGGAATAGTTTCTTATCTTTTCTGGAACTGACATTCTGTTCTGCAGCTCACTATGTAGTTTTTTTGGAGAAGCTATTAATCTTCTTTCTGTACTCTTTTTTTTTTTTTTTTNGCACAGTGGCTTTTCCTGGACCCAGTCTTGTGTTCAGCCTCTGACACACAATCCCTGCCTGCTTCAGCAAGAGTTGTGCAAGCCCAAACAGGGTGTTAAACCCAAAAGCTCTTTGCTTCTTTGTTTATTTTATAGGGGGTTTGCAGTAATTTTCTTACTGTAGAACTGTATTTTTCTCATAATTTATTTTTCTGTTTTAGTAATAATTTTTACTGCTCTGACTTAAACCAAAACTTGAAGTAGGATGGTAAGAGATGTCTTTTAAGAGGGTAGTAGTTTCAAAACTATCCTGTACCATAGTATACTCTATATTAATATATTACAGTACATTATAGCATAGTGTATTTCCTTTAGTTGCCAAAACCTAGTGCTAATACAGACCCCTTGGCATAGTAACACTTGTAACAGTTAAAACCAGAAGAGAACATGTTGAAGTAATCTGCTTATTTTGCAACATTGTACACTAGAACGACCAGTTTTTGTGTTCAGGTATGATAATTTGATTAAATTATCATTCCTAAATAATCCTAGCTCAGTAGTTCAGGTCTTGTTTTGGTGATTTAGACATGTGCCCATGTCAGTTGCCTTAAATCCTCCTCATGCAGCGAGTGTTGCATAGCTTATTGCCTGGGAGACATCACCATGCAAAACACAAGGAGAACCAGGGGCCAAGCAGACGCTTCAGTGCTGCCAAATGCTCTTCAGTTTCTTGGTTGATTTTAGAAGTGGACACTGGTGCTTTTTCTTCACCCTTTGGCAGCTGCATTCATGCATATTGTAAGCTGGTCGAGGACCCTGCTAGAATCTGTGTGGCGTCCATCACTAGGAGGGAAGTAAGGTAGGAGTGTGTAGGAAGCTAGGCTTGGTGGCTCAGGTTCATTCCATCAGCCCCACAGAGTGGCAATCCATCAAAGGGATGCTGCTGTGGGGTCAGAAAGCGTCTCCTGCCCTGCCTCCATGTAGCATGTGTCACTGCATCCATCTGTGACTGTTCTCATTTGGCATTGGTTTTGTCTTCAGAGGAAAAGGGATGCTTGCTAGAAAGGCTCTTCAGAACTAGGACAGAGGACAACCACTCAGATCCCTTCATATCAGGCTGAAAAAAGATTTTGGCTGCAGCAGTTTGAAACATCTCTGAGATTTCTGAAAATAAATGTGTTTTATAGGCATTACAGAACCCCTTCATCCAGCAGATACTCAAGCTGAGAGTTTGCAGAAGCCAACACCTTGGCCCTAATTAACTGGATCCAGTCCATAGTCTTCACGTCACTTGGCCTTATTAAATGTTTATATGCATCTCTTAAAATGCCCCATACTAATTCCTCATTCTATCCAGCATCTAAGTATTTCAGATAGAACAAGTAATAAATGAGGCTGAGGAATCAATGTTGACTAACGAGATAAGGATTAGATTACCTATGTTTGTGATGAGTGAATTACAATTCACAGGGTGGTGCAGCTGAACTGATAGTGAAAAATTAAATTGCTGCTAAGTGAAGAAAAAAGCTTTTTTAAAAAAATCTTGTAATCAGTGTCCAAACAGCTTTCATATATCAAGGTTGTCTGTTATTATTGTGCTGCAGAACAAGACCTATGTAAACACCTGTATTTGGCCAGAACGAGTTTAGAGAACAATGTGCTCAAGAGAGCAGAAAATAAGTTCAATGCACTTCCAGATGATAGTTTTTCTTTTCCATTACTTTCCCATGTTAACAACTGATCCTCTTGAAACTGAATCCTACAGTTGCCTTGATGGGTCTAACACCCATATGTGCATTTTGAGCATTCATCCAAATTTGATTAATGAAGTATGTTGCACTCTGGTCCTTTTAAATTTAAGTGGTGATCTGTTACATTTAAGATGTATCAGTGCTACACAAGCCTTAGAGCTGCTTGCATTTTCTTCTCTTGGGCATATTCATACAAGGTTTTATATTATTTTGTTGCCAAAGTTTGGAAAGTTTCTGAAGACTGAGATAAATGCTGAAGTTTGATTTTTTTTCAGCTTCACAAAAAGTGGAGGTTTCTCTTCATTTGAGTGAAGGAATAAAAAAAGGTATATTTAGTGGCCACAAACAGATAGTACTTTTGTTTTATACTACCTTTTTATTTTCCCCTTCTGTGTGAGGAGAGGACTGGGAAGAAGTACTCAACATGAGGATTTCTGTTTTCAAAAATGGGACTAAAGTGAATATGAGGGGAAGTTAAAAAATCGCTGCAGGGGTCTATATGTGCTCATTGCATTCTGTACAGCTTTACTTCAGAGGGTGTTTCGTATCTAGATGCCCTCTTGAAAGTTTTTGTATGTTGGGGTGGAGGTGAGGAAGAAGTAAAACTGTTCTTTGAAGGAAGACTTGTTATATCGTGAGAAAAGTGGCTGTATAATTTTGCAGTGCCTTTGTTTACACTTTGCTGACTCTGTGTGTGAAAGCAGTGGCCAAGGTGCTCTGCACTGAAATGACAACTCCAGCAGGGTCTGAGTGCCGGCTGCTCCATGGTGCAGTCTGTGTGCAGTCAGGTCCAGAGGCCAGCACAGGGCACCCTGACATTTTCTTTCTCTCTCTGTGCCTTCTAAAAATCTCTTTTCTGTAGCAAGCAGTCGGAAACATGTTGCAAGATAAATGAACTGCGATGGCAAAGGGAAGCTGAATGCTTTCCAGGATTTAAGAGGTGTAGTTATTTCAGATTTAAGCAATACTTTCTGAGAGTGAAATAAGTGTGTGTTTTGAAAAGTTGTTGACTAAAACACTTCATGTGTGTTGCTGCTATATTGTCTGAAGTCCAGTTAGAAGGGTTTTTTTAGTTTACAGAGGATACCAGCAGTGTTTTAATGTGGAGTTCTGCAGAGGCACAAAGTTTGCAGTATACAGCCTAGAGAGATAGGGCAACAGAGGTTATTTGAAGGATGGGAACAACCAGATAGATCAATTAAAAATGTTTGCTAACTCTATAATATTGAGTGATAGGATGGAAAAATCCCATTGGCCCTCATTTAGAAAGCAGCATTTAGAAAGTCTGCTCACTGTCTGGCTGTGGTGGTAAAACCCATGCCCTTGGCAATGCAGCCGTTGATGTCCTCAGAGTTCTCTGTGTGATTTGTAACTGCTGCACTCCTGACTGTAGTGCATGTCCTTCTAATGCCTTGCCAACTTGCAAAATTCCTTGCTACCCATGATTGGCAAAGGAACCTGAGTTCTGAAATTGTGCTGATGTAGTGGTTTTTCTCAAAATTTACTGCAAGAGTACAGCAGGCCAAGCAGGACAGCATCCAGGTTACCCTGTGCTGCTTCCAAAAGCAATGCTGTTAGAAAAGCTGAGGGAAGCAATCTCTATGAACTGGAAAAGGACAGTGGGAAAGTGTAAAAATTGATTAAATGCAAAAAAATAAGAGTATATCACAGAAAAGATTGCTTGTTTTACTTTTAGCATGAAAGTGGTACAAGTTGTTTATGCTCAAGGCAGCAGCAGAATAGACAGTCACCATTAGGCTGAATGATTTCTTTCTGGCTTCTTTGCCCCTGACCAAAATTGAGGGTAGACACCTCTTCTACCTACATTCTAAGCTCCCTTTTTTCAAGTCTGTTCCCTACCCCATCCCACCCACCTGATAGCTGCTTGCTTGCATTTAGTTAGATGATGCTGCATCTCATTTCTTTGGCTGAACTGCTGATGGACTCTGTGACTGGTGCAGGGGTGCTGATTTAGGGAAATTAAGTGTTTCTTGTTGTTTTAACAGAAGTGACTTTAATCACCTCACTAGCTTTCATTCAGAAATCTGTAATTCAATCAACATGGATTTTGCTGTCAGAAAAATCAAGTCTGTCTGACCATGGCAAAGCAGAAATCTGATTCTGCCAGGCCTTGTTGGAAGAGCAGAAAAGAGGACAGCAAGCATTGTTTGCCTCAGTGAATTGCCAATTCATTAGAGGGGTGAAAAGGAATGGACTGGATTCATTAAACTGGTGCTGAATTAATTCTTTCTCCCTTCGCTAATATTTAAAAAATTACTATTTAAATTTATCATGTTCATTAAAAAAGGATGGTAGTATTACTGTGTGCAGGTAAAAATACAAGACCTGCAATAAACTAGTCTTTGGAACATCCAGGCACTGAGAGCATAAAAGTGAGACCAGGACTGTTAGATGCGAATTATTTGGAATTTCACAATAGCATAGTTTTGTTTCTACATATTGATTCAATCTTTTCATCTCTTTGAATGTTTAAAGGTTATTGTTTTTAATTGTAACCGTCAGAAATTTGGAAGAAACAAGCCAACAAAGACAAGACTAAAAAACAAAAAACCCAAAACCACTGATGGTATTGCACATTGTGTGACAGAGGTTCACTGATAAACCAGAATAAAAGGCCATGAACACAAACAGATTGTTACTGCAAAGGATAATATGCAACATATGTCTGTGGTTAACATCATGGCTTAGATGCCATGGAAGGTTGTGGTGCATGTTTACTGTAAAGAAGGCAGTCACTGCTAGGATGAACATGAAATTTCTGACCATATCAGAAACTTTCTCAATGCTGAACTTTGAATACCAGGAATGCTTGGGGAGAATTTGCTTCTAAATCTGGTCTAAAATGCATGAGCATGATCTTTCATTTCCCACACAATATCCTTATCTCCAAACTGGAAAGATATGGATTTGAAGGGTGGACTATTTGGTAGATAAGGAATTGGCTGGATGGACACAGACAGAGTTGTGAAAAATGGCTTTATATCCAGCCAGTGATGAGTGTTGTCTCTGAGGGCTCTGTCTTGGGATGGTTGCTCTTCAATACCTTCATCAATGTCATAGACAATGAGATGAAGTGCACCCTTGGCAGATTTACAGATGACAAGAAGCTGAGGGGTGCAGATGACACAACACAAGGACAGGATGCCATCCAGAGGGACCTGGATAAACTTGACAAGTGGGCCCACAGGAACTTCACGAGGTTCAAAGAGTGCAAGTGCAAGGTTTTGCACCTGGATAAGGGCAATCCCAGACATGAGCCCAGCCTGAGAGAACTCACTGAGAGCAGTCCTGTAGAAAAGGACTTGGGGTTCTCGTGGGTGAAGAGTGGGATGTGACCGGCAATGTGAATTCCCTGCCCAGAAGGCCAGCTGTGTTCTGGTTTGTATCATAAGAAGTGTGAGCAGGAGGTCAAGGGAGATGATTCTGCCTCTCTACTCTGCTCTTGTGAGACCCCAGCTGGAGTGCTGCATCCAGCACTGGGGCTTAGCACAGGAATGACATGGCCCTGTTGAGGCAGGTGTGGAGGGGGCTGCAGAGATGATCAGAGGGCTGGAGCACCTCTCCAGTGAAGAGAGACTGAGGGGACTGGGATTTTTCATCAGGGAGAAGAGAAGGCTCTGGGGAGACCTCATAGGAACCTTCCAGTACTAGAAGGGTGCTTATAAGAAAGAGAGTGAACAGCTTTTTACACAGGCAGATACTGATAGCACAGAAGGGAATGGTTCTAACTAAATGAGCAGAGATTTAGATTAGATACTAGGAAGAAATTGAGTGAGGATGATGAGGCACTGGAACAGGTTGCCCAGGAAAGCTGTGGATGCCCCATCCCTGGACATGTTGAAGGCCAGATTGGATTGGGCTTTGAGCAGTCTGGTCTAGCAGAAGGTGTCCCTGTCTCTGGCTAGGTGGGTTGGAACTAGATGATCTTTAAGGCCCCTTTCAAACCATTGTGTAATTCTGTTATTCCATTTCTGATGTAGCTGGAAATCTTCTAACATGATGAGCCGTCTCATGAAATTCATGGTTTCATGATTTGACCTCCAAAATGTGGCCATCTTTTATTAGTTTTGACTGCATGTTTTTCAGGCAAAAGATGAAAGCACATTCTAGAAATGTGGAGGACACTGTCTGTATGTTCATGGACATGAAAAACCATCTATATCTTCCTTCTTGAGCATTGCCTGCTCCTACTACAGAGCCAATGGAAGCTGAATATGTTTATTTTAAGATATATTCTCCAGTCATTCCTTGGAAATACAAAATTATTTTAATCATTGGATAGCTTTGAGACTTTTTTAAAGCAGCTGCAGAACAGATGGTAGAATATTAAACAATATATTTCAGCATACAGATATCTTCTGCAGAGTTTGTTGTTCAACACTTTTGAAGTACTTTTGCTTAAAGCATATTTATATTGACTTCCAATCTGACAACTTCCTTCATGCTAGTGTTTATTAAATGATTCCCTAATTGTTTTCTTATAAGTCTTCTGTTAATGTGACTTACCCCGTGTTTTTAAGAGAAAATATACTGGTTTTAATGTTTTAGATGTAGTAAGTGGAAAGCCTCAAAAACATAATGCCAGATCAGGAGTTTGGATTGTAGTACCCTAATAAAAATCACTCTTATTATTCAACTTGTTGGAAGGTACATTTCTACATTCAGAAAAATGGATGCCTCATTGTGTCCCACTGACATAGGGCGGGCATACAAGCTTGAAGATGTGGATTTGGATGTTTTGTGAGCAGCTGTGTCACTGTTGCATATGACAGCATTCTGACAACATTCTTACTGTGTAGCAATTTTCTTAAATGATTTGGAAAACTTCAAAGCTATTGCATTTCCAGTTGAATAACATCTGCATTTAACCATGTGTCTCTGCGTAAACCCAGTCTTGGATGATGATGTCTGTCCATGGCTCAGAAAAGCTGTGTTTTGGGATCTCCATTGCTGTCTGAACTGCATCTGCTTCCAAATAATTTGATGTTTTTGCTGGAGAATGGAGAAATCGTGGTGGAAACCACAGAGCCGGTTAGGATACAAGAAGTAGGATGTCAAGTTCGGGAATTTAGTTTCCTCTGAGTCAGTCTTTTGAGTTTAATAAGCATTTGTGCTGCTTCCTGTAGGGTAGCTTTCTAGTCCTTCCTTCTGTACTCTTTGTTGACCACAGGAAAACATTGCCTGGAAAGAAAGGGATAAAGTCATTTTATTATTAGCTAATGGTAGAGTTAGGATACAACTAAGGATGCAGTAAGTGGTCATATTGATGCTGTTTTCATAATTGATAGGTTATCTTTTCATTATTAATGTATTTATCTAATAATGTTGCTAAGTAGTCTCAGGTTTTTTTATTGCTTGGCTGTGGCATTATGTTCACAAATGTATTGAATTTAGAGATTTGCACTTATATGGGCATAATAAGTATAAATTCATAAAGACAAGTGCAGAACATTGTTATACTAGATGGATAATTTGATCATTTAAAAAAAAAAAAACAAACATTATCTATGCTCCTCAGAAGGGACTGTTCAAACATATTTCTATAAGTGGCAGTCTAGGAACTGGAGAGACCTAACATAGCTTAAAAAATGGCTTTAAAAGTCTAACATTTCAGAAAACAAATTGAAATCAAGGACAATTTTAACATCAAAACCAATTTTCTTCTTCTGGTAATTTGACATTGGCAAAATTTAAGAGCTTTCAGAAGCGATGGCAGCCCTTTGAGCCTCAGAAATTGCTTTCAGTGAACTGCTCTGGTTTTGACTTTGTGATAAATTTGCTGATCATCAGAATCTGTCGCAGGACAGCTGCCACGCTGCTCCTTTGATTTGATTTATAATAATAGATTAGGAAAAAGAGAAAGTAAAAATCATTGCAAGGTCTTTCAAAGACATAATTGCAGGAAGAAAGGTGCAGTTTTGCACCTTAAATGCACATGAAGAACAAAAGCTAATATAGGTTAAGCCTTCCTAGAAGAGAGAACACTTAAGAAGTTGCAGAAGGCATGGTTAAGTCTGATGTATGGGCAGTAAGATTAGATTTATAGACCACAAGGTAACGGTAATAGATGTTCATGTTTAAGTTGCAACTTGAGATTTTTCTGCTTATTTTCTTTAGGGTGCTGGCAAAATAAGTATTTTACACAAATACTTGGCTCAAATTGTTTTACTTATTCTCCTGTGGGTCTCGGAGTAGATACTTGAATTGAGCAAACTATTTGGCCCCTAAAGCTATTGTATGACAGACTGCTAACATATCTGCTAATCTGAAATACAGTAAGCATATAACTGAAGTGTTTATTGCCATTACAAATATGGTCTTGAATCTTTTTTTGGAAAGAATTACCCTTGAGTGATTGCAGTCTTTGTTTCTTTAAGGTTTTTGCTTTTTTTTTCTCTTCCATTCCCCCACCCCTCAAGATGCCTTACAGTAAGGCTATACATGAATTCTTCCTTTGGTAGTGACTTGCCCGTGGTTCATCTTCTCAGAATTGCATAGACATAGCAAAAAATCATTCAACTCCTATCAAGATGGTTTGCAAGTAAACTTTTAGTCCTGGGTTGCTGTTGAGGAGAGTGCAGCATGTCTTGTGCAGG
Source organism: Scytalopus superciliaris (assembly GCA_013400415.1). Taxonomy (NCBI): domain Eukaryota; kingdom Metazoa; phylum Chordata; class Aves; order Passeriformes; family Rhinocryptidae; genus Scytalopus; species Scytalopus superciliaris. The sequence continues at coordinate 313,052 of VXBX01007796.1, forward strand.
ACCAGGAGCTGGACTCAATGATCCTGATGGGTCCCTTCCAACTCAGCAGATTCTGTGATTCTATCATCATCTGTGTGACGTGTCCTGGGTGGGAGCCTCACTGCTCTGATGCCATGGTCCCATTGCTGCACACACCCTTTTGGGAATTTACCTGATGCAGCACGTGTAAGACTGTTGGTAATTGAGAGAGCATCCCTCAAGTTCCTAAGATAATTGTTCTCTTGGCTTCTTGGGGCATTGTTTTTATGTTGAGCTTTTTTGGGGGATGTATCCTTTAGCTCTTCATTAATGGACCATGGCTGTTCAGCTGCAGAGCTCTGCAGGTCTGTGTAATTGCTTCAACAAGCTGCGCTTTGGCTCAGTAATTCCTGTTCCGTATTTCTTGGTGATTGAAATAGAATTGCCCAACAAGCATCTTTTACAACACAAGAGGCTAGTTTGTGTGCCAGGTTTTTACAGTAAGTGTACATTTATATGAATTTGTGGTGTGCTTTTACTAAGCCTTGTAAACTCAAAAATTCAGAATTTCTCATTACTCTGCTCTTGTCTCACCTCCCACTCACTGCTTTGTCTGTCAATCTCGTGTCAGCCAGTTTGTAGCTGGAGTTCCCTTAGTCTGAATCACAATACTAATTTTTCTACATTTTAAGTCTTCTTTTTTTCTTTTTTTTCCCCTGGTTCACAAAGTCTGCCTTATATCCTCTTTCACATGAGAACAACAGTGGTCTATTACATTAATTTTTACATTGTGAGGGAATTATATTAACTCTTGCACTTTGGCCTGGGCCACAGTCCAAGCTCGAGAAATGAAGCCTTGTACCCAAGTATCAGTGCTTACTTCTGGTTTTATCCATGTATTCACAGTCTAGGCCTTAGATCAGAAGTATTCACAGTAAATGCATTTCTGGTGCTTAGTCTTCAGCTACCATGGTCTTAATTTTTGCAGGAAGCCAATCATCAGTGTGTCTAGAAGGACTGAACAGCATTTACACACAGAAATGCAAGTGACAACTTGAAAATGGTTGAGGTTGGAAGGGACCACTACAGGTCACCTGGTCTCACCCTCTGCTTTAGCAGGGACATGTAATGCCTGTTTTCCAGGACTGCATCCAAATGGCTTTTGAGCATCTCCAAGGGTGGAGACTCCAACACCTCACTGGTCATAGTCTATACCAGTGCTCTGTCAGCCTCAGAGGTTCCTGATATTCAGATGGAGGGAGCCTTCTGTGTTTCCACTTGTGCCCACTGCCTCTTACCCTGTCACTGAAAATAGCCTGGCTAATGGAGACTCATTATTCTTCATGTATTCTCTGATTCTTTTGAATTGGTTTCTATTATTGCTCCAAATGTTATGCAGGTTATCAGCCTGTTCCTGTTACAGCTCAAAATGTTGATTCCTATCTTTACAGTCCTGGGCCATGTAAGGGTTCTTTTTTTTTTGCTTTCCTGTGTAGTATAAGTGCTGAAGCTACCCTTAAATATGACAAGCATTCAGAGGTAAATCTGGAAGATGTTAAATCAAGATAGCTATCCTCCATAACAACAAAGCCATGGGTGTGTAATACATAGTGTGGCATACAAGGAGCTTCATGCCCTTCATCTCCTTTTGGTGGCTGAAATAGGTTTCAGAGGCTACAATTGCCAAGCCTGGCCTAGACACTTTTCAGGTGCCTGCCAAATTACCATCATGAGCTCTGCTGCTGCAAGTCAGCTTAGTCTTGATTAAACTTTCATATGACTTTTACCCTAGGCATTTAATCAGCTGTTGAAATATATAAAAAAATTGAAGTTCTGTTTTTGTCCCACAGATAAGGGCTATGCATCTGTTATTTGTCTCAAAGTAAATATGGCAACATTGTGCAAAAGGGGGATTTTTACCATGTTTTGTCCATTACTGAAGAGAAGTATTATTAAATGACAGTATTTCTGTTAATGTGGTGCAACATGGAGAAAGGAGGTGAGGAAATAAGCTCTGTGTTTATTAATAAGATATTATTGGATACTGTGAAAAAAAAAAAAATACAAAGGTGAGCAACATACAAGAATAAGACTATCCAAGTAGGCTTAATTTTCTTTGCAAGTGAAAATTTCCCATTCTGTAATGTAAAGACCTCAGCTGGGAATGGGAGACGTCATCCTTTCTGTTCCCGTTGGCCAGGCAGTGTGTCTTTCAGCAATACAAAGAAAAATCGGATTTTGAAACTGAGCAGCATTCTGTGAATAAGATCAGTTCTTCATGCTTATCTGTAAGCATTGTTTTTCCTCTAATATTCAAGTGCCATAAAATTAGTTTAACAATAGCTGAAATACAATTGGAAAATACACATACATGTTTTTCACCTCTTTTTTTCCTTTTGTGGTCTTTTTGCAGAACATCTGTGCTCATCTCACTTGACATGGAAG
>VXBX01007800.1:0-10941 GCA_013400415.1 Scytalopus superciliaris
TTAAGGAGTGTGTTTGTGTGTGTTACGTTTTCTTTCAGTTTGTGGATTTTTTTAATGTGTTTTAATTAGTTAGATAGCTTCGGCAATGTTTGTGGGTGTGGACTTCACACTGGTGTTTCTTTATTCCAGCAAGTTGTGTGACTATTTTTTTTTTTTTAATATATTTTGTTGGGTCTTTTTTTTTCAGTATATTTGTTTAGATGTGATTCTGTGGGTGAGGAGGAAACAGGAGGAGCTAGAGTTCCACATGCAGATGCAGAATTATTGAATTGAAATAAAATGCCAACTGGCAGAACAACTTGAATGATGGGATTAAATGATGGATGGATGCAAGTTCTACAAAAGAGTCAGGCAAAGAAGGGATGGGAAGGTTGCCCTTTATGTGAAGGAACAGTTGGAATGCATCAAACTTATGTGTGAAGGTTTTGATTCAATATAGGGGAAACGATTTTCAGTGGAAGGACAATTATGCAACAGAAACAGTTGCCTGGAGAAACCAGGTTGTGCAATTGCCTTTTTTGAAAATTTTGAAGATGCAATTGTTGGATGTCCAAAGTGACCCAGTCTAAATTCAGATGCTTTATGCAGTTTGTACTCGTCAACCACTCAGTGTGAGTGAAAGAGTCTGTGATATGGTGCATGCATCATGGTAGAAGGGTCAGGTAGTTTTTGACTTTATGTGTTAATGATTTATAAATTTGTCATACATCTCCTTACAGGAACAAACTAGATATATAAGACAACCCAGGATGATCACCATACATGTGTTCTTATGAGATAATACTTCTGGAAGTTGTTCTACATTCTCATCTGATAGTATTCCTGAATCCCTTGTAATAACATCACATAAGGGAGAAGCAAATTGTAATTCAGGAAGTAAATCAGATGACTGCAGTGTCACTGTAGTTGTGGTATTGTAGAACAAAGTATTTAGGCATAGTTAATTGCTTTCATATTTGTTTATATTCTTCTCCCCCAGTTACTGCAGACTGTTGCAATTTATTATAATAAGAAAATTCAACAAATGGAAAGTGGTTTTCTTCTGAGTTGTCTTACAATAAATTATATGTTTTCGGAAGACTGACATGCCTGAAGAGAAAGTAAAGCATGGTGTCTTTGCACATTGGTTAAATTGTTTAGGAATCTCCATGACTATGATATTGATATTGTGCATATGTATAAGATTAGTGTCAACACAGGTTATCCATCATGTAAGGGCAATTCAAGCCAGTTAGACCTGCCTCAGAGGTGGTATAGTCTGTATACCCAGCCATTCAGACAATGCTGCTGTGGAGGTTTTGGAAGAAAAGACTGAGGAGGAATAATTTTTCCACTGCTTCAGGCTTCCTGTCTCCATTTTCTCCAGTGTGCTTTGATAAGTACATGTAATCAGTGTCCTATTAAACTTTAGGATAAGTAACACCTAAACAGAACAACATCCTGCCCAGCCCTTCCCTCAAGAGGAGTTCTATGTAACCTGTGCATCAGTTACACAGTGAATGGAACATACTGGAAATAGATTATGTATTTTGTCCATGTTGACTGGGCAATTTCCAAGGCATCTAATATTAAATTTTTAATGCTTTTTTTGTAAATTTTATTATTATCCTTGTCTGAATTCTTTGCACAGTTACATGTCATCTGGATTAATGGAGTATAGGTGTTTTGCTTAGCAAATGCCATGTGGTAAAAATTCAAGAATAATTTTTCTGGTATAGAATGTAATGTGAACTTTTATAAGTACATAGCATTTGTTGAAAAATTAGGAAAATGTGTAGTTGGGGAAGGTTGACAGCTCCAGAAGCAGTCAGGAGTTCATTATTTTCTCTGTGCCAGATGAAAACATATTTGGTTCTCCCACCACCACAGAACTTCTGTTTGGACACACTGATAATCTAATCCAGCCTTGATTTACCTAAGTAACAATTTAGAGTAGTATGAAAAATTGGCTAATGAGATCACAGTAGTCTGAAGGTCTTTTCATAGGCTCATTTAACTTTGGACTGATTATAAAACATACCTACTAATTCATTTTGCATGATCTTGTTAATTATAATGGCATTCAGTAGTGCTCATCTGGTTATGAGCTTCTGAGTATCTTTCTGTTACAGAAATTGTTTAGCAGTACTCAGAATGAGGATGAAAAATATTTTTTCCTATTTGCAATTCTGTAATTTCCATAATATTCTTTAAAGTTGCATATTTTTGTGTGTCAATTAATGTCTTGAAGTAGTTTAAATATAATTAGGAAGGCATACTGTTAAGTAACTTTACACTTTTTTTTTCATTCTTTTAGAAGACATACATTTTAGGCTTTGTGTAAATGATTTATTTTCAGATAAAATTTAAGTGTCCCATTGGCATAGTGCAATATGGGATTTGCTCAGAAGTCTTGTTATGAATTCGGACTCTTGTTTTTAATTGTGTGAGTGCCTTGTGATAGAAAGTTGGGAGCTACTGATACCAGTGAATGTTTATGTGTTTAAAATAATAATCAGTCTCTCTAGCAAGTAATTCTTGCTTTACTGAACCCAGTTGAGTCTTTGGCTCAATATGTCTGAATCTTCCTGAATTCTTTGTGAGTAGTGCTTCTCTGGAATATTTTCTACAAATACCCACGTCAAGCAGTAATGCAGTTTGATCCGTTTTGACTGTAGAAGATATGGGAACAAGTAGGTCTTACGTGAAATAGAGACACATCATAACAACTTGATCTATCAAATAGTAGAAGTGCATAAGTACTGCAGTGCACTTTGGTGTGGTTATTTACATTTTTAAAAATACAAAAGGTCACCAATAAGGCAGGATAACGAATAAGAGCATGTAGTCTCAAATCAAAATGTTGTCATAGAGGCAGAGTTCAAATGTGTAGCAGGTGAACTTATCTTAATGATTTGTGATCTAAATGTAAAATAAGGTAAGAGATGATGGCAGCAAGTAAATGAATGAGTTAAAGGAAATGGCTTGCATCACATGGGCACTGTATTCATTTAAGTCAAGTTTCAAAGGAAAGTCTTCATCCAGGAATGAATTTGATTTTCATTTTTAATTAAATATTTTAGTGATTTCTGACATAGCCATGACAATTGACATTCTGACAGGATTCTTTTAAGGCTTTGGTTAGCAAGTTCTGTGAATTTGATTGTGCATTTTTAAATTTCAGATGGAATTCAGATGGAATTGTTAGATACTGAAGAATGGAAAACATATCTCTGTAAGCACTGTCAGTATGGGATAGATAAACAATGACATTAAAGATCTACCTGCTGGGGTCCAAGGGATGGAATGTGCTGGCTAAGTTGGAGGGAAGATGGAGAAATGTTATTTTTAGATTGGAATAACTGGAATGATTCAGGTCCAGGTTTTAGGATGCAAATAAAAATCAAAACAAATCAATGTTCATAACAGAAGTAATATAATTTTTGAAGAGTCAGATGCCTTTGTCTGGTAGACCACACTGGAATGTAGGGTAAAATCAAACATAGTTCAAAAGATAGGTTTCTAAAGGTGAAAGTTTGAATCAATAAAAAGGATGTTGATAGGTAAGACCTGCCATCTGTCTGTGACATATCTGTCACGTATATGTTGTGCTATCCTCACCACTTTAAATATTTTTTACTGACTTCTGGAAAAGTACAAAAATCCAAAAATAGACCAAAGATAAAATTTTAATCTTCAAGACTGATGATTGTGGTTGTTTTCATATTAAGAATAATTACCAAAATATGTTATCATGAAAATTTTTTTCTAAGAAGGCTGTATCTCAACAAAATAGGTCATGTTTTGATGTAAGATTTCATATATAATAACTATGATTTTCTTGACTTTATTTCTGAGGTGAAGCAAAATGTTGTGTTTAATATAATCCAAGCTAAGAAAAATGATTTGAAGGTATTTTGGCATAATGAAATATAGGAAAAAAGAGAAATACAGAATATTTATGTTTGAGGCTTACATATTAACATAACAGGTATTGTTGAAGAAATAACTATAATGTGTATTTCTGTCTAGAATTCTGGTGCACGAGAAACTTCAAAGATTTAGAGTCACAGCTGTTTAGAGGCAAAGCTGCCTTCTTTTAATGGGAAATAGGACAGTAAGGTGAATGCTTCTGTCTCAATTGGTTGGACATTTCCATTGTGGATCCAGGGTGACCACATGACGATCAAGCAAAGTTTCATTGACACGTATTTTACTTTCCAACAACTTTTAAGAATTGCCACCCACCTTCACCTCCTCATATTTGCCTTAGGAACCTTACCTGTTTTTAACATTTTCTTCTCTTTTTTGCTTTGTATTAAGAGCTCATAAGATTTCCTTCTCATTTCCCAGTGCTGTCCTACTGTGCAGGGGTTTCATGTAGTGTTTATTCCTCCAGCCTGTCATTCTTTGCTCTTCCTTCTTCACTTGCTCTACTACAGAGGCTGCCAGGTAGCTTTCAGTTTTCTAGGAACTTCGACCTTCCCAGCAGGTTTTGTTACACTCTACAAACAAAGGAAGAAGTTAGAACTGCAGCTCTTTTAAATGTCCAAACATCTTATAACAAAGTGTGTATTAATAATGCCAGTTGGAACACAGATTTTTTTTCTTAAACTGTGGGAAAGCAGTCTTTTCTTTATGAAATTCTACATTCATTTTACTCTTCAGCCTGCTTCTGTCTGACCTTGTCAGCAAGAGAGAATTGCCAAGAGGCACCATTGAGAGGCTGGTAGGATCTACTTCAGAGGTAGCAGAGTTTCAGGCATTAAGTCTGTGTCTATATTAGTAAATTAAACAATGCTTGGAAATATTTCCAGGTTTCTGCTACAGTTTAGGTCTTTGCAAACTAACATTGTTCCAGAAAATTCACAGACATTTATCTGACCACCTCCATTAGACAATTTGCATGCAGCCCCTCTGTTTTGAAGCATGCATGAGTATTCTGGCATAGATAAAGGATTATCTCTGCCAGTTGATTTCAGGAGAAATGTGCTCAGGCGTAGATCTAATCTAAATATCCTATGGACCTGCATGTTCTGTATTTCTTCTGCCTTGTCCAACCTTCTGTCTTCATGTCAGTCTTCCAGTCTCAGCTTCAAAGCTATTTTTTTTATTTCTTTTTGCATGTCCTTTTGTCCTTCCTAAAATGCACATACATTTCAATTTCATTGGCATGCTGTCTCCCAGCTTTTGTTTCTTCCTTCAGATGACCCTGTGAACTTACTGATAGTGATATTGTGTGCAGTTCTCTGTCTGGAACAAACTACTTCAGGGAAGCCTTCCTTTTGTTTGCCCTTGGGTACTATAATAATAAAAATAGAATAACAATAATAAGACTAGAATTTGAGTGATCCCTTAACTGTCACTCTACTGCAAAGGCAGAACCTTGGTGAACAATTATATATCTTTGTGGACTACATTTAAGCTGACTACTTGATAAGAGGATCTTTCTCTCTCAACTTGTTTGGTCTTTCAACCAGCTTTATGTCAAAATCAAAAAATTAAAAATTACAACTCCTTCTTTTTTCTTTCAGAATGCTGGTGAATCAGTGTATGCACATCTGGCACTAATTAGAGGGAGTGATAATGCTGGATTCTATGTTGCTTTTATTAAATGATGTCTAAATAGCTGTAAACATTTCTTTCTGTTTTGTCAGGATGGTGGTACTGGAATTGATTTTGGACATCACTTCAGTTCAAGGTTGAAGTTAACAGGTCTTTTTGAGTCTTAGAAGAAGCAGGTGAGTACAGGTCAAACATTACAGATCTTCGGGGTCTTTTTTTTTTTTTGTTTTTTTTTTTCAATATCCTTTCGTTCTGGAATTGCTGTTCTTGCTTACTAATCCATATTCAAATAGCTGGTCTCTCCTTCTGATTCACTGAGATGTATGACTGTTTGTGTTACAACAGCATAGCAGAGAATGTTTTAGTCATTTAGGCTTTCCTCATGTGATTTTTCAGCTCCTGCCATGAAAATAAGTGAAAACATGGTTCTCTGACCAAGGTCTCTGGAGCTCTGGAGTTAAGTTTCACTGTATAGTTTCATTACATCAGCTGCATTAGGAGTATGATAACTAAGCTAATTTGTTTAGAAAGTAGTTTTAGAATGTATTTCTTGTAAGAAATTGAAATTTTCAAAGGCAAGATTAAATAGTGAAGAATCCCTGAGATGGATATTCCTAGTTTCTTGAACCCAGAGTTATCTTTATTCCTTTGGTAACCAGGAATATTCTGGGATGCCAAGGGCGATGAGTTTAAATTTCATTTCAGCTGCTTTGTGTGTTAACAGGCTGAATGTGCCTGTGAGGCCACACTGATAGTGAGTGCAATACTACTTGTGCCCTTGGCATACCTGCACTGAGTACCTTGCTCTGCTCCAGACCTTCTCAGCTGTCTTCAGTGAATCATGTACATCTGGCTATCAGCATTTTTTAAGTTAGAGAGATCTGGAAAAGAGGATTCTGAAGGAATGAGTGTAAAATGAGGGTTTAGCAAGCCAGTCACATTTATTTCAGATTTTTCATACTTGCTATTTCAACAAAGAATTAAACTATATATTGAGTGTTGCAGTTGTTCACATTTTACGTTTTCTACACAAGTATAATACTTTTTGAGAATATTCTCAGAATTTTTCAAATACAAAATTTTATTCAGTATTTTACTGGATAAATTGCAAAATATGCTCAACTATACTGGATAATAAATTTTATAGATGCAATTTCAACAGGGTACAACAAACTTATTCATCATAATAGGAACCAGAACCAATTGCTTCTATGCACACTATTGTTTCTGAAGTAAATATGTGTTGTTTCTCTATATGCCATGTGTAGTAACTCCTAAGATATTATGAGATATTCAGATATACCTGTATACTTCACAATATTGATATATCCATCTTAATGTATTGATGTCTTGAAAGGGGAAAAAAAAAAAAAAAGTAGTTCCAGAGGAGTTAATAATGGTGACATTAATTAGTTCTGAAACTATGTTTATAACAAGTTTTTAAAGTTTCACCCTCTTGGAGGAAGCACAGACCTTTTTGATCTAATTCAACGTAGTGCAAAACAAGACTGTCTGATATGTGTTTCAGTGTGACTGTCTTTACTCACTGGGTAATAAGAAAGGAAAATTCCTTTATTCCGATTTAACGTCACCTTTTTCCGAGGACTTAAGGCACTGGCTGGAAGGGTACATTATGACTATGGTGAAACCAGAAAAAGAAGAAAGGTTAGTGTTGTAAATCAAAGGATATACAGCACTATACAGGGAAACTAGAAATTATTGGCAACATATGCAAATTTTTGTATGACTGTATGTTAGTATGTAGTAATATATTTGGAAAAAAAATGCTTTTTTCTTTCATTACCCAATGGAGAAAACAGAAAAAAAGGTCAGATTTTCTGCTTTCTATGTAGCAATGGAAATATGTCTGGACTTCTGTCACATATTTGTAAACATCTGAATGGTTTAACTTGTACTTAGTTATGTTAGACAGTTTCTTCATAGATAGTGTCAGCATTTTGGAGAATTGTTTGTTTTGATAGAAAATGTGTAGTAAATAAAATCTGTTGAGCCAGAAAGAGAGGTTTTTAACTTCTTAAAGGATATTTTTTTCTGGAAGTTTACTATGTTCTGTACCAAATAATACCAGAGTGCAGTAATACTGACTTGTACATCTATACTAGTTTGGCAGTATAATTTTATTGAATTCCAGTATGTCTGAAACTTAAGGCATATGAAGGAAAGTAACTGCTATTCTGTTTCCTCCATTATTTTCTTCCATAACTTTTAAGTTAAATACAATCTATAAAAATGCTTTCTGTAACAAAAGCCAAATTTTCTTTTGGCTTTTTCAGCACTATTCTCTATTTCGTGGAGTGTGTGAAAGTGGAGAGGGAATGTTTTTGTAGTCCATGAGGAAACAGTAGTAAATTCTGAATGTTAGGTCTTCAGTATGTCATTTAGAATTTATAGGTTTTTTAGGGCAGGATATGGTGTCTTTACAGTGATTGAAACTTGGGATTTGGACATAAACAGTGACAAATATACACAAAATAAAATTGCATTTATGAATACATTTTTAATTAGGGAGAGAAAAATTCTCTTTGCTTTTTGTCCTCTCAGTGGAGCACTTAACTGGTTAGGAATAAGTTTTAGAAAATTGACTTAGAGTTGGAGAAACTGAAAAAACAAAACAAAAATCATCTTGGAAAAATGTGAAAGCAGACAAAAAATGTTCTATTTTTTGACTGCTGACTTAAACGGACAGTTTGGGGGACTGTTAATGGTAGAGATACATCTGTGTTTTCTGAGTTAATTAGGCTTTGGGGAAAAAAAAAAGCTAAATAAATTCTGGCATTAATTATTATTAGATTGATCTAACTCTTCTTTGTTGGCAATGTGGAGGAGACATTGTGCTCATTCCTGTTTCTTTCTGATACCACAGGACTTCAACATCATGACTCATGTACATGTATTGTATATGTATACATTTTATATACTACTAAATGTTTTCTCTCTATATATGTTTATTTTGCATGAGGCAAGCATAATCATATTGTTAGATGAGGACAGATGAGTATGTCATATAGTTATCTTGCAGATGAAACTGAAATTCTCTCAAGAGTTATGTAAGGTCTCATTGCTGGTGACCATGTTGATAACCAACATGTGAAACATAGGATGTTTCCATCAGCTGGGTAATGGATGGTCGTTAACTTTTTTCACAAAGAAGTCTAAGCCTTTCCACATGTCTGGTCAGAAGGCAAAGAAGTTTTGATACTGCTATAGGTTAATGGGAGGAGGATACACGGCATAATGCTGAAAGAAAAAGATGATATCTCATTTGCAAGAAGTGATTAGATGGGGATTGATTGGCTTTGTCTTCAGTATGGTTTCCACGAGGAAGAATCTGAAACATAAACAGTACTTTATATTGTAATGGAATTGCATTAGAACAGAGACACTATTTATTGTAGAATTTTGAATCATCTTTCCAGGGTGATTGCACATAGCTGTAAATTACTGATTTGGAGGAAATCTGAAGGCAGTTTTTGTCAAGAAGTAGTGTACATTGATAGAACCAAATTTGTGGCCTGGAACTGTGATGCAGTAAATTTTTGCTATGATTACACATAATATCAAATGATAGACTTAAACAGGTCCAGCTTTTCTATTCAGCTAACATTAAGTACAGTCTTAATGGTTTGATTTGCTGTGGAGAGCACTGTTACAATAATCTGTTTTACAGCCCATATCAAATATGAACTTGCATCACTTTATACAAAGTTTGTGCTTGGGATGTATTTTCACGGCATCTAGGAGTGATACCCCCACATTTGTTGGAATTGGTCCTTAATTATACTGTCTTCAGAAATGAGTTATTGCTTAGTTTCTCGGACAGAAATCTTTAACGTAAAGCTAGTTGAAATGTGATGTTTCTTCAAGTAATTGTATGAAATGAAGAGAAGATGGTGCGTATCTTAATAATTTTATGATCCTTTTTTTCCATGTGACGTGAATGAGAGAAGTAAGAACTCTTGATTTTTAACTGAACTGAATTCTGGTTTCTAAATGTGGCCTGCTTGAGAACAGAGGACCATTACTGTAGTTGTCATGTAAAATGAAGTTGGAGTCTGAAGCTCCTTTTTAGCTGTCAGCTTTATTAAGGAGCTACTGGTGTGTTGAACTAGGCACACACATTATATAAGCAGTGTATGGTAGTGTCTAGGGGGAATTTTCTCTCTCTTCACTGCTGCTTTATTAGGTCTTGCTCACTCATTCACTATGTTGCCCTGTCTAACTCCAGCTCTAAGGCTGCAGCTCACAGCGTAGTAGGTCTAATGTAGATTGACGCCTTTGCCAGAGGACTGATTGAAACTTGTGTCTCGTAGTTGCTAATGCTCACTCAACCATTTTATTGAAGATAAAGTAAATAAAATAAATTGCCATATGAGAATTCTCTGAAATCAAATGGAATAATTTGACAGGTTTAAGCCCATGAAAAAGCCAGAGCATTGAAACAGATGGGAATACTTTTTATGCACAATATACCAGGAAAAGGTGTCTGCTGGCTTGATGTTAAATTGTTAATATCTTTTACCAAAATTGTAATTGTTGAAAACATCATAATTTCCAGTGGAATTGCCATTGGTATTTAAATTTTTGTGTTTCTCAAAGAGAGGGACTGTTTGTCTTATACGAGTAATGGATATGCTGATTTTATTTTCTTATGGCTTCTGATCTTTAGGAGACTGGTGATAGATAACCACTCTTAAAATGTAATTTAGAATATGATAGAGATTAACTAAAAGTGAGTTTATTATTTGAGAAAATAATTCTGTGGAATAATGCAGACTAGATTTTTACTTTTATAGGTTTTTAACAATCAGTGACATAATTTTTAATATTACAAATAAAGTTGCTGTAATAAGCCCTGCCATTTCTAAAAGTATGGTGATACAGTACACAAAATGAGTTGCTAAAACTATTGTGACAAATTGCTTGGAATAATGGTCAAGAAGCCCCAAATATTTTTCACACCATTTCTATTTTATAAAGAATTGCTGTAGATAAGCATTTTAGTATGTCTATGTTATTTTTAGAAATAAGATCATACATAATAATATGTGAGTAAAGATGGAACAGATGACTCTTATTGTTTTAACTGGATAACAATGAGTATTGGTCTTTTGGTCACATTAGTGGGCTCCTTGTTGGACCACTTCTTCAGGAAAGCAAGACACGCCTGTAATTTAGTTTAGTACAATAAATTATGCCAATTTCACTTAGAGTTAATAAAGGAAATAAATATAAAATAGTTAAAAATATCTGAACAAAGTTTGCAGATGAAGCTTTGGTTTTCCACCTTGAAAATACAGTCATTTAAATAACAAATAATTTTTCTATTTTCTTTATATTTCAACAAAATCTGCTCTCTTTGGTTTTTTTTTTTTTTTT
>VXBX01007800.1:10965-21882 GCA_013400415.1 Scytalopus superciliaris
TTTTTTTTTTGGAGGGTAGGGAGTGGGGGAGAGAAGGTTGTGTTAGATATAAATTATATTTTATTTTCTGAGGTTAAGAAATCTGTTGGAAAAGATGGTGCCATTGGTATGTATTGATGGGATGCTAGTGAGATTTCATTAATTTTGGGTAAGAAATAAATTATGAATGAGCTATTTGAAAATGGCTTACAGGAGTGAGTTGACAGACTAGAAAAACATAGTGAGGATGGATTTCCAGATTAACTGTTAGCTGGAATCCACAGGTAGTTGTGCTGATGTATGCAGTGTCAGGGATGGTGTAGCTCAAAATCATATTTTCAGTAAGATTTTGAATAAATCTAAGAAACTCGAATGATGCTCTCAGTTTTTCCCATCTTGTTTGTATTTTTAAGAGAGAGGATTACTTTACTGTGCTTGTAATGCAGACTGCTGGCACCAGGTCTTTTTTCTCCAGTTGTGTGTGTCTGGCCAAACTCTTAGCACTCTCAAAGAAGTTGTAGACTTAAAATTTTGACATTCACTCTGAGGTGCACTCTCTGTTCATTCAGTAGAATGAAAGGGTCGTCAACAGCTTTGTCTTTTTGTGGGAGGGAATAGAGAAAGACACAACTCTACCACAAACCCCTGTTTTAACCCTTTCATTTTCCTTTTCTGAAGTTAAGATTTTGGAAAGTCTTGTCTTTCGGAGGCAACAGAGAACATTAATTTGATTAGATGTTATTAATGTACATAGAATTGCGTTGTGTTTTTCTCCCTGTTAGGAGATCCAAGACAAAGAATCCCTGCCCATTTCTGTTTTGTGTAGTCTTTTCTCTCTCTCTCAGGTTTTCCTACTTGAGTTGGAAAGCCATTATGCCATTACCATAGTCTTTGGAAGAAAATGCTGAGACCTGTGGGTGCTCCAACATAGACTGAGTTAGACAGAATAAATAATAATTTTGTCAAGATAAATAGAAGCCTCATCAATAGCTTCCTTTGGATTTCTGTAAAACTTGAGAAAACCAAATGTGGTTTCCCATATTTCTCAGAACAACTTATTTGTGCAGTTTTTCCCAGCATGGTCTCTTATTTGACCACATATATAAAGTAATTCTGAAAGACTGATTTTCATGTTACTGTTTCCTGTGTTCTCTAGCAACACAGCAAAAAAATTAGCTGTATTTTTGAGATGCTTTTGAAGTTACCTTATCCAGAAATCAAACTGTGATAAATTTGATGAACTAGCTATTTTAAATCCTTATTTAAAAAATAAAAATGTAGGCAATAAAGCAGGGAATCCTGTACAAGTAACTGCATATGGAAGAAATAACATCACATCTAATTCCTGAAAATAAATGGGATCTTGAAAACAGAATAGATGTTTAATTAATTGCTTTGAGAGCTAGCCTCCCTAAAAAGCTGATTTTAAATGAGTTTTGTATTTGTAAGGAATACTTGTTAACTGTCTTGTCGAGTGATCTCTTTTCTCCTCAGTAAAATGCATTATGGGATCTAGCAAAGAAGGAGGTAATGATTTTTTTTTTTAATATGGGTGCTGTCATCTAGAAATCAGAAAGAGATCACTGTTTCTTAGGAACTAGGCCTCAGAATTTTTAATGTAGTCTGTAAAACAGCTATTTGGTGGTGGTAATTGTTGCCAGTCACAGCCTACAGGAGCTAAGATTTTACTGGTAATTTGGTAGGCAAACCCATGCCTAACTGCATCAGATTTTGGTGGTGTTTTTTTTTTGTTGTTGTTTTTGTTTTGGTTTTTGTTTGTTTGTTGTTTTTTGTGGGGGTTTTTGTTTGTTTGTTTGTTTTGGTTTTTTTTTTTTTTTCCCTGATCTTGAGTGTTCTAGGGAGGCAAAATAGGTTATGTTTTCATTTTTATGGTGGTTCTGGTCCTATGTCCAAATATAAGCATGTAGATTTGAGTACCTAGATGAAGATTCCTTTAATTATAACCACCACAGTGAAAGTTCTGCGAAAGAAATATGAGGCATTTAATCCTCGGCTGCAAAGTTACAACTGTTTGGTATAGTTTACACCATATATAGTGATTTCTCAAGAATAAGGTGTGGGGCATAGTACCCGAGGATGTACGAAATGGAAATTTAATTCTAGAATGTGTATACTTTGCTTAAATATAATTTTATAGATAACAACACTAATTGGAAACAGACTGTAACTTCAACTCAATGTTTTTATACTTGATGGCTAACCTAAATTAAATATTGTTTTAGATCTATTGAGATGCATATAGATGTTCCTGTGCTCCCATAGTTGAATTTGCAGCCTAATACCATTCTGTATTATTTGGGTGAAGTTATTTACTAAACATTTCAAATCAGTGCAGATGGATAGTGTGCTATGACAAAGACATGTGACCTCATGTCTTAAATGTTTTGCAGCTAATTTGAAACTAGTACTTATTATCTGAACAGTGCATGCTACAATCAACTTGGTGAATATTTAGCTTTCTTTCTTTCAAGATGGAAATTTTCTTATATGGCTATTTGCAATTTATTTTTGCTTAGTTTTCTGTTTACTCTAAGATACATTTTCATGATGTAATAGAAATCTAGTTCTCTTTTTCCATCGCATATTAAAAAATTAAAACAATGTCATACACAAAATTTCCACCCAGCCGAAGGCTTTTACTTTAGTTTGACCCTGAGATTGGCTCAGTTGTTAGAGCATGGTGCTAATAACATCAAGGTTGTGGGTTTGATCCCTGTATGGGCTGTTGACTCAAGAGTTATACTTGCTGATGTTTGTGGGTCCCTTTCAACTTGGACTATTCTGTGAAATCCATACTACTTGTTTAAAAAAATCTAAGTTCAGGATTTTGTAATCTCTGCATCATTATCCCTCTTCCTCTTCTAAACTGAAATTTTTAAAAAATCTTCTAAAATCTTCTAAACTTTTTAAACTTCTAACTTTTAAAAACTTCTAAAATTCCTTCTTCTTCCTAAAACAACAACAAAAGTATTACAAAAAACCTATAAGACAAACTTTTAAACTTTAAAACTTCTAAACTGAAATTTTGCCTCAGACTAGTTTCTCACTGCTGGTTAAGTGGACTAAATGAATGACAGCATTATCATTTATTTTACTGTTAGAAATAAGGCTGCAATGTTGAACTGAATTAATGAATGGAAAAATATTTAAAGTTTTCTCTTATGACAGAATCATTTTATGTTTGCCTTTTGAGCAGTAGTATTATATGGAATGTGGAACGCAGCCATGGCAATTTGTAACTCTTTCGTCTTCACCGTAGAAGTATTAGACTCATCATTATCAACAATCCTTTTAACTAAAGCACATAACTATTTGATGAACAGGTACTGCAGTTCTAGGTGTCTTTTCCTCTCTTCAAAATTCATTATTGAGCCTTCACCAGAACCTGAGTGTGCATTCAAAAGAATTTCTCTTCTGTCACTTTGAAAAAGGAAACTGGAGATGAATGTGGAAAGGATCCCAGCTGATGCTGTTGCAAATCCGTAACAGTTTAAATAGTACTCCTTGGCTCTGCAGAAAAGTTGCTCGTATGGTCATTTTGTATGGTCATTTTGCCAGCCCCTGAGTGGCAACAGACATCTCTGGCATTGGGAAGGTAACAAACAGCAGGGAAAGGAAGGCGAGGGCAGGAGCAGCCTTAACTGCTGCAGCTGTTTGCTAAGTGAGCATATGTTGAAGCCCTTGAGCCTCCACAGAACATCTTTTCACAGGTCAGTGCTTAAAAAATCACATGTATAATACCCTCCTAAAATTTGGTCTGAGCACCTGTTTTTTTAAGGGAAGTTGTTCTATTGTGCAGATCACACCTTAATCGTTATAAAGGATAATGGAATAGTCCCGTTAGTTACAGTAAAGTAATATTTTCCCCCTGGATTTTATATGTTCAGCTTTTAGAAAAATGAGTAATTTGCTCTTTCTCTGTCTTTTGAAAATTTGCTGAATGCTGTACTTTTGGGCAATATTAGAAATGGAGATCTGAAGAAGTATTAATGTTATTGCAATCTTATAATTCATATTCTTTTAATTTTGCAATTCAGAAATATTTTTAGTTGAAGTTATTTTAAATTTAGGTGATTCAGTGGGCCTGAAAAAAGCTATATATTGGATTGATTGAATGTATTTGATAGGATAGTGTTTTGAAGTTATTACAATATGGACTTGAATATTCTGTCCGATACTTAAAAGATTGCAGAAGATAGAGCATGTCATTTAATTACCTCTTTTTCATTTTGCAACTTGACCTCTGTTCCCAGCCTCAAGACAGCCAAAGCCCTGTGAGCAACTGGCAGTTGATATGAAGGTATCCCCTGCATCTCTCTCATGTCTCATAGTAACATCCGGTCAGCTGTATGGATGAGGGACTTTTCCAGTAAAACTCTGTCCTTCAGTGGGCAAATTTATCTCCTGCCTTACTTCTTCAGGTGCCCTGTAAAAATTCTTTCTCTTTCCAATTCTGCCCCAGAAACCTCTTTTCTGGATTAGGTCTAGCTGTGCACAAGCACCTGGGGCAACACAGGAATACTGACCTCAGTAGATTAAGGTTGTTTTTTGAGAGTGGGAAGTTTACTCTTCTGTAAGACAGAACTTTCATATTCCTATAGGCTGCTCCTGGATGTGTTTAGTTATTTCATGTATTGATTGAGTGTTTGTGCAATTGTATTTTTGTGAAAATTGACTGAATCTGTCCCAATTTGTTTTTGAAAAAGACGCTTAATGTTTTCTTGACAGTAATAAAAATTTCCTTGTTTTCTTAGAAAGTAACTAGAGGAAACTCCTAAGACATTCTTTAATATTTGGGATTTGATTCTATTGGGGCAGTGAAGGCTGATGATAGCTTGCATTAAAGGTGGAGGGATTTATTCTTTCTGGCAAGGAAGGACTTGATTTATGGTGACCCATAAGGTTATGCTGAAGTCATATGCGAATACATAGTGTCTTTTCTAGAAATCCCATATTTCACAGAGGCATTTACCTATGGAGGCAAGTGATTTTCGCAGTGTTGTTAATCTGTACTAAAAACCATCTTTGCTGCATCTTTTGACTGCCTTTGTGAGTGACAAATTTACAGGCAAAATACAAAATTATTCATGAAATTACAGTTGTAGGAGACTTATTTATTAAATATTTTGGGTTTATTTTTAGTGTCAAACATTTACATTATTACTATATAATAATGGATAAAATGTGCAAATTAGTGTGTAAGGTGACAAACACTTTTAGTGTCTTCAAACTGTTGAAATGGACTTCCTCACTGTCTAATAAAAACTCAGTTTCCTTTAACTTTTCAGGAAGTTATTAAGGAAATTTATTTTCATTGCTGGGTGCTTAGGTATATTTTAGATTTGCTCTATGTGCTGTTCATTTCCCTTAATCTAAAAACATTGCTAGTTATTTGCACTATACTGGTGAGTGGCTACTTCTCTATAAGGTTGAAAATTAAGATTATAATAGGAGTGTTGGATTAAGGAACTATTTCTCTGTGTATTCAAACTGTCTAATAATATAGGGATGAAAAGTATGTTGTTTAATTACTTGGTTTTGCCATGTAATACTATAGTTACTGTTAAATATGACATTTGTATTGCTAATATAAGAAAAGAATTAAAACCAACAAAAAAAATGGGTTTGATCTCATTTGACCTTTCTGACGTTCAGTCAGTTAAAAGGTTTGTAAGATGTTTAATTACCAAATGGTATGATCATTATTCATCTCATCATTTGATATGTAACGTCAAGTGAATTGCCTCCCTGGAGTGCACTGTGTTTCACAGATCAATAGATTTAGTAAGAGCTTGAAGGAGAGCTTTATACATTCATAGAAAAGAAGGAAAGTATATCCTTCTTGTAAAATGGCTTATGTAGTTATTTTGTGAGCTTTACAGAGTTACTGTTTTATTTACCTCTCAGGAATACAAAATCCTGTAACATAAAGACATTCATTAAAATATTTTAAACCTCTTTATTAAAAAAAAAAACCCCAAAATATTTCTATCTTACTCTATGTAATGAAGTAGCTTTAAAAGTCTGTCCTGAACAGTTTCACTCAAATTTATTAAAATAATTATACTTATTACAACAGATTTTTTGTTTTGACACAGCAACACATAGTATGACAAAAGGCCATCTACATAAAATACATGATTGCTTAAACTATTCACATTTTGATTTTCTGCATTTTTAATAGATACGGTTAGTTTTAACTGATTTGGATTGTTTCATGTTTGTGGTTTAAGGTTTTTTTCATTCACTTTGCCAATGATATTTATGCATACTTCAAGATAAAAAGATAAAGCTTGTCACTAATTGACTAATTTTGTACCCATGAATTTATTAAAAAAATATGATTATTTATAATTAATTGTATGCAGAATAATTACACATAGAGTGCTTCATGTTTACTTAGGTTTTTCTCATGTATTATATTACTTTTATCCAATATAGATGAGCAGGCTATTATTATAACACAAGCTATTTGAGCATGCCTATCTGATAACTTACTGTTGATAGAAGGGTTTTCCAAAAGACTGAAAGAGACTTCTAGGAGAGCTCAAACACTGGTATTTGTTGCTGTTTTATTCTGTAAGTTTGCCTTGCTTGCTTTGCTCTTTTGGCTTACTGGCTTTCTGCTTTGAAAGTAAGAAAGCAAAACTGTATTTCTTCTTCAACTTTTATTAATGAGGGTAAGCTTTTTAGCTTAAATTTATGCCTTGTTGTTTGTCCTTGCATCAGTCAGGCACTGAGGAAACTCTAGTTCAGCTAAGCAAATCTTCCCTGCTGCGGGACAGAAGCAACATTTACTTGAAAATTTTGCTCCCTTATTCATCTGTCACTTATAACCCATCATCTACTCAAAGATTAATTTGAATTGTGAACAATATCTAAGCTTCCTTAATCCCTTGCTCTTGTCCTTTTTCTTGAGCTGCTGTACTGTGACGGAAAGGCCATCATTCTGAAGCTTCTTATTACTCAGGCCTACCTAAAGTAACTCCCATTGGGAGCTGATTGATGTTTTAGCAAGGAAATTCTTACCTGCTTCTGAGAACAACCTGGAAAAATTGTCAGGAGGCATTCACACTCTTAGATGTTCACACTGTGGAATTCTTGTAAATGTAAAATCTAATTTGTCTGGACTCTTTGCACCAGCATTGTTCAAGGTCAGATGAAATTGTGTGAAATACAGGAAGTGTTTCTGAGATTCCTTTCTCTATAGTCACATTATTTGTCACCGAATTAGCAAATCAAATAATACCAAATGTATTAACAGTTAACGCAATTTGTGATGTATACTTAGAATCTTTTAGGACTGTATGTATCAATAGTCATCTCTTTCAAGACATTCTTAAAGTTAAAGCAGTATTCATTTGTTCGTGTTTGCATTAATTTGCCTCTATAGTTATTGCTTAGCAGTAAATAGCTTAATGTGATATGTACTTGAAATGCAAAGTCCATTTTGAATGAAAAATAATAGAACTATTTAATTTTGGAATAATTTCTGTCATCATTTGATAGGTGCTGCAGATGTTAGGATAAAGGCTTGACTAGTGACAAAGTACAGCAACACTCTTGAATACTGTGTTCAATTTAAGAGGATGTGATGGTCTGTGAATGTGTCCAAGGGAGGGCAACAAAGCTGGTGAAAGGGCTGGAGGGAATGTCCTGTGAGAAGCAGTCAAAGACTTCGGGCTTCTCTAGTTTGGAGAAAAGAAGGCTGAGGAGTGACCTCATTGCTCTGTAAAGCTTCCTGAGGAGAGGAAGGGGAGAGGGTGGGGCTAATCTCTTCTGTCTTGGATCCAGTGATAGAACATGTGGGAATGCTTCAAAGATGTATCAGGGGGGATCTAACCGGACATTAGGAAGCATTTCTTAATGAAGAGTATGGTCAGACACTGGAACAGGCTTCCTAAAAAGCATACAGCCCCAAGCCTGTCAATGTTTACTTTTAAAAATGTTTTAACTTTTGGGCAGCCCTGAAGTGGTCAAGCAACTGGACTAGATGATTGTTGTAGTTCCCCTTCCAACTGAAAATAGTCTATGCCATGCTATCCTATGCTATGCTATCCTATAGAATCATAGGATCATTAAGATTGGAAAAGACCTCATGCACTCTATGCTTTGCTGTTCTAGACAGCTGTGGTAGCAGTCATAAATCACTTGTTTTCATAGTACTCTTATGAAGAGATTGCATGAGTATGAGTAGGGATAGTGAGCTCATTCTTTTCAGTGTTCCTGAAAGATTCTGCAGTGAAACACAGATGCTAACAAGGTTCCTAAGACCTAAGACATGACTGTCTTTGTCCTGTCATCCCACAGTGACATGAAAGCAAAACCAGAATCTGAAGGCCAGTGCACTTATGCTCTGGGTCCACCCTGTCCCTTTCTAGATAATGGAACTCAAAAGATCTCTTAGACTTTTCATAGGGGTAAGAATGGTGTGATTTGTAATATTCCCTTTTGTCTTGTTATGAACTAAAA
Organism: Scytalopus superciliaris; assembly: GCA_013400415.1. Lineage (NCBI taxonomy): Eukaryota > Metazoa > Chordata > Aves > Passeriformes > Rhinocryptidae > Scytalopus > Scytalopus superciliaris. The sequence goes on from VXBX01007800.1 coordinate 19,438, forward strand.
AAATCAATAAGGAATGCATTGAAAAGGTCTACTTTTTGAAGGACACAGTATCCAGAAACATCTGCCAAATATGATTGAAAGTTTATTCTCAATGCTGCTATTTTGAACTGAAAAACAGTCAAGAAAACTACATGTATTTATTTAAACAAATTGCAATATCATAATCAATAATCTAGAGTATTGATTAAGATTAATATTAATATTTTTTATAGCTGTTTGAAACAGCAAGAAATGGAATTTGCAATATGTGATTTACATAATTGGAGTCAAGGATAAATAAGTCCTCTGATTTAATAGTTTAGAACACCATTCCTTCACATTTCAAGGAGAAAAGAATCTTGGTATCCCTAAAATTCCTTCAGAAATAAGGCTCAGGACAGATGGAGTAAAATCATTGTAACTTGCATCCAAAACCATAAAAAATCCCACAAAAAGTGAGTTAATGGAGACAACATTATATGAAAAATGTAGTTGTACACTTTCAAATCTCACAAAGTAGAAAGTCTTGGTGGTTTTCCCTTCAGAACATTCATATATGTTTACTGACAGTTGTAGTTAATGTGTACTACAATAAGAGATGTAGGAAAGCTTGCACAGTGAGTAAACTTTGCAATCAATCCAATCAGTTTTTGCTTCTTTGGAAGAAAGGGGAAAAGAATCTGGATGCATTGGTCTTCTCCAAATAGTATCCACATTGAATAGCTTGTTCATCCCCTGTTTTCCTCTTTGGTTAAAAACTCGTTTTGGAAAATCCATAGCCATATATCTGTGACTTATCCTGTAATTTTTACTTGATCACACCTGGAAAATATTGTCTAAAGTACACATGATGTACAGGCATGGTGAAAATTTTGTATTTTGAGTTTGTCACTCCTTTTTCTGCTAGTATTTGTATGCTGTTATCTATGAGGAAATTTATTACAGAAACCAATTATTACAGAAACCAACAAACCCACCAAACCCCTCCCACCTGCTCTGCTCCCCTCCCCAAAAAAGTAAAAAACCTAAAAGATCCCCACCAAAGCCCAGAAAACTGAAAGCTGTGCTCTGGAAATTATGGTCATGGAAATATGATTATGCAATGTTGTCTGTCCTAAATTGTTTTGTGCTTAGGAGAACAGTCATAGTTTGTGTAACCTGCTAGAGGTAGCTTTAATCTCACTGTTTTGGAAATGAAGAGGTGTGTACTAACAGTCCTGACTAGGGCCCTGGAAACCCATTGCTGACAGTGAGCGTGCTTACCTGCTGAAATGCATGTTACTATGTTTTTCGGGTACCTCTACAACTGAATTAACTCACTATTTGATATACTCGTATGTCCTGAAGATGTATCCTAATTTTTCAGAAAGCATTAAGCAGTATCTCTGAAACTTGACATCTTTCCTTCTTTTTGTACCAGAGATACTATTTGAGAGATAATTGTTGTCTACCTTTTACATTTATTTGGTTACCTGAGTAGCTGTAGAGCACTTCTTAAGAAAAATGTTGTTTGTCTTGTATTATCAGTGGCAGTGTCTACACATACTGTGTATCTTAAGCCATAGAAGGGGCCTGTGGTGCTGTGAGTCAGCCTTGAACTTCTTGTGTACAGAAACCCCCTAAAGAGTGACAGCCTTTATTATTACACTGCTTGTCCAACTGCGACAGAAAGCAGAAGGGACTGTCATATTATCAAACTCTTCTTGCCATTACTGCTCATTTTGGATTCTTATGTATGGGATGTGGAACCCATCCACTAGGAAACCCAGATTTATTGAATTAATTTGTGGAACTGTATGTTTTTATTTATCAAAAAATGAGATAAAAATATGCAAGATAATAATTTTTTCTCTCTTTTTCTTTTTCTCTGCTCCCTTCTCCCTCCTCCAACCTCTTTATTCAACAAAATGGAACAAACGAACAAAGCAAGCTCAAAAATTCTGGCAATAAATAAACTGTATATGATGGATAAGTTATGGAAATACTGAGATTACAAATTTTGTGATCCATGTAAACAAGAATATTCATCTGGAATTTCTAGTTATTTGAATTTGATACGCTAATCTTCTGAACTTCCAAATCTGGAGCTACACACCGCTTCTCAGTCCCTATTCCATAACTTTGAAAGGGTGAATGTGGGGGGGGTTTGCAGAATATTTTTCTTTTAAGGTGTAGTGCTTAATCAGTTCTTGTAATTAGTATTTTAGAACCTTATTTATTAAAATATCACTATGTGGTACAGTGTTCCTTTCAGGTAAGAGTTTTGTGTGTCAATCTGTTGCAACAATTTGATATAAAAAGTTCATTCTATGTCTTGGAGCAAGTATTTCTGTCCCAAAGTGTCAATAGGTTTTATTTGGAAATACATAAAATGGAGAAGATATTGTAAGATCTTGGAGTCACCTTTCTGTAAATGAAACATTTTTTAATAAGATGGGTAACTCTGTGAATATATATATATATATA
>VXBX01007800.1:34099-53366 GCA_013400415.1 Scytalopus superciliaris
GGTTGATGTGGTTCTACTATGCTGCAGATTACTTTGGATAAAGGTAAATATCCAGTCCCACCATTCTCTCCTATGAATGTAGACAATATTGTACATTTTGCTACTATGGGGATTGTTGCAAAACCAAACCAAAATAAAAAACTTGCAAGAGGAAGTAAGAAAAATACCCACTGGTGATGCAGAGCTAATAGCTGGGACTTGGATTTATGCCAGATCGGGTGCTTGCACTCCAGGAATGTCCTCTGCCAGTATAAACTTCTGTTCTGAGCAGTGTGAGGCTTTTCTGTGTCTGTTCTGGTGTGAAAGCAGGGACAACACAAAGTATGTGTTTAAAAAAATCTGTCATGTAAAATTTCACTTCTATTTAGTGAATTATCAAATGCAGCTAAATAGAAGAGGGCATAATAAATTCTTGGGAACTTCCCCAGCAAACTAGTTCTAATAATAACAAAAAAAATGTTTCAGAAGATCTTGAAAGGAATGTATTATATACAACATGTCATAACATTTAATCACCAAAGAAAATTACTCCTGTTAAAATCAGTGGTAGAAGCTCACTGTACCAATCTATTTCAATGTTTTTAAATAATTTAACACCTTTAATTTGCTTGCTTTAGTCAGTAAACAATGCTTGCATCATTTCACTTTGACATACTAAAATATTTTCTGGATATTCTGGTTACAAGTACTGTTTTACACAAGTGTTTCAGTGTTACACTACCTCCCTCTTGCTATCTAATAGTCCACTCCATTGTATCATTTTAGAGTAAGAGATTAAAATTACTACTATTATTTTGAATTTTTTTTGCAAAGTTTTTAAGAGATCTAGTGATTTAGCTGGACTCACATAGTAAATTACAACAGATAAGGAGAAGCATTCATTACTCACAGCTGTCTGTTCATTTTTATGTCCCATTTGTTCACGTATGAGGTGAAGAATTGCAGAATAAAGTAAGTGAACACTGCTCTGCTCAGTGTATTTTACCATTCAAATTATTCGTAATTTCACAATGCCAGTGTTACTTCTCAGGACAAATTTCATACAATAGTAATTCTGTGATTATTCACCCAGTTTAATTAATTCAATTAAGTAAGTCTGCTGTCAGGTGTCCTTTTAATAATTGAATCAACATGCAGATACATAATAAGCATAAAAGCATTTCTGTGCCTGCCGTAAATTTAGATCCAAAAGAATCTTGCTATTCCACTACATTTGTTATAGATTATTCTATAATATTTCAGTAATGGGTTGCACAAAGCCTGCCTTTTAATTCTTTGCTTTCTCAAATGTCTTTATATATAATGGTTTAAAACAGAAGGTGTTCAAAAGAGGGTGACCTTTTTCCATTACCATAGTTCCTGTCATTAATGCATTATAATTTTCTTTAGAAGTCTGGAAAAAATGTGTATATGTGCACTCTGCAGCAGGTATGAATCAAAGTGTGTTAGTGAAAGTTAAGAATTGTCTGTTATTACTAAAAAGAGAGGGGGAAAAAAATAAAAGAAAAACGTGAGGAAGTAATTTTATTGTTATTTTTACTGTGAAAGTTTAAACAAACCTTACACTTTATACAAACCAGTTACAGACTTGAGAGTTTTGGCATTTGTAATTTGAATGAACAGCAGTTGACCTACTCAGATACTAAAAATAATATGCCCCTTAACAAAATCTAAAGCCAATACAATGTTGTATTAGGCTGGATTGTGCATAAAGGCCAATAATATATTTCCGTCCTCTGCAATATATTACCATAGATGTTATTTTAATAACATATATATTAAAAAACATGGTAAATGATTCACTTGGTGTACTCTCAATGGTGCTTGATGTCATAATTATTGTAAATATTAATTGCTGTGCTAAAAATGTAAGCAGGATGACTTTGTATTAGATGAAAAATGAAAATAGTCTGTGTACGGGTAAATAGATAATCATACAAAAGTAATTGGGGTTTTAAAACCCCAATCTATTCTGCCAGCGTGAGCTCGTTTGCATGTTAATCACAAGAGTGATTTCCTACTTCACAAGGAAGTCCACACTCTTTCATAACCACTTTTAATTGCATTTAAAATGTTGCAGGGTTGGGATATTAGAAATGGAGGCGTATCAGTGTCAAATTAATAAGAAAATGTTTCTGAAAATCTTTGTAGGCTACAGATTATAATACTATGGGCTTTTTTGTTAGAAAATACAAAATATGTTTTAGAATATATTTTAAGTGAGGCATATTAAATGATAAAAACAGATTAATTTGTACATGTGTTGTTTCTTTAGAAATTTGGTAAATGGAAACCTAATTATAGCTGGAAAATATAGAATGCATTTTTATTAGTAACTTGCTTTATAGATTGACCAATACTTTCATTAATTTGTCATTTATTGATAAAATAGTACATTAGCAATAGTTAAAATTGTGTTTTTATAATAAAGCATAAGGTGGAGTGACATTAGAAAGGTGTGTGTTAAATTCCTTTCAGTTATATAGCATTTTACCTGTATTTATATGTAGAGGAAACCAGTCAATGATTTTAATGGAAAATAATTTCTCTGCTTTCATATATAGATTTTTTACTAGTTATGTTGAAATTGTATATTAAATATAATAGAAACAAAAAAAAAGCAATTAGGGATCATAATTCATATAATTTAGGTATGCTGCATGCTGTCACTTGAAATTGGTCCTAGAATAAATTGTGACAAAATTTATGTATTTATTATTATTTATAGCTAACTCTACCTTTAGAATAAGAGATAGGAATAAGGATAGTAGAAATCTATTTAACAGTTCTTTTTTCCCTTAATATTTGAAGCTGTGCAGTAATAAACGGACAACATTTTAAGTGATTTTGTGATATTCATATAAGATTCAACAGCGCTTCCTCTGTAATCTGTAAAAGGCCAATGTCAAAGTAAAGACAAAATGACTTGTTCTCTGAAGACAGGAATGAAGAAATGTAGCTCTCTAATAAAATAGTGTTAAGTTCACAATGGTTACAATGTGATCAGTCTCAAAGATACAAAAACTAATTTTTAGTCAAGCTGTTAAAAATTATATATTTAAGAAGATGAAAAGTTTGAGGATTAAAGAAAAATCACTCACATTTTTAAAGAGGGTATATTTGCTTTCATCACCAGGTGTTCTTTCTAATATAAATTACCAAGATGATGTTTCCATAACATAGCTTGGGGTGCTCTGGAGATTAAAACTACCAAAACAGACCTATTAAATTTTTCATAGGGAGGGTCCACCAGGGATAATAAGCCAATATTCCTTGTCCCATATTCCAGATGTTTTATGTAATTCTGCATCTTGCTAAACCTAAATTGTAGCTTTTCCAGAAAAAATGTACTATGGAGACTGAGATGAAAGGCAAGAACTGTTGAAATGTTAATTTTACTATCTGCTGTTGAGGTCTGTTACCTTTTTTGTATTTTTTTCCTACTCCCAGTAGCTCAGTTCTGTTTTATGAATGTTGTGGTATTTCAGTTGTTTGAAGTTTTGAAACTTGGAGCATGACTTTGACTTGGCAAAACACAATGCCACATGGTGTGTGACACACTGATGGATAGTCTTTGATCCATACAATTTACAATCTTTCTGCTTTCAACTTGATTTTGGATGAGAAAAATAAAGTTTAATAGTAAAACCATCATAACCATAATCCATGTAACATAAACTCAGAATAGTTATAAATAAAATAATGCTATTTAGTAATATTCAAGTAATAGTGCAATAAGCAAGAATATATTTTGTTTATTTTTTTTTTCACATAGGCCGTGAACATTTAAAACCAATATTGGGGTTATTGCACAATTATAGAATATTTCTGCATTGCTCTGATCCAGTCAATGCTTTACAGAAAACTACTGCTGTGCTTCACGGATCAGTTGACAAGCATGATGAAATAAATACACTAGGCCACTCTTCTGATTCCCACTCCTCCTGTTGCACTCTGGTGATAGCTGACTGGCTGAAATGGACTGATTCCCGCTATAGTTTAGAACAGACAGATGTGGTCTAAGTGAACTGATGTCTCCTTGGTTTTTTGATCCAACACAATATATAGGTGGTAGGTGGGGACTGTACAAGGGGGAAACAAAAAATGCATTGCATAGGAAATTCTTTTGCCTCTCATCTAGGGGCTGTTCTAGGAACAGCCAGATACACCTGGCTGCTGACTGCTCCACTGGGTTTGTTCACTGATCGACTGTTTTTCAACATAGTTGTTCAGATGCATTGTTTTGCAATGGATGTTTCTCACTGCATCCCTTCTTATATTAATTGAGTTTTCTGAAACTGTTACTTTTATACTTTATAATTTACTCCTCTGCAATTTCTGAAATTAAGACTTGTATATCAATTTTTGCTATTAACGGCTAATGCTCTGATAAAGGTATTTATTGAATGCTTACATTCAGTCTTGCCTTTAATCTTAATTTTAATCTTGTATTTGATGTTGCTGATCCTTAACAATTCAGTTCTTCTGAGTTTTCTCTTTTTTTTTTTTAATTTTTTTAATCTTTTTATTTGTTGGGAGAATTTCCCTTTTGTTTTTTTCTAGAAGACGGGAAAATGAGTAAGAGGATTATACTGTGTACTAGGGAAATGCAGAAAGTTACAGGAGAGTGACTTTGCTAAAATTTTAGAATTCTTTTCAATTAACCTAACTTGATTTAACTTGCTTTCATTTGCAAAACTAAGTCAGGTTTTATTAAACAACAAACAAACAAAAACAAACAAAAACAAACAAAAAACCCCCCCACCACAACAAAACAAAAAACCCACACCCCACATTATTTTCATCCTTCCAACTTAGAAGTTCCTATTCCAGTTCATTTAACTTCCAGCTCTTTTAGAAAAATATACAGGGAGAGGTGTGATTATCCTCCTAAGTCTAAAATAGAAAACCAGGTAACCTCTGTCTCTGTTCCGTATGTTTTTGGGAGAGAAATCTAGGGAAATTTCTTACTGGCCTATTTCTTCATCATAAAGAAGGAAAGAAGTGACAAGCATAAACTCTTCTATGCAGGTGTTTTTCACCTGTGAGGAGAAACAAGTGAGAAAACATGCTGTTGGTTTCTAGAGGTTTCCTCCTCTGCCATACAATGGCTGCAATGACTTAAGATATACTGTACGTAATGTACATGAAACAGTTTGGAGAACTGAACCAGTTCTAAAATCTACATTGAGCCTTTCTAAACTTGTCATTTTGGCCATGACTTAAAACCAAGTCTGTTTAACAAGTCTCTGTAAAAATATTTTTTTAAGAGGACTTCAGTAATCTAAGTGTTTTGCTGGTTTGGGAACTTTAGAGAAAAAAGATCTTCCTCTGAAAAATAGAGACACTTCAGATTATTTTTTTTTTTTTGTCACTACTTGACAGATTATTAAATCTCTGAAATGAAATTTATTTGATTTTATTCTTGCTCTTATATGCAGTATTAAGATCGCTGTTCTTTTACACACTCAAGATTTTTTCTTTGCATTTTATTTTCTTCTTTTGCAATAGCTTAAGTATTAGGGCTGAAAAGTGGGGCAAAATGATCCTTTTATCTTTTAAACATGTACAGTCAGTGATTGTAACCATATTCCCTAATCTGTTTCCATAGTTTGTTTCTACTTTTCTTCCTAGAGGCAGTATGGTGTGATTGTTCTGCCACAGTTCATATTAGTTATTATGAATTTTACAGTTTCAGTTCAAGTCCTTTAATGTATATTGTTAATAAAAGCAGCAGAGTTCCCCAGTTTCAGTAGAGTTTTATAAGTGTGTGGCAAAATAATGGAGATCGATTGAGTCTGACAGCTGATGATCTTCAACTGGGACCAGTGTCTTCCAGTTTGCACATGGCAAAAATTCCTCCTAAAGATCTGTGTCTACAGTTGATAGTAATTTTTTTGTGTTTTGTTTTAAATTAGGTCTATCCTGTTGACTGTCGTGAAGACTTCAGAGTCTAAAATTGCAAACTAGTTAATTTTCTCAGGGAGCAGCACACAGAGATACTCTCCTTGCTACAGTAACAAATCAGAGTCACTGTGGGACAAAGGGAGATTTGCCCATTCAAGGTGTCATTGTGTAGAATAAGAGGCAAATAAACTGCCTCACATGAGGGAAAAGCAGGATTGGCAGCTGATACTGCCAGTCCATATGATGGGTGTTAACTGCAGTAGCAAGCTTGCACATGTGAAGCCACTGAATTCAGGAAGCAAAATATTTCAAGAGCTCTTGCATTTCTTGTAAAAAGTCCAAACCCTTGGACATTTGGCAAAGATTTATATGGGAGGGGTAGCATAATGTTTGGAATAAATGGGCAAAAATCCTTCTGGCATTTTTTGCACAGCCTTTCTGGATGTGTCTATGGACATGGTTTTCTCCTCTCCTGCTTGTGTTTCACCACTGTGGCCACAAATCCAAACTTTCTAACAAGGAAATAGTGAATTGAAGTGTACGTCCTGTAAGTAGCCCTATCAAATATATTGTGGTATTGTTAGTGTGTAAAATGAGAAACTCTAGAAAGACCCTACCATGCATTACATAGGATGTGGAGAAAGAGAGAGAAGGGAGTATATACAGACATACAGACAATGGTGGGACTGCATTTACATGGTTAAAGGCCACCTCAGTGAGTGACATTTGTCCAGGCAGGTCACGTAGAGTGACTTGTGCCCATTTAGAAGGAGGACAGAGCATGGTTGAGCAGCCTGATGCCACATGTCCTGCATGGAGCGTATGGCCTGGGTCTCTTGGAGCCAGAGCCTGTTCTCCAGCACTGAAAGAGAGTGGCACAGTATCTTCTGTCCTTACCTCGACACTCCCTTTCCTTTCACTGCCCAAACAGAGAGGCCTCCACTATACTACGTGTTGGGAGCAGTCCCTGCTTTGTGCAGAATTAGCCTGTGCCTAAGCGTTGCCTGGGATGGTGCTAGTTGACACGGGCCAGGGTTAAATGGTAATGGGCAATTACAGTGTGATGCTTGAGCCAATGCTGTTTTACAATAAAAGTTTAGCTTTTGAATCAGGTAATGCTGCCACCGTGGCTTAAGGCAGGGGTTTGTGGTTTTTTGGGAATTACTGGTTTTGAGTGCCTGAAACAATGTGACCATTGCCTTGCAGCATGCGGGATTCTTGAAGATGCTACGGGCTCCATGTGTAGGGCACCAAGGATGACAGGGTTCAGCTCCGTGATGTTGACCTGGAGCAGGCCCAGAAATTGCTTATTCCTTTAATTGTGTTTGAATTTATTTCTGTTTGAAAGCAACTGGTTACTTTCTTGCCTTATTCCAGAAGAAAGTCTAGAAATGAATTATTGTACATGAAATGTGGTGGTCAGAGAAAGGAAATGGGAGGGTACCAGTTGTTTAGTCATGTGAATGTCTTATGATTTTCATTGTGTTAGTTCCATTTATTTTCTGTTTTGCTCCTTTTGCTGAAATTTAAGGGAGGGCCAGGTAGGAAAAGCTAAGAGGTACAAGTTTAAGTTTTATGGGAAGAAAATGTGAGGGATATAAGAAAGAATTAGTCCAAATATTTAAACAAGATAGAACAGAGTTGCTCCTGTAAAACCTACTGAAATTTTCTTCCAGGGAACTGATGTTGCAGCTGCTACTACTTCTACGGCTTTTTCTAACCTTCTATCCTGTGTCTGGTTTCCCCCTGCATGTTTCATTTTATTCCTACTAAAAATCTTCCAAGGGATCTCTCCTTTTTAATCTGACCTGGGAGAAGGAGAGACTTGGAAGTTGGATTGCCCTGATTTGACTTCCTTTGCCTCATCCTTCAACAGCCCCTGCTCACGCAGTGCCACCTCTCCAAACAGCCCCTCTTGCCTTGCAGTTCAGAACACTCTCTCCATGGGAGGCTGGAAGCAGAAACACTGGGGAAGCTACAAATCTTGTCGTATTTACTAAGGCCAGTTCTTGTCAAGCTGTTTCACTTGCTTTAACATGACTCTTAGGAGTTATTTTTGTCTACACTTGTAATTTGATATGATCTCTTATCAATGAAGCAAGGGTCGTACATATTCATGTCCTCTTTGAAACTATGGAAACAGTCTGGCTATCAGGCATGTCTGCCATGTTATGTAGGTGTTGCAAAGCTCAAAGGATGAAACTGGAACAGGTATCTTGTCCCTGTAGGTTCAGAGTTTTTGAACAATCCTCTTTATAGATTGGGTTAGACTTTCACAGGTTCACACAACATATGCAACTGATCATTGCCTTGCTATGAACTCCAGTGCTGAAGTTCAGAACAAGTCAAAAGAAGGTCTCCTCAGCATCCATGGTTTTACATGTGAAGAACTGTTATATGCGGAGCTAATAAAATGTTTGGAAAAATGAAATTGTCTTATTGGGCTGGGGGGTATTTTCATGTTCTTGAAAGCTTTTTGCATGGTTCTCCTGTTCCATGCAAGACAGATGGAGTTATCAGTGTGTCTTGTATGGTTGTTATTAAACAAAGACTTTAAGTAGATGTAATTACTGGCTATTGGTTATTACAAAGAGTTAAAACAGTAACTCATTGCTATTTAGGCCAACTCCTTTTCTGGTGTTTGCCTTACATCGAACATTTCTGGTCAGATCCAGAGCTTATATATTCCCTGATATTTTGTGTGAAAGTTCAGTCCTTCACTGTCCTTTTTACTGTGTCTTTCTTTTGGTCATTGGTCTACTGTTTCCTTGGCCTGCTATGGTTATTCATTGGTATAGGTATCCAAGTAGTCACTTTGATTATCATGTTTCTCTTGTGCTGTGTGCTGTAGAAAAGCAAAGAAATTAACCTCCTCCCTTAGGATTTACAGTCCTTTGGGGGTCCAGCTACTCTAGGGCTTTACAGTACACAGGGACTCCAGCTAAGTATGAGTGATATATTACCAGATGCGTATGAAGGTACAGGAAATGTCCTTTTCCAGAAGTTAGCACTTCTGTATCTTTTTGTGTTTCTGTGTTGTGATTCTGTCCTCTACCATGTTGTAATATTTTGTCCCTTTTCAAATCTGATTTGCTATCCAGAAGCACATTTAGAGATGTTTGAACATTATTAAGAGGGTTACTACTTCCCATTAAATCTGAAATTTTAATAATTTTACTTCTAGTTGAAAAAGTTTGTGTTTTGCTGCTGAATTGATGCTTTTAATCTTCCTTACAGTCTTTCTGTAAAACAATAATTTCCATGTTTATACTGACAGTTTTAAGCTTTTTTCCAGTTTATTACAAATAGCCTACTTTGGCGCTAGTATTTGCATTCATTGCCAGATAATTAAGGATCTAGTACTTTAAGATACTTTGAGACCATAAGACTATTACTAACTGAATGTGGATATGCCAGTAAACTTCTTTTCCATCTTCTGCTTTCAGTCGTGTATAGTCTATTTGTTCATATGCAGTTATATTCTGATTCATATGAGTGTCATTAAATGCATAAAATTTTGCACCACTTCAGGGTCCTACAAAACTAATATTTCAGTATACTAGGAGCATAGTCATAGATTTATTCTTTTTTTTATATTTAATTTTTGTACATTATTTTAGGTTTAAACATGCCTTTAACAGTCTGATTTTGTTTATGAAAGGCTCTCTGGGATTTTTTACTCTTGGAATATAAACTTGTGCTGTGCATAAGCCATGGCATTTTGTGGTGAGATTTTATTTTGCTACCCAGCAGATATTTGGGCAAATGAAGGTATTGTGTGACTACAATACCTGCAGCTTCCTGGAAGATTTTTAGTTTTCCTATCTGGTCTTCTGATGTTCAGTAGCCACTCATTTTCATTTTAAAGTCATTCTAGTTCCTTACTCAGAAGAGATCACTGCTACAAAATTTTACTATGCCTAGTTCTTCTTTTATTATGTATGCTTAAATTTTCAGATTACATTTTTTGCAATGTAAATATGATACTTATAGCAGGTAGTGTAACAGACTGCACCTCCTCTTTTGCTTGATGAAACAGAAGGGTTCAATTCAGTCAGCAACTGTATTGTTTGAGCTGGTGTCAAATTCCTAGTGACCAGATACCTACAATGGTTTTAACATCAGTATGAATGGTAGCTAGGTCATCGTGCGTTCCCATAGCCACCATAAAATAGCTGTGTCTTTGTCTTAAAAGATAATGGTGACTGTACCCTGGAGCTGCTTTTGGAATGGGATTACAGGAGAGTGTAATAGGCAATCACATTTTGTATGGGAAGGCAGTTATTTTATTCAAGCTAAAGCCATTGCTTACAAATTTTCTTCGTCTGGCTAGTTAAAATAGTCCACCGGTGATTAAGGTGACTAGTGAAGTTTTAAAATGCTGCTCTATCCATAGACATTTTGTAAATAATTTCAGTGCTAATGAAGGCAGTGCTTTTTCTCATCTGAGTGTCTCTAGGTTCAGTTTGCAGTCATTGGGTGTTCATGTGATAGTGAAAAACTTTCTGTTTATCTCATGATTTTAACCTTCCTTTTGAGAATCTGAATAGAAGAATGCCCTGGGAGTTCAATATATAAGAAATGCTTTCAAGCTAGCTGGATTGCCTTTTAAACTCTTGCAGTTTATAATCAACATTATAACTGGTCACAGTGTTCTGCAATGGTTATGTTACTTTGGGATTTAAAAAAACATAACCTTCATTCTTTATGCTGTCAAGGGTCTTTGCCCCTTTGACTAGTGTGCCATGGGACTTAGTGACGCATCGTAACTCCATGTCTGTAATTTTTCTGAGACAACGTGTTTCATCCTCTGACTATTGACTTTTTTCTCTTTAGCTAGAAGTACAGCTTTACATATGTGGTGGCAGGAAAAATATTCAAGTAAAACGTTTTCAGAGACTCAAATAATTTCAGTCTAGTAGCTGGTTCTACTCATTGTCATTTGCTGTGTTGTCAGCAAACGTCATCAGTAATGAATGTGCATTTTCTTGAAGGTCATTGATAAAAGAGTGAAACAGTAAGAGACTACTAACCTATCATGGCAGATTGCTCTTACAAATGCCCTTAATATAACTCCCTGTTTGCAATTACATTCTGAGACTTACTGATTTGCCTGTTTCTAATCCATTCTAATCCATAACATATTTTTGATGTTAATTTTGTATCATTCTTGCTTTGAAGTCCTGGAATGGTGCTCTGCAAGCTAACACACAGAAAGTATTTTTCACTGAAGTCAAGTGGGATAGTTTGCTTGAAACCAGGTGCAAGTAAAAGGTGGCTGTAGATTATAGGCCTGAATATTTTGTTTGAACACACAGTGATGAATTTTTATTAATACAAGTAAAGTTACTGTAAAAATTCTGAACTTAAATTAAGTTCCTATATTTAAGAAGCATCTTCCTGTATTGATATAACATAAAGAGAACATGGAGACAGTCTGTATTTAGAGAAAACTGTTTCTGATTTTACTTTATATAATTTTCTGAATTAAGAGGAGCAATTTTTCTAGCTTGAAGTTAATTATAGAAGAATTTGATTTGAGAAGACCTGTTATTGAAAGTTTGAAATAAACTTGACATATTTACTGGGCAACTTCAAAAATAAACAGTCTATAAAAGCATTGTGCTCACCGTGTGTGTGTGATAGAATTTCTTATGAAGTACTTACAGTAAGAGGTATTGGAGAACTTCACATACACTGCTGTCTGTCATTGAAGTTCACAGTAAAGTTCAGCTCCTGTTTTTTTTGGTTTTTTTTTTTAATTATTACTATTAATAGTAATTAGTGCTATTTACTTAGTAATAATAAAATTAACAGTCCAGGAGTTAGATTTTATGATCATTACTGTTTTATTTTGGGGTTTTTTGGGGGGCGATTGGACTTAGTTGTGGGTTTTTTTAAACTGATGGCTTGTAATTGTGGAAACTTGTGGCAAAATACAGGGCTGGAAAATGTGCAGAATTTTGTGAGCTCTATTCTTAGCTCTTATTTAATTCTCTGTATTGAGCTATGGTTCTATGGATTATTTCAACTCCGTGTAGTGTTTCAAGTGTAAGCTAGAGTTTATTGCCAGGTGGCAGAAATGCAGCATATAAACATTTTATGGACAACAGATGCAGATAAATGGAGGAATTTATCTCATGCACAGTATACTTGTTTGGCAAAGGGATACAGCCCTTAGTAATTCCTCTACGCTGACTGATACTGGACAATTAAAAGCATATAAATTACTACAAGAGTAATTACTGCAAAGAGAGAATGATCATAACTTCCTATGTGCAAAATACAAAGCTGCTTGTCAAAACTGTTGCAGTGAAATTTTTTCTCCTACGTTGTAGAAGAAAAGCGTAGAAGAGTGATGAGTAGCAGGTAAAAATCTCTCATGTCTCCTGGTCTCCAATTACTAAAGTACAGGCAGTCCTTTTTATTTATGTTTATATTAAAGAGTTCTCCCAATTCCATGAGATTTTCCGAATGCTGTTATGTTAGAAGTTAAATAAATATGTAATAAAATGCAAATATAGTTGACCGTAGTTATGAATATATCCTCATTGGCTTTTAAGGGTAGGATAGAAGCTGTAATCTATTTTGCTTGGACATACTTTCTTCCAAGATAAAACAAACCTGCTATAGCCCTTAAATTTATAAAGTCTGATAGCTCAGTTACAGCTATCATATTCGGGCCACTGAAGTCCACAAAGTTGTATCAGAGTCTGTGAGAATCAAGTCCATAAAGTACCTTAGGTGTATTGTCTGGTGTTTATTTCTGCTGCTGAGGCTTTTCTTAGTTAAAGAAAACTTTTAGATTGAGGGAAACAGTTGGATATCATTTTGGAAAGATAGATGTGAAATAATATATTCTGATGCATTTTACCAGAATAAAATATTATACCTTGCAAAGTCATGGCCATTCTTCTCATGAATAGTACCAGTAATAGTTTAAAAATTCTGCCTAAGAATACATTTTCTGTGTAAGTGGGCTTAATATAATATTTTTGCAACTAGATTGCCACACTTTTGGGGGTTTTTTTAGATTTCTGTAAAAACAAACTAAAGTGAAATTCAATAAACCTCAACCCTGAAATTATTTTTAAACAAAGTTTTGCTGGTGACAGCTTATTTTCTTAAGTAAGCAGATTCCATATGTGGTATTAAGTAAATCATTTTGTGATTTGATAGTGGTGTATTGGGGTGAGACATCCTGTAATGTAACTATGTCTGAAGTTATTTACTGTTTTTCCTCTGCCAAATTGTGATTGTTTAGTCTGCTAACACTTGTACTGAAGTTTTTTCTGGGTAGTGGTTAGCAGTTGTTTTCAAAGCAAATGTTAAATCTTAAGAAGACATTCCTTTTTAAAAAATCCTGTTCTGGCAGAGGAACTTGATTTGTGTTCTTGTTCAGTGTTCCTTTACTGTTTTTAGTATGGCTGTTGAAATCTATACCTTATATGATCTCATTGTACTGCCTGCATTTCATTAATGAGTGACTGTTTAGGGCTTGGGGAGTGAAATATTTTTCATATGACACTACCCAATATGAGAGCAGTGCACCAGCTGCAAAAACCACAGACCATCTGATTTTGTGGCTTTTCAGGGTGTGAAAAGTTCAATTGCTTATACTAGAGCTTATATCTGTATATTATACCATATGGAAGCGGAACTACTGTAGACTTGGAAGGAGAAAGAGAAAACCAAGTTTTTTAGCCACAGTTCAAAAAGAGAGAAAAAACACAAATGTGGATGATTAACATTACTGCATGATATTAAAATATTTTTGCATAATATAATGAGTATTAAAATTTTGTCACAAAATAGTATTTTTAAAGAAAAATTACAAATGTGTAAATTGCTTCATCAAGATAATGTTATTGCTACTTAAATACATTTCATTTGTGTGTGTTGTATTCCTTCTGACCTTTCCTTGTCTAGAAGGAAAGAAGCCTGTTATTGCTTGAGTGGGCATTATCCTGATTATCCAGAACACTAGTTAAAAAGTTAAAAAATATTTTAAGAAATTGTATTTCTGCCATATTTTAAGGTAGTTTTGAATTTATTAAATCAAAACGTGAACAATCATATTAATTGTCACTGTTTTGGTGTCCGTCCTTCTGTAGAATCAAAGTAAAAGCAACTGTCCAAGAATCTATGAAGTAATAAATTAGACACATTTGAACAGAGTTTTGAGCTACTCTTTTAAGTGGCCAAGTAAAAGAAATCAAATGAAATTGAAAGGGTTTCCCCAGTCTTAAATTCTGTGACATTTTTTTTTTAATGTGTTCTTTAATACAATGAGGTTTATCCTCAATAGATTAGGTTGGAAAAATCACAGAATCATGGAATATGCTGAGTTGGAAAGGACTCATAAGGATCATTGAGTCCAGCTGCTGGCCCTGCACAGGACCATCCCCAAGAGTCACACCATGTGCCCAAGAGTATTGCCCAAACACTTCCTGAACTCTGTCAGTCTTGGTGCTGGGGAACCTGTTCCAGTGCCAAACCATCCTCTGAGTGAAGGACCTTTTTCTAATATCCAACCTAAACCTTCCCTAACACAACTTCAGGCCTGCCACTGGTAACCACAGAGAAGAGATCAGTGCCTGCTCCTCCTCTTTCCCTCACGAGGAAGTTGTAACTGCTGAGATCTCCCCTCAGCCTCCTCTTCTCCAGGATGAACAGACAAAGTGACCTCAGCACTCCTCATACGGCTTCCACTTAAGACCCTTCACTATCGTCATTGTCCTCCTTTGGACACTCTCCAATAGTTTAATATCTTTCTTATATTGCAGTGCCCCACACTGCCCACAATATCCAAGGTGAGGCCACCCCAGGGCAGAGCAGAGCAGGACAATCCCCTCCCTCGTCCAGCTGGCGATGCTGTGCCTGATGCCCCCCAGGACATGGCTGGCCCTCCTGGCTGCCAGGGCACTGCTGACTCAGATTCAGCTTGCCATCAACCAGGACCTCCAGTTCCCTTTCCATGGCACTGCTTTCCAGAATCTCGTTCCCCAGTCTGTCTGTACATCCAGGGTTGTCCCATCCCAGGTGCAGAATCTGACACTTTCCCTTGTATGGTTGGTGATTGCCCAGCCCTCTAATTTGTTGAGATCTCTCTGCAGGGCCTCCCTGCCTTTGAGAGAGTCAACAGCTCCTCCCAGTTTTGTGTCATCTGCAAACTTGCTCCGTATCCCTTCTAGTCCTGCATCCAAGTAATGTATGAAGATGTTGAAGAGCACAGGGCCCAAGAGGGAGCCCTGCAGAACCCCACTAGTGACTGGTCACCAGTTTGATGTCACTTCATTCATTATTACCCTCTGTGATTGGCCCATGAGCTAACTGCTCACTCACCACATGATGTGTTTATCCAGCTGTGCTGGGCTTTTTGTCCAGAAGGATCCTGTGAGAGACAGTATTGACAGCTTTATTGAAATCCAAAACAGTTACATCAGCTGGCTTCCCTTGATCAACTAGGTGAATTATCTTGTCATAAAAGGAAATCAGGTTTGATTTTGCCCTCATGAAGCAGTGCTGGCTGTGACCAATGACAGCATTGTCTTTCAGGTGTTTTTCAATACTTCCCAGAATAATCTTCTCCATAACTTTATGTGGCACTGTACTGAGATTGACAGGCCTGTGGTTTCTGGGGTCCTCCTTCTTGCTCTCATTGAAAATTGGGACAAATAAATCCTTTGCTTTTGCATAAAGCCATAACAAGAACATCAGTATTCTGGGTAGGAATTGATTACTATTTCACATTACATATGAGGTTAACATAGTGATTAGTCTCAGATTAATCTGAGGAGTGTGTGTGTGTTTTCAGATATGCCTGAGATTTCAAAAGGGGCAAAGTTAAGAAGCATTTCAGTATTTCTAATGGAAAAACATCAATCTTTCTCATAAGCACACAACGTGTCAGCAGTTTTGAGATACATTTTGAACTCTTCTCTGAAAGAAACAGAGAAACTAACAGTCTCAGCAAGCTGCAACCTTGGCAAGCATACAGCCTTCCCAGGTATTGCTGTTTGGGTCATTGAGTCAAGTTATACAGTAAATTTAATTATTTATATCTTGAACCAGAAAATGGTAAATAAAAGTTCCAAATAGGAAAAACAATAGCAACCAACACATCACTGAGTCCTAATCTGAACTTTATTTGAACAGATAGGTTCAAAAGCAGAAGAGTTTTGTAAAGTGTCACTCCTTTCTGTGAATAAAGCATAAACAGAAAGTAGTGCTAAATTTGTGGTACACTTTGTTGACTGTGACTCATCCTTCCAGCTCTGACATAGGTTTTGCTGTCACAGAGCAAATGCTCTTTGTTGACAATAAACCTCAACAACAGGTTGCCCTGAATCACTGTTGAATACCCCTTAAATGCTCATGATGGAGCTGCTGTTCAGAGTGTGGTTATGAAAACCATGACTGAGAATTGATTCCACTCATAATGAGGATCAGATGTAAGACTGCCTATATGAGTATTATAGCCATACATATTGCCAACAGAGAAAGAAAGAAAACAGAAAAGAAAGATTTTAGCTCTTTTGGTGACAGTTAAATAATTTTGTTATATTTAAATAGTTTCATGAAATCACAAGGTGGCCACCTCAAAATTGGATATTTGGCTTTGTTTTTTATACTTTGCCAACTTTTGAAAGATACACTCTCTTTTTTTTTTATCTGGTTTTTGGGCTCTGAACCTTTCATGGTTTAGGCTTTTAATTTGTCTTGATGAGAACCACAAATTTATATGTAAAAACCCCCACCTAATTCTTGTAAAATTTCTAAATACCAACACTTGAAGTTTTCAGGAAAACATTCTGAGATTTCAAATAAAGAAATTAAGCTCTAAGTCATCACCAAAGTTATACTATTAAAAGTTAGATCAGTTTATGTACATGAATGAGTGAAGGGGTCTGGCTACTGAAATTGATTTTAGCCTTTTGCCACTGAGATCATTAAGGCTGAGTTTTATTCTCTTAATCCTTTCACTGTCTTGTCCAGGGGTAGTCTGCTTGTCCCATGTCTCTGAATCCTCACCTCTAAATGGGAACCCTTCCTCCCATCTGATCAGTGGTGAGTCAGTTTAGAAGAGAGAGAGGCTGGGCTAATCTTCAAAGAGGTTGTTATAAAATTAAAATTATTCTTCCTCGTCACACAAGCTAAGGAGGTTTAAGTTCATTGACCAGGTCTCAAAGCCATCAAAGTTTGTGAGATGCAGAAAGCTAAAACAAGGTGTTTGTAATAAAAGTGTAATTATAAATGGTATTTAAAGTGACTGATTATTCTTACCTTGCTTAAATCCTGGTCTGACTGTGTTGGGAACATTACAGCTAAGGATTACTTTGTTAGTAACTTGAATCTATACTACTACTCAAACATAAATTTTGGCCCAGATTGTTCTATTGTGTGCTAAGAGAATTGATAAAATACAGAATTTTGAATTTACTTAGCCTTTGGAAGTAATATGGAAAACTAAAACGTTCAAATAAATACTTTTGTAAAAGAGATATGATATCCTCAGTAAAATGTTTATGCAGAAGTTTTGAATTGGCATATGTAATTATTTTTTCAACTTTCCATATCATCATATTAATTAAAAAATGAGTAATTGAATTATGAATGGTAATTTTGTGGGTTTTCCATTTTTTAAAAATAACGTTTTTATTTACTACATATTTATTTTTATTTTTATTTTTATGGATGCTAAATATTAGGTGTTTTAATGATTTCTCTTGTTTTCTTTTGACCTGTCTTCCGGCATCTGGTAATAATAGAGTTGCTTTTTTGGTTGCAGTTTTAATACGTTGCTTTTGTTCAACTCATAACCCAAGACATGATTCCTTAATGGTTATTGGTCATCCATGTCTTGTCATTATGTAGAGAGATTTGGGATAACCTTTTACATCAGCACGTCAACTTATGTTTACTTCTCTCAAATACTGTTTACTGCTTCGTTTTCCAGTAACAGTCTTATTAAGTCCTGCAATTTCTGACATTGAGCCCTATTTTAAATTCATAAATAACTTAATTCAACTTAATTTTACTGATCTGTTCTTATCTTCCATCTTTTATCCCACTATTTCTCTATGCCATTATCTTCTCTTTTGTCCTGTGGAAGACCAATCTCTTAGTGCATTGGTAAAAGTTGCTGTTTAGTCCTTTTTGAAAATATCATTCACATCAGTGATACAACTGATTGTTCAACAGGCATTTAATTTAATCTGAGCTGGGATGCTCTGTTGCCTCCCCGAATTTGAATTGAATACAGCCTTGCTTGACTGTAACTGATCCTTTAAGTCTATCTACCCCTCTTGAATAGGGGCAGTTCTGTGCAGGCAGATAAATTTAAGTGTCTTTGTTTTAACCTATCTTACACTTTATTTACTATTTAGGAACTGTGATGTGGTGGAGTGTTCTTAATTAAGATAAGAGAATCCAAAGTGTTTATTTCATGTAACTCCTCTGAGCATGTGTAGTCTTTGGGTTTTTTGAATTTAATCAACCCTGTGTAGATTCTCATGTTTGCATGGGTTTTCCTTTTAGAAGAGCTAACTTGTCTGATAATATGGTATTACATGAAATTGATGCATATATTTATAGAAAACAATGCTTGGATGAAGGAAGATTTTTTTAAAGGGAGTTGGAGCTTGTTTCACAGAAAATTCTTAGCAGTCATGGATGACCTAAAATTTTATAATGTTACAGTTGAACTGAAATCAGTTATTTTGCTGACATTATTAAAATAAATACTGCATTTGAACTCAATTAGAAATGTTTTCCTGAAACCTCAAATTACTTAGTTGCTTTCTTTCACAGTCCTGAAAAAGATAAATTAATTGGTACACCCTATATTTAGGAGTGAACAGGATTTATTAACTGACTAAACTGAGATACACAGATAATTTTAACAGGGTGTTTTGTCCAGGATCTACATCTTTGCCAAATAGCATGACTGAATAGCAAAAACAGCAACCCTCCCTCTGTCTGTTCCCTTTTGAAACATGAATTAGCTTTTGAACTCCACAAAATTCATACATAGCTATTTTGATTTATCCTTTCTACTTAGACATGTAAGGATAGGGAAGAATACTACTTTATATACTTGTTAAACTTTAACGTACAAGGGACAGTTAAACAAATGAACAAGGAATAGGTTAATAGAAAATAATTAAGAAAAAAATAATGAAGAACACGATATCCAAATTCATTGCAGGAGAACAATTTGTCAGAAACAGGTATCAGAACGTGACTTTACAAAACCTAAGTCCAGATGCCCATAGTGTAGACATCTAGATCTGAGAACATCATCTAGACACTTGTAGTCAATGGAAAGAAACAGACATTTATAAAGGAGGGCTCATCT
>VXBX01007800.1:53402-93402 GCA_013400415.1 Scytalopus superciliaris
AGAGTTTATAGCTCTTCGAGCTAGATTATGAAATAGCTGAGTGCATTATGTCTGGACTGAGAAGTGTCACCCCCTAAAGCACAGAGAATGGAAATACTTTGTTTTAAGAAGATTTTTTAAAATTTTATTAATCACTTTTCTTCTTGTAACTTCCTTGAATGTATATGGCATTTTGTTGGTATATTCTGATTTGATTTAGAAACTTATTTACCTTGGTACATAGTCCATCTACACAAAACATTATACTTGCATAATTGTTTTAAAATTAACATAAAGGTGCTCAAATAATTTGACTTTAGATCTTTACTTCTGTGTTAGTGGTATGTTTCTTATCCAATTAAAAATCAAAATGTAAAAGTGTGCATAGATTCATAGTGGCATACAGGTGGGGTACATTAATTGAGCCAATTTCTGTCTGAAATACAGGTTAATCGTATTTGTTATGCTTGTAATGCTTGTAAATCAGAAAAAATTGCTTAATTGTAAATTACATATTGATTAAAGCTCACATGTGATTTCAAAGGATGGCTATATTTAAATTTGCATGGCATACCAGTTGACTGAGAAAATGTTCCTTTTTTTTTTAGACTTGGGAATAAATGTTTCCAATAGATGCTTACAGTATACTTAGAAGTTAATGAGTGATTTTTATGTGAAAATGTATTACATATTCTTTTACTACTTTTCTCTTAGATATTTTCACAAGTTATTTACAAAATAAGTACTTTTTAATTCCAGTCTGAATTCAAAATAAATGCAAGCCTTCATGAATGTCTACTTTTTAGAATGACCTAGAAAGTACAAATACTACAGCTTTGAAACAAATGTTTTACTTTCAGGTGGACAGGAAGAAAGTCTATATTGCTAGTCTTTTTTTAAAAAAGGAAATTAAAAATTACTATTAATTACAAATTCCTTTTTCAATGTCATGTTTGTAAATTACATTGAAAATAGCTTTGTTTTTCAAAGTGTACATTCATCTTAACACCGGATACCCCAGAAGTCTGAATGTTGTTGCATTCTTTTTGCATTGTGGTTAAAGAAAATCAAAAGTTTTTAACAAATTTTATCTTTTCACAAAGCCTTATTTTTTACTTATTGGCAATTTAAGCCTGATTGAGGAATAGAATAAAGAAAAAGAAAAAACAAAACCTTTTACATGAAAAGTTTTTACTTAGCGAAAAATACATCAGCAATGCTGTTGGCCAATAATGTAAGTGTGACTGTCAGTCCATAAAATGTATCATCTACAAAAGGTAAATTCTGAGCCAAATTCAGCCTTGTAATTTAGGAATGAAATCTCTGACAGTATGTGATTTCTGACAATTAATATCATACTTACAGTGAGTCACAGTATTTTTTTTTTTTAATTAGAAATTCCATTGATTTAATACCATGGTATTCCTAATTAATAATTGTGTAATGATGCGATACTAACTGTGAAACTCAATCAGGGAAAATCCATAACAATATTGTCCAAATCAGAATATGTCAGTAGTAGAGACTGAATGGAGGTGTTGGGATTGTGGTGTGCCAGGGAATGTGATTGTGCTGGAATAAATAAGATGTTGGGAACATAGGATCATGGAAGACATTTTTTGAGAGCAACAAATACAATAATAAGCATAGACTATAATATACTTTATTCTTTTTGTCTTAAAGGAAAAAGCACTTGAAGATATTACTTATAACTGGATCAAGATAACACTTAACTTTGTGCCTGAGTTTTATCCACTCTTAAGATTTTGTCTTCCAGTTTCAGAAATATTTGCAGTTTCATTTTGTTTTATCATTAGAACATTACATAACTTCTGGTAGGACCTGTGTGTCATATGGGGGATTAGTGACAATGGGAGTGTGAACTTCTCCTTAATGGAGTGGTAATACTCAACTTGGTAATATTTTTGCTTATCATCTAGATGTTTATTGAGGTGCCAGTTAATTAGAACTCAGAATCACTTCTTGAAAATGGTGCTGCCCCAATATATTTAAAAGTGTTATATTTTTGATATAAGAAAATAACAACAAATATTTTTTGCTTTAATAAGTCATGATACAATTCAGTCTATCTTTGTAACTTATCTTTAACCATATCAGTTATCCTTTCCTAGAAATGATGTTGCTCTTTAAAAATCAAACTCTTTATAGTACTTCTAAGTCATCCCTATATTTTGACCTTTATTTTGATAATTCAAAAGAAGATTGAAGCAGAATCATAAATGCAAGGAAAGTAACCTAAAATTATTCTAAAAAAATCCTTTCATCTTTACTAGATACACAAAAAAATCTATTACAAATCTGTCATAAAAAATACTTACCTGTAAAACTAGTATTTAATGAAAAATAGTATAAATTATTAGTTGTTTAGACTGATGTTAGTTTAAACTGATGTGGATATGCTTCTGGCAATATTTTGGAAAAAAAAATAGAGCTCCTCTAGTCTCACTGTTCTCAGCTTTTTTGCTTAGTGTATTTATAAGAACCAATTGAGTTAGTAAAGATGTGAACTGATATGAAATTAAATGAAATAAGATTAAATAGGGAAAGTATTTTGTCTTCCCTGAAAGGTTCCTGGTTTGGAAACCTGAATAGCACTTCAGTGAAATTTGGTTCTAATTTTGTATTTGGTGATTTCCAATGGATTTCTGGTTTGATTTTTTTTTTCTTTAAAACTTTCTCATTAAAATTATTTTGTTTAATTTATGTAAATGTCATATAGTAAGTCCATACCTAAAAATAGGCTATTTTATGAAATCGGCTCTTATAGGAAATTTTAAATAAATTTTAAATGCCTCTTATTTACATTTCAAATATGAGTTTAGTAAAATACTTTATTCACATTGTTGTCATTGTTAGATTGTTAATTAATGTGGATTTTATTCTTATTTATATACATATAAATGTATACATAGTTAGAGATGGTTATAAATACACACCCTTTTGAGACCTCTAGACTTACACTTCTGAATGATTTCTGTAAACCTCTAACACTTTTAAAAAACTTTGTGTTAATAAAAAAAGAGATTTGAAAAACTCTAGAGATCTGTAGAGAAGTGTTCTTTATTCTTACGTGGATATTGTATATGGGCGTCTCATAGTGAGCATAATATAAGCAGTGAAGAATGCATTCTTTTCAGACAAAAAAGAGTTCTCGAGTATTTAAAATGCATTCTAAAATAATGGCAGATGCAAATTTTTTGGCATTATTCAACTTCTCTTCAAACTAGTACAACAGGTTTTTTTAAAAAGTCAAAAGTATTAATCTGTAAACATGCACAGGTTTAACAAGTTTTCTTACATGGTTCTATCAATATATACCTCTCTCTCCACAGTAAGGTGAACTTAGGTTCTAATTTGTCTGGATGGAGTATTTCTGGATAATCTAGAAAGCTAGTATATTAGTGTTCTCACAGAGTTGAATTGAATCATACATACTAACCTTTCAAACACACTGTGAAGTTTTAAACATACACTAAAGTTTTAGTGGAGTACACTAAATCTTTGTTGAAAGAGGAGAAGCTCAAATAAAAAACATGCAAGTGAGGCAGGTCGTACACATGTACATGATACTATTTATCTTATAGATAGATACAAGTGTTCTTACAGAAGTCTCTCTGCAAGCTCCAAGAATACCACACTGCTTCCCAAACCCAAAAAAGGCATGTTTATTGAGAGTGTCAGCCCCTTAACAGAACTTCATGGGTTAAGTGCTGTAAATGCGAACCCACCTCCCCAACCCAACAATAAACAATTGATGGTGCAACATTTCACTCAGTATTTTGGTGGTTTGGGCCTATGACATCCTCATCAGACAAAAGTGAAACCTTTTTTCATGCCCTGGAAGCGGCCAGAACCCACATCCTTTACCTGCAAAATTATTTTCTTCCCAGATCTGGCAGAATCAGATATCCCTTAGTGTTTGAGTTCTCTTTTGAATCCTTACTTAAAGCATCAGAAGAAAATGAAGCTCTGTAATTCTGTGCAGGGTAATACAAACATGAGGTAAAATTGGGTAAAAGATAAAAAGACTTCCTAAAGAAGTGGATTTTAAAAAGGATTTTTTTAAAGGAATATGAAGTACAGGTTTTGCTTGGCAGATAAGAAAAAGGAAGGCTTAGTGAGTGAGCAATATGAGTGAGGAATGTGTTTATGTTTATTCCTTTTAAAATTTGGCTATCCTAATCAGCATCTGCCACACATCTATTAATTATACTTTAATTTTAATCTATTAAACCTGTTTTTTGTTAGTTCTGAGGAGATTCCAGGTTGTGGGACGTGGGACTGAATTGCCAGATTTCATCACAATTGTGTAATAGTGTTCAATCGAGTCTAAACCAAGACTGTGTGTGTGCGTGATCAGATTGAGGTTTTTGGAATCAAATACTCATTCATTAAAAAGCCTTTGTACCCACCTACTAAACCAACTAATCTCCAGCAGGAAAAAGAAAAAAAAGTTGTTTTTAGATTGGCATGCTAACCAATATGTCAATATGACACCCAGGCTGAATTTATGCTTAATAACTATTATAAGCTGCTCTTTTAGTTCCATTGTTACTAGGTGGGTATTTAGCAGCCAAGAGCATATGTCTGTATGGAAGTCATCAGAGCACATGCTGGCTCTTGGCCAGCTGGGAGTTAGTAAAGGTAGAAGAGATCTGGGACAATTATCTTATGAAAACAGAATAGATAGGATAGGAAAAGAGAAGGAATTAGGGAAGAGGGGGGGAAACAGAGTAATTGCAGCAAAAAGGGAGAAGCAATACAGATTGCATGACAAAATTTCTCTACACTCTTTCTGGAGAAACCTGAGCTTTGCTAGTTTTGCTGCCCACAGAAAAACTTGATTATTTCATCACAAAAAATCTAGCACTTTCTGNTCTCATTAAAATTATTTTGTTTAATTTATGTAAATGTCATATAGTAAGTCCATACCTAAAAATAGGCTATTTTATGAAATCGGCTCTTATAGGAAATTTTAAATAAATTTTAAATGCCTCTTATTTACATTTCAAATATGAGTTTAGTAAAATACTTTATTCACATTGTTGTCATTGTTAGATTGTTAATTAATGTGGATTTTATTCTTATTTATATACATATAAATGTATACATAGTTAGAGATGGTTATAAATACACACCCTTTTGAGACCTCTAGACTTACACTTCTGAATGGTTTCTGTAAACCTCTAACACTTTTAAAAAACTTTGTGTTAATAAAAAAAGAGATTTGAAAAACTCTAGAGATCTGTAGAGAAGTGTTCTTTATTCTTACGTGGATATTGTATATGGGCGTCTCATAGTGAGCATAATATAAGCAGTGAAGAATGCATTCTTTTCAGACAAAAAAGAGTTCTCGAGTATTTAAAATGCATTCTAAAATAATGGCAGATGCAAATTTTTTGGCATTATTCAACTTCTCTTCAAACTAGTACAACAGGTTTTTTTAAAAAGTCAAAAGTATTAATCTGTAAACATGCACAGGTTTAACAAGTTTTCTTACATGGTTCTATCAATATATACCTCTCTCTCCACAGTAAGGTGAACTTAGGTTCTAATTTGTCTGGATGGAGTATTTCTGGATAATCTAGAAAGCTAGTATATTAGTGTTCTCACAGAGTTGAATTGAATCATACATACTAACCTTTCAAACACACTGTGAAGTTTTAAACATACACTAAAGTTTTAGTGGAGTACACTAAATCTTTGTTGAAAGAGGAGAAGCTCAAATAAAAAACATGCAAGTGAGGCAGGTCGTACACATGTACATGATACTATTTATCTTATAGATAGATACAAGTGTTCTTACAGAAGTCTCTCTGCAAGCTCCAAGAATACCACACTGCTTCCCAAACCCAAAAAAGGCATGTTTATTGAGAGTGTCAGCCCCTTAACAGAACTTCATGGGTTAAGTGCTGTAAATGCGAACCCACCTCCCCAACCCAACAATAAACAATTGATGGTGCAACATTTCACTCAGTATTTTGGTGGTTTGGGCCTATGACATCCTCATCAGACAAAAGTGAAACCTTTTTTCATGCCCTGGAAGCGGCCAGAACCCACATCCTTTACCTGCAAAATTATTTTCTTCCCAGATCTGGCAGAATCAGATATCCCTTAGTGTTTGAGTTCTCTTTTGAATCCTTACTTAAAGCATCAGAAGAAAATGAAGCTCTGTAATTCTGTGCAGGGTAATACAAACATGAGGTAAAATTGGGTAAAAGATAAAAAGACTTCCTAAAGAAGTGGATTTTAAAAAGGATTTTTTTAAAGGAATATGAAGTACAGGTTTTGCTTGGCAGATAAGAAAAAGGAAGGCTTAGTGAGTGAGCAATATGAGTGAGGAATGTGTTTATGTTTATTCCTTTTAAAATTTGGCTATCCTAATCAGCATCTGCCACACATCTATTAATTATACTTTAATTTTAATCTATTAAACCTGTTTTTTGTTAGTTCTGAGGAGATTCCAGGTTGTGGGACGTGGGACTGAATTGCCAGATTTCATCACAATTGTGTAATAGTGTTCAATCGAGTCTAAACCAAGACTGTGTGTGTGCGTGATCAGATTGAGGTTTTTGGAATCAAATACTCATTCATTAAAAAGCCTTTGTACCCACCTACTAAACCAACTAATCTCCAGCAGGAAAAAGAAAAAAAAGTTGTTTTTAGATTGGCATGCTAACCAATATGTCAATATGACACCCAGGCTGAATTTATGCTTAATAACTATTATAAGCTGCTCTTTTAGTTCCATTGTTACTAGGTGGGTATTTAGCAGCCAAGAGCATATGTCTGTATGGAAGTCATCAGAGCACATGCTGGCTCTTGGCCAGCTGGGAGTTAGTAAAGGTAGAAGAGATCTGGGACAATTATCTTATGAAAACAGAATAGATAGGATAGGAAAAGAGAAGGAATTAGGGAAGAGGGGGGGAAACAGAGTAATTGCAGCAAAAAGGGAGAAGCAATACAGATTGCATGACAAAATTTCTCTACACTCTTTCTGGAGAAACCTGAGCTTTGCTAGTTTTGCTGCCCACAGAAAAACTTGATTATTTCATCACAAAAAATCTAGCACTTTCTGTAGGCTGTATCTCTATTGGGAAGTTAATCAGATAAATAACAAATGCAGTTTTCCTTTTTTCTTCTCAGATAGATCTGTCTGTTTCTATATATATCCCTAGCATATTCTGGTAAGTGTTGGAGATTAAATTCCTCTGTTGCTGGAAGGAGACTCAGTCTCATGTTTTCTTTAGACTTTCTTACCACTTCTCCATCCCTACTTCTGAACACATTAAAACAAATCAAGTTTTCCTTTCCATCTTCATAAAAAAAGATCTTTGTAAAATACGGTTGCTTCTGAAATGGTACTAAGTATATGTATAAAAATCCTTCATAACCTGTATTGCTTTTCTGAGCCTCAGTAATGCAGCTAGCCAGCCAGTGCCCTTAAGGCACAGCTGGGCTGCAATAAATGGGGCAGTCCAATCCTCTTAAGACTACTGCTCTAAACTACTTTGCTGAAGTAAAAAAACCTGCATTCTTCAGTGTAGAGAAACTAGTAATACAATTTAGATTTGACTACTGTCAAACTTTCCAGTTGTAGATTCGCTTTCAGCACTTCTTGTGGAGAAAACCAGAAGATGGGATTATTAAGTAGCAATAAACTTGTCCTTTTGTTTGCGCTATTAACTTCTGGCACATGTGTGTCAAGGCCAGATCTTGCTTTTCTCTGTTGCTTTTGGTGGGTTGCTCTATGAAAAAACAGATCATCTAGTCCTCCTAATTTATTTGGGCTTGTTGCATAGTGTGGGTGGATCTCAGAACCTTCTGAAAGACTTTGTGTATTCCTTAATATTATAACTCAACTTGAAATAGGAGATCTCTTTCAGAAAGATATGGAAAATGTAAAGATTTGGAAATGTAGATAGTCTTCCATATCTGCCAACAGTTGGTACTAATAGGTTATTTATTTTGGTTATTTAGAAATAAAGAAATGTGAGATTTATACAAATACAGTCAATTAATAGATTTCTACCACTGGATTCCAAAATGCTTTTTTCTGCTAAATTAAACAGGTGTCTACTCTAAAGTATCTCATGCCTTCTAGATACTTACAGTTGGTTAGCAAGTTATGTCCTAACCCCTTGTTATATAAATGAACTGGATTATAGTTCTAATATTTCTATTTGAGAGGTAGATTTTAGCTGTGTGAGGCTTAGATGAGTTATACCGAGAAAGATGGGCCCATCTGTTTGATTGATATTTTCCATTGTATCAAGGCTGAGGTCATCTCAAAAAAATTAATCTCTGATTTACAATGGAAGTAATAAATTTGGGACAATAGAAGTTCTTCAGAGAACTTGCATTGTCTGACAGTTTTCCACTTAGAATTTTCAAGATCCGTGTATTTAAACAGTTTTAATCCAAGTAATGTAGAGTATTGATTTTGTATGGTGCTTGAAAATGTCATGCAAGATTAAATCTGATAGCAATCTAAGTGTACTATGACAATGCAAGTTAATATTATTATCCAAACTTGTAGCATAAAAAATGGTATTGAGTTTAGTTGACAAGACTTACAAGTGAATGAATTATGCTATCATTTCTTAATTATTTACTACTCAACCTTTCTAGAATTTATAATGGCTTGATGTCAGTCTACCTGTAATTTGTCAGGTTTGATCTTCATAAACACAAACACTACACTGAGTCTTTGCATTTCTCTTGATCTTTTAGACTATTCCAAGGTTTGTTAAAACACCACATTAATGTTTCAGTGAATCCCTTTTGGTTTAATTGCTCTCCACTGGCTTTAATATTTTTGGGGTATAAATGATTTCTCTGGATTTTAATTAAATGTCTTCCTTTTTCCCAAATTGAGATTTGCTAAATCCTGTTCTTTCCCAAACACATTTTAAGAATTGGTCATTATTTTCTTAAGCTCTAATAGTTGTTGGTTTTTATTAACACCTTTTGGTTTTCCTCTTATGTCTTTCTTGTGATGTGTTGACCCTGGCTGGACACCAGGTGCCCATCAAACCCACTCTATCAGCTCTCCTCCTCAGCTGGACAGGGCAGAGAAAAAGATAACAAAAGACTCAAGGGTTAGGATAGGGAGCACAGGTCTCTTCCATGGGGTGCAATCCCTCAGGGATAGACTACTTCATTGTGGGTCCCCCAAGGGGTCACAAGTCCTCTACAGAAAACCTTCTACAGTGTAGGCTACCCTCTTCATGAGGCCACAGGTCCTGCTGGGAGCCTGCTCTAGCATGGGCTTCCCATAGGGTCACAGCCCTCTCCAGGCATCCACCTGCTCCAGCATGGGGCTCCTCCATGGATTGCATCAAATCTCTGCTTTGACTCCTTCAGCATCTCCTCCACTTGTTTCTTCACTGGCCTGGGTGCCTGCACAGTTGTTCCTCTCACATATTCTCACTCGTCTCAGTGGCTGCCATTGGTGTTGTGCAGCAACCTTTCCCCTTTTTTAACTGCGTTGTCCCAGAGGTGGGACCACCATCGCTGATGTGCTCGGCCTTGGCCAGCAGCAGGTCCATCCTGGAGCCGGCTGTTTTGGCTCTTTTAGAGAGCCTGTAGCCCCCCTGTTACCAAAACCTTTCCATGCAAATCCAGTAGACTTTTTTTGCTAAAAAGTTCCACTTTAGGGATCTGCCTGACATACAGCTCAGAGACTGCAGTTGTAGCATTACTAATGGAGCTTTGTTTTCCGCATAGAGATCAAATATGAAGTGTTCACACTATGTTAATGAACACATCCAGCTTTTTTATGCTCTTTGCTGATCTGAGTCCACAGACGTTTCCCTAAAAGTATGGATAGGACAGGGGCTCTTGAGATTAAGTGAAGCAATGGCAGAAAAAGACACAATTTAACCAAACTAATGTTGACAATAAAACGGGTATTGTTAGTTAACTTTATGTTTTGGGAATCTAGTTATACTTTTAATTGTTTTTTAAGTGTCATGGCACAGTAATGCCAAAAAAATTACCCTCCCTTGTTCTCTATGTTCACTTGGTAAGGAATTTATGGCCTTCAGACATGGATGTGTCATTAGTATGAGGGATATCACTGTAAATGTTGAGTTTTGAATTGATTTATTGCCAGGCTCCTTAGCTCGGCTATGCTGTAATTCTCCTAGAGGTGGAGCAAATTATACCTGATTGCTTCATAAGATGAGTGTCCAGCAGTGAAAAAATCACTTGTGGTCCAGATTTGCACTGTCTGGATGCTGCTCCACCTCTCTGACCCAGGAGATTTTTTTCCTCTATTATTTCATGATAATTTTCATAGGTATTTTTTATTTGGCAAAAGCAATCCAGGACACTGAGTACAATTTATTTAAAATCCAGCAAATACAAAAGAAAGAGAGGCCTCATTTTGCAAAAAATAATGTTATTTCTTCACAGTAGCTGAATATTATATTTTAAATTAAATATTCAGGCTTTTTCAGCTCAGTTTTCTGTGTTTTATTTATTAGTGAATTTTTAAAGTGATTTAAAATTGGATGAATAGTCTTGTAAGGTGTAATGGTGACCATATCATCCCATTGAAAAGGTGTAACAATTTATCTGATGAACTTACAAGGTATTGCCTTACCTAACATGCTTACTGGAAGTGACTGCTTATGTTTTAGACCTCATACAATCATTTCCATAATTTTCCACTTGAGAGTAAGGCAAATAATACTCAGTAAGCACTTATTAGACTGAAAATGGTGAGTTGAATTTATTTTATTATGCAGACAATGCTTTCAGAGATATAAAATATTAGAAAAAAACACTTAATGATGGATATAAAAAGACAATGCTGTTCTGAAACATATAGCAGCACAGAACTTGCTTTTTATTAGTTTAGTATTTTAGAATTAAGAACGATATTGTGACATACTGCCTCTAAATGCTACTACGGAGTACCTACAAAACACCATGTTGAATATTTTTTTCAATAAAGCAGAAGTCTGCCTTAATTTTTCTGTCTAATTAATTTGTGTATATCAAAATGAGTAGGCAAATTAGAAGTATACAATTGATTCCTGTTAGAATATAAATGTTCTTTCAAATATATTCATGTTTTTAATTCTAATACCAAATATATTACATAAATGTTTAAAACTAACCCTCTGTGTTGAAGATGAGTCCTGAGAGCCATGGAAGATTGAATTCTTTGGGGCTTCTTAGAAATTAAACCTCTGTAATTTTAATTGTGTAAACTTTTACATTGAAATTACTTCTGTGTTTCAAGAAGGTGAATCTCTTTAGGCTTTCTTAATGACTCTCTGAGATGATGAGGGTCTGACAGTACCTTTTACTGAGAGTTTTAGCTGTTGTAATCTAATTTTTGTGAAGTACAGCAAGCTCAACTAATTTAATAAGGATTTTGGAAAGTGATTTATTTTATACAAGTGCTTTTGAACAGTGTGTTTGTAGCTATACAAAATGATGCATATGCATAGCATTTTTTGCACGGTATATCTGGAACCAAATTTTTTTTCCCATTAATACGTCCTCTCTTAGTGAGCTAAATGATTAGACACTGATTATGATACTGTCATTTCTACTTCAGTATCTTCTGTAACCACAAAGTATGTGTTACTAATCAAAAAGATATTTCATTAGTTCTAGAATTTTTTAATTATTCTTTTAGAAGTGGGAACATTGACAATGTAATAATTTTAAAATCTAATTGCTTTCACCTGTTAAAATAAGTAAAATACATGATGGTGGAAAATATGTGTGCCTTGGAATGGAAAATAGTTGCACACATACCCTGAAGTATAGGACTTCTTTTCTTCTTTTCTTTTCTTTTCTTTTCTTTTCTTTTCTTTTCTTTTCTTTTCTTTTCTTTTCTTCTTTCCCCCCCTGTCTGAGAGAAATCTCTGTCTGTTTTCTACTGCTACGTCTTCTCAAAAGTCTGTGGCTTTTGAAAGCCAACAATTCTGCAACGTACAATATTTCAGGCTAGCAGCTACTGCTGAGTAATGAGGCATGGGAGCAGCTGGTATTGGTTTATTTCAGAAGCTTTGTGTCTGATTCTATTAGCCTGCCTAGAGATTTAACTGCTCTTTCCACTGTGATCTAAACATAGAACAAATAATTCATAATTTTAAAATAGTTAAATGATCATTTTTATGTTTTGTTTGAACTTGATTGTGTGAGTCTAATCAATGGTGAAGTAAACTGTGAGTTTACTCTTAGCTTAGCTACCAAAAGCTAAGGCAATTCTTAACTAAGCAAAAGAACAGGAACTTTTATAGAAAGAAAAGATGAATGTTTGTCACTGAACCCTACTGAATCTAAACAAAGAAAAAGATTACCTAATAGTCTTGCAATGCATTTGAAGTACAGTCTCCTATTTGTTTGGGGAGTTGAATGGAATATATGTCTTAAAATACTTCAGCAGAAGTGGTGTTTTCCAGTAGGTAGATCTTAACATTACTAAATTACTGTATCTTTTTTCCCTAGTTAAGACCCATTATTATACTGTAAGGCAAAAATAATTGAAGCTTTTTTTACTTTGCTGCGATGCATTTTATAGCTAATTTGTACTAATGATGAATTGCCTTGTAGGGGATTTTATTCAAGTTTATTATTATTTATATATTTTCTGCCCAGTTTGTGTTAGTTAAGTGAATAATAACACTGTCTTTAAAACTTAATTCACATTTTAAAGACTCATTGTCAGAGAGCGGAGTTATACAGACAGCCAAATTTCACAAAACAAATTTTATGCCAAGCACAAAATAAGTAATTAAAGATGAGACTTGAAAATACTATACTTTTCTTTTGCTAAAAAGAAAGTATATTTTTTGTATCCAAGTGCATAATTGTTCTCTTTAGGTTTTGGGTACTTTTTTAATGGAGACTATAGGGCGGGCCTAACATTTTTTAGACATTAACACACCATGAAAGTGGCACTTTTCCCAAAGCTTTAAGGCACTATACCTGGTGCTGCTTATTTATTTTTTTCATTACTATTTCTCTATTACTGCCATCTAAAAATTACTTTTAAAATATCGTATTTATGGTCCATCTGAATTCAGATGAATTGCATGTACCCATTAATGAAATAGAGTACATGATACTTAAAAGAATTAATATACAGTTTAGGATTTAAATATATATATATACTTGCAATACATATGCATACTACTTTTAAGAACTATTTCTTCTGTATTTTTAATTTTTCAGATAATTTAGTTAACCTGACTAGTTTTAAGGTGGGAGTGGATGAGTTTATAGAGGAAAATATACAGCATGGTTGCCTATGATAACAGTAGCTTTGAGGGGTAGATAATCTTTGCTATTCAAAGTCCATAACACTTTGACTTTAGGATAGCAAATTACTATTTCAAATTACTAATATGTGAAATAAGTATGATATCATTGCTTATTTTAGGTAAAAAGTAACAAATGACCTTTTTCAAATTGATTAAGCAGGGCTTAATTACATGTACTATTAATTTAGTTTTCAATTGGAATGCAGTGAGAGTATAATACAACCTCCGGTACACGGAAAATCAGTGATTGTCAATGATTTCTGTTCAAGGAGTGAATCTGAATAATTTCACACAATTCTGTTTAGCTTACTGTACCCAACTAGCACTTCCAGAGCTTAAATTTCTCTGTATGATGTGTTGCTTGTGGTCTTAGTGACCTCTAGTTTCAAGTCCTTAGCCCTAAGTCTGGTCATCCAGTGTTGATTGGTTTTGGCCTCATTCCACTGTAGGTGGTTTCAATAAATTCTCTCAGGCTTTATGACAAAAATTGTTCATAAAGTAATTGGGAGATTTCCTCAGAGCACTCTACATCAAAGGATGCTTAATTGTCCCGGCCATGCAAGAAGAAAAACAAGATGTGAAGTGCTCAGTTTAATTAGGCCACAACTTTATTAACTCAACTGGGAGCACTAGCCGGCAATAAATGCAGGTCATTGTTCTTTCCTTGATCATTCCTGGTTTTGGAGGACTGCTGTTCACTTTCCTTTGCAAGCCCCAGCGATGGGACCTTATGGCTCTTCCCTTGTACGTGGACTAAGTTAGGGAATATGTGAAACAGGGATTTATCCCCTTGATATCACATATAGAGAGTCATGCAGCTTTCCCTTGTGTGTCCGGTGACTTTCTCCTTATTTAAGACAAATATTCAGGGAAAAAACCCTATTCAGGGGAAAAAAAAAAGAATCAACTAATACTGTTTTGAAAAGGATATTCATGCAGTAAAAGAAATAAACGAAGTGTTATTTTAAGAGCATGAAGATGGGCATAAAAAATGATCCCATGTGTCTGTGCTGTTTTCTGCATCTTAAAAGCAGTACTTTGATGTTTTTCCTTAAGACAGTATAAGCAATTTAAGTGATTTCATACATGACAGATGTAGCTGCAGCTCCAGTGCAAGGCAAGGCTGTACTTTGCAATAGACAGAGCAGTGCAGTGTATGAGCTGAGTTTCTTTAGCCATGGAGAACAAGGCACTTGATACTTTTGGGAAGCCAGCAAGTACTTTGGAAGACTCAGGTGTTACAAAGGGCCTGTATGGTACTTCAGTTCTCAACTTCTTTGGTTGGCTCAAATTAAATGTCTCATCAGGTTTTACTACTTCCATAAAGAGGAAATAATTTGTATGTTTACAATTCTCAAAGCTCTTTCACCATTAAAAAAGAAATTTCTCCTGTTCCTAAAAAGGATACAAAAAATAAAAGCCAATACCTTCTGAAGAGATTCCTGAGCCCTTTACAGAGACAAATTACACCCTCTGAAGAGGCACAGATATGCCCTTAGCATGCAAAGAACTTTCCACATTCTATTTTTAATAAACAATCAAACTTTTATAGCAAACATTTTCTACAAACCCACATTTTCTAATTAAAAGTTTGTTTTGTGGAAGGAACTCCAGGTGGTATAATTAGTGAAATATATTTTAATGATAAATCTTCCTTGTCCTATTTTTTTTTTAATAACAAAAAACGTCCTATGCATTTGAGATGCTCCCTATGGGTTGTATATAAGAGCTTGGTTAATTAGCTAATCAACTTACCCACCTTACCTTTTTAAATGTGTCCTGTTTCACAGGTGTAATCTCAAACTTTATTTGGGATAGAGGAGATAAATAAAGCATTTGGTGCTCACCGTAGCCTGCACAGAAGAGATTTTGAGCTGTCCTTCGAATGTCAGTTTCTCAAGGGGCACATCAGTCATGGCTCTCAGACTCTGATCTGTCTGCTTACCTTCAAGCTGTCCCTGTGTCTCTTACATTAGACCATTCTGAAAGAGAATAGCCTAGATGCTGAAGCATAACTAAAATATTGTTAACTCTCAGTGTGTTTAAAAAACAAAAAACCAAAAAACAACAACAAAAAAAACCCAACAAACCAAACTTGCAGTCTCTTAACAGTCTCCTTTCCTTCACTTCTGATTT
Organism: Scytalopus superciliaris; assembly: GCA_013400415.1. Taxonomy (NCBI): domain Eukaryota; kingdom Metazoa; phylum Chordata; class Aves; order Passeriformes; family Rhinocryptidae; genus Scytalopus; species Scytalopus superciliaris. Next base: position 68,828 of record VXBX01007800.1, read on the forward strand.
ATTTGGTTTTCTTTTCTTTTTTTAAGTTGTAATTAGTTTTTTATTGTACTGGTTTTCTACCTTTTTCTTCCTTTCCTTTATTTTGGCTCTTATAGTTCCAGTTGTTTTGAAGTTTTTGTTCTAATATGTGGTGAACATTGACCAAACTCACAACTGTTGCATGTTCTTCCTCTTATTTGTGTGTTCTGTCTAAAAAGATCTTTAGTTTGTTTTCGAGGTGGTTGACGTTGAATAGTATTTCTTTCAAGGAAGGTAACCAGTTACCAAGCATTTGAATCCAGCCTTAGCGTTACTGAAGTTATTCCAGACATTGATAAGCAAGGGATTATTCTAGATCTTGTCAGCATAGTTCAGGTTCTGGAAACACCTTTCAAAATTAAAGGGAAAAATGGTAATTGCTGCAGAGCAATGTGGGAATAAGTGTTGTGTGGCCACTGTTGGTGAGTGTAGTCACATGAAATAGATGTTAATTATATGCCCCTTTAAGCCTGCTCAGATTTCTTCTCCTCCTCTTCCTTCCTCCCCAGTATCCTTCTCAAAAGTCCCTCCTGTATACAAGTTTCTCTGAAAACCCAGAGCAGTGTATCACTGACTAACATTATTGCCCCTCTGCCTGTTTTTCCCATGGTGCTATCCTATTAACTTCATTCTCCTGAGATCTTCATACGTTTTAATCCAAGATTTCTAGCATCACTGTCATCTGCTAACAAAAAGAACAAAATCAATTGTAAAATCAGCTTAATCACCACCTTGAGTTTCTGTCTGCTTTTGAATTTTATGAGGTAGGCAATCTGAATATTTTCCAATATGTGTATAGCTTATAAGGTATTTGTGGCTCCTTTTACTGAAATCCTTACCATTGACTCATTGGGTTCAATGCAATTACAGAAGGTAGTATTTTGTATTTTATTTTATTTTGTGCTAATCTACTGTGAATAAAGATATGCATTGCTCTGTTGCAAAGCAGTACCTCTTTTTCTGGAGGCTTTACTTCTGCTCCAGATATGCACTAGCCTTATTTTTTCTGACTGGGAAAAGAGCTTCTGTCCCTGTGTGAACACTGTTGACATGAGTGGAGTTATGGTTATTCCTGTCATATCTAATATTCTCCATTTATCATCTGCTTCCTTGGTTTATGAAGAATTCTACCAGCCTCTTTAGCAGGAAAAAAAAATACAGATGTATAAAGAAGGATGCACACAGCATGTCTGGTTTCCAGAGTAGCTGAAAGATGACAGTGGCTTTAGTGTTGCTCTCTTTAGTAAGTTGAATAATTCTGAAAAATATCTGAATAAGTGAAGATACTCTCTTTGTAGAGTATCTGTGCAAGATAAAGACCCTCAAAAATTTGTGAAAAACTGAACAGACTTCCTAAATTGTTATCCAGAGAGGAAAGAAGAAACCAAATCCATTGCAGATTAGGAAACCCCACAGGAGGCCATAATATAATGAAGAGTATGAATGAACTTACCAGTGGATAAGATGTGCTGTATAAATGTTTTCTTACACACTGATACTACTCAATGGTAGATGTGAGAATGGTTCTGGTGGTTTTTAATTTCCATTGCTGTACTGACTTAAAACCTCTGGCAGAACAAGGTCTGAAGCACTGAGTGAAGACAATCATGTTGATAAATGTGAATGTATGTAAGGAAACCTGAGGATTTGAGTGGTGTGGGTTAAAAGAGTCATCGGGACATGTACAAGGAGAACTTTTACTGTCTGACACACTCGACAGAGAGTGTCACTATACTGGGAGAGTAATATATATTTCCCAGTATATGCTTCCTCTGCACCCACACTTCTTGTGGAGTCTCTTGCAAATATGCTGTTTGCTCTTCTGTTTCCCTTTTCCTAAAGTTTGGATGAGGAACCTGAACAGTGTCCTTCCTTACTTTTTCATGGATTGGCCAAGAGTGCACCAACTCTTAAGGTGCCTACCTGTGAATCCTGTCAGTATTTATTCCAGGGGGACAAAGCCCAGCAACATCTCTGAACCAGTGGTGTTGTAGCATTTCTGTTCCCCTCCTCTGTTTTGTAGTATCAGTCCAACTGCTTTTCCTCATCTGGGTAAAGGTAAGATGCTTTTCTTCTTATTTTCCCCTTCTATAAAGTTCTTTTCTGATACTACTACAATCACGGAAGATAAGGAAAAGACGTTACCTCATAGGTTTTCCTTAGGGTGAGGGATGTTATGATTCAGGCAGAGAGAGACCTCTGTCTTTTCTTTAGTCCTGCACAGATGCTGGTGAGCCCCCTACAGTTGTCAAACACTGCTTGCAGTAGCAAAGACATGCATTACCCACAATAGAGAAGATTTAGTTAAAAATTGGGTGTCTAAGAAAAACCCTGTTGCATAGAAAAATCTCTGCAACTGGGCTTTGCCATTTCATAATATTGCTCAGAAGACATGACAGTACTGAAGATCCGATTGTCTTCAGTCACTGCCACTTTTAGGGAAAGCTTTCAAAGATGAAACTCAAATTCATTGTTGGTACATTTTGGATATTCTTTGCAATTTTTTTTTTTAATTTTGACAGGAGGTAGGAAATTAAAAGTTCCTATTTATAAGCCTTTAGTATCCATTTAGCTTCCTAATTCTGGCAGCTGGATTTTAATATGTTCATGTAAATTTTGATGTTCTAAGGTATAGAAACAAGTCTTATTTCTAAAAAAATCTACATTTATATAAGAAGTAGAATTCATGTGAAATCTCTGATGTCTGTCTGGCATAGCAGTTGTGACACAGCCTCTATTTCAGTGGGTACATTAATAATACCTTTATCTTCCTTTTCCACTAAACTTGGAGCAACTTCAGATGGTAGAAGCTCTGTCACATATGCGGTGGCCCAGGAAATATTTATGGTTGACTGACAGGCAAAATGATTGTGTAGATCTTCTCTTACAAAACTAGACTAATAAAGTGACATACAAATCTACGTTGTGTTTTCTTAAAAGATGTGTTTAAATCTATGAAAAACAGGGATGCATATTTAAATAGGGGAAATGAGAAACCAGTTGTAGGTTTTCACATCAGAAAAAATGGAGAACAACATCATCTTAGGTGTAACTGAGCTGGATAGAAAATTCTTCAAATCTGATTATATTAAGTTTTGGTAAAGAGAAATTCAAGGGGAATGTCACTTTTCTGCAAAAAAGGTTCATTTGAGCAGTTTACATATGGGGCCATGTCAGACATATGTAGAGCAGTTTCTTTCTATTTTCAATGCATCCCGTTTTTAATTCCTTTTTAGTGATGTTGTCCAGCTGACAAACCTGAGTGCACCTTGAATAAGGTTCAGCTCTCAGACTGAAGTACCCGAATATACATGCCTAGTCATAGGTGCCTGTGCTTGCAGTAGGTGGCAAAGTTTCAGTTTGCAGTGAATGGAGCTTCCACTTAAATCAATACACACAACGGCATCCGGACAGTGATTTTGCTTGCCCCTAAGTAGGTGTCTCATCATCATGGCTGGGCTTAGTGAACGAAGATTTGAGAAGGGCTCTCCCCACGCNCTAGAGTGGGATTTATTTCCCTAAACAAACTTTTCTAGTGTCACTAGAGATGTCTTTAGATATCTGAGATGTCCACAGTGGCTTAGCAGATCTAATGGGAGACCTCTGTCCTCCTGGACTGACAGCTGGAAAGAGGGCATGATATCCTAGGTCATCTAAAATAATAACATTTAACATTCAGTCAACTAAGAACCCTTGTAAATGGGAAGTTTTGTTTCTCTCTAGTCTCCATCTACAGTCCATTCTTCTACAGACTGTAGACTTTTTTTGATTGTAATAAATTATTAGAAACTGAACATACACATAAACACCTAAATTTTAATGCTTTAATGTGAAGCTAAAGCCTGCCTTTGTATTTCTCTTTAGAAATAGGAAGTCCGAACAATACAGACAGGTTTTTTTTCCTCCTGGTATATAAGAGTATTTTAAATCTAAATTAGTTATTGCAAAACTGTCAAAACACATTAGAGATGTTTCTCCATGATGCAAGACTAAGGTTTATCTATTAAACATAGATCAAAGATGCAACTCAGGTATCAATTTTTATTGTGGTAAAGTGAAGAAATGCTAAGAAACAATGCACAGTGGTGCAATCTCAGATTGAAATTTTAGGTAACTGCTGAGAAATACTTAGCTTTAAAGACAATCCCTGGACTCTGCTTACCTTTGGTAGGGTCAAATACCATTCTCTGATGAAGTTCTTTAAAAGCAGCATAAAGAAAGATTCTATATCACCTCATCTAGACTTTTTCTTAGGTAAGTTCCTGACCTTTTTCTCCCATCTAAAAGAATTGAGATGATCATGATCATGTGTGTTCTTAATCTCAATGGCCGGCTTCAATGCATTGCCATATAGAGTAGGAAAAAAGGATATGTTTCCTACTTCTTTTTCATTTTGTAAGATTTTATTTGCCTCTCCCTATTACAAAAAATGTGGAATGTAAGCAGTTTAAGTTATTTCAGAATCTGTGCAGGAAGCAAATACATAATGGTACGGAGAGTAAAAGGACACAGGAGTACAACTCCTAGTATTGTCAACATATTGACCATATTGGCCAATCCATTTTAAGATAATGCTCAATTTTAATCTTTCAGTTTATATTCTCTTTAGATTTTAGCATTGGGCAAGAATAATCTTGGGGTTGTGATAGCAAGACATCATTCTAGAATGTTGGTTTCTCACTTTTGTAAATGTAATTTCTAAAGAAGGCAGGTTCCATTATTACCAGTTTGCAGATTAAGAAATGTGACTTCATTCAGCTGGAATTCCATGCTAGCCACATCACTTCTTCTCCCTTTGGAAAGCACCTAGCACACTGTGTTTGTGTTCAGGTGTAAATAATTTTCTAATTTATAATTGACATTGTATGGAATCTTTGATTCTATGCAGTTGGTAGCAGCTTGATGATACTTAGTATAGTTTGATAGTCTCCCCACCAAAAAAGGTATTTCAGTTCATATAGTCATAGATAGTTTGGTCAATAATTTACCTATTAAAGAAATATATTCTGGCAACATATCTAAGAATTGTGACCACTAGTACAGGTACTAGATTAATTTGTAAATAAATTAATATCAAAAGCTTATAAATTATTTCAAAAGAAGAAAACACTATCCATCAAGTTGTGTTAGCAAAGAGGGCATTTACCAATATAATGAGTATTAATTTGGTCAGAAAAGAGGAATGTTTGTTTTATATCAACTGGATACCACATTGTCCTTCAAAATGGGCCAAATGCCATTCAGATTGGTTTCTTTGAGATATCTGTTAAGATGCTAGATGCTAGACTCAGTTAGACCCGTTCTGTGTTCTTGCTTTTTCACAACTTTAAATAAGCCAATAAGTAATGTTTTCAATAAAGCTGCACAGATTTTAAGGCTAGAAGGGACTAAAAGGAATAGAAACTCTAGAATAAATGACTGAGATGGGAAGAAAGAAGGAGGTAAGAGGGGAGAGAGAAGGGAATTAGAAGTGAAAGAACCACTTCTTCAAAATTAAGTCAGGTTTGGTTTTGTTTTTTTTTTTTTTTCATAATAAAGGAATAACTAGATAAAACATGAGATAAGGGAAAAGCAGAGTGAGAAAATTAGCGGAGAATGACATTAAAGGGAATGCAGGCAGTGTAAAAAAAAGATACAATCAGAAAAAGAAACAATCAGATATGTATAAATAAAACTCAATATAGGAGGAAAACCAGAAGTAATTATGTAAAATAGTAGAACTATTAAAGATTAACCTGAGATAGAATTTCTCATTTGTGCACTACAGACTGCACACAATCCAACATGTGTCTGATTTAGAACTGTGTAACTTGGTAGTCTCTAAAGGGGAGCCATTGCTCTCATGACTTGGGTAAAATAGTTGGATATTCTTGGGCAGGCAGGTGGTTTTGCAAATTATTTTCCAGGGTGGCAGCTAATCCCCCACAGTCTTAATATCAGTATGTTTATTCTTGCATCACCAAAGTACTTCTCAGCTTTTGACGAAGTACAGTGATAGTTACAATATTTAATACATCATTTTTGAAAGAGCATATTGGCTTTTAAGTAGCATCAACTGGATCGATGGCCTGGAGAAATTTTTCCTATCACTACATTCTATTATGTGACATTGGTTAGAGCTTGTAATATCATCATGTAATATTCAGCTAAAGGGTCTAATTAAGATATTCTATGAATATTTGTGGAATGTAATGCCATGGCATGTATCAGTATTCTAACAATAACTGTAAAACTAGCATATAGGGGGATTTTTGAGAATAACATTCCTTCAGAATGCATACATCAGACATATCCAGCATTACCTTCCATGCATCAGTTCTGGGTTTACTGGAACTTCTTCCTTCAAGGTGTATCTATCCCTTCTCTCCAATCCTCAAGTGGGTGAGCAGTGGTTCCCTGTGCATTTCTATTCCACATTATGGAAAACTCACAGTAACATTCCCAAAACATTAAAATTAACAGAGAGAAACAATCAGGGAGTCAGGTGGTATTCAGGATTCAAGTTTCTATTCCCTGTTTGCAAAAAAGCAGGGGACCAGGTAGACTTAGACATGATGGATCATTTGTATATTGAACACAAGGGATGCATTTTTAGTTTATAACTTCCTGGCCTTTTGAGCTGAACAACCCCAGATCTGCCAGCTCTTCTTTTATGCTAGGGAAGAGAATTTTTGCTGATGAAAAGAAATTATATGACTTAATATGATTTAAGAATAGAAGGAGAATTAGTTAAGAATAATAGATAAAGAAATATTTGTTTTAAAACATGATGCAAAAATAAATAGAATAAAATGCAAAAGTTAGGGAAAGGACAAAATTCCTCTAAATTATTCTGCAAGATGCCTTTGATCAGACTATGAGTTCTTTGGTGGTGGTATCTCTTGCTGTGTTTCATGGAATGTTTGTATCAGTGGGGCTTCTCAGCTGATGCTACCAGATCTCTTTGTTCTCATCCATATTTACTATTAGAATGAATAAGCTAAGTCAGTGTATCTGATGATGTAATTCCATAGTTGTCAATGCTGTCCTACAGATGACTTTCTCAATGAGGCTTAACTAATCTTAACTAATCCGTTGCTAGTTTTTCTAGCAAGTAAGGACAACTTTTTATAGCTCCTCATTTCCTGTATTTTCTGTAACTTTATATTTCTTAATTAAAAAGCTTTTTCTTCATGATGTTGGTGACCATGAAAATATCAAATCAGTTTCTTTCCTCTCACTGAATGAAAGTCTACTCTCACCTCCTAAATTTCATTCTGAGGTGGTATATAATTTTCAGTTTAACGAGACTGGTAGTGCTGTTTCATCTTTTTCATGTTCTGCTTAGGCCTTCAGCATGAAATACTCTCCAGTGTTGTCTGGTGTGGACTGAGAAGACACTTACAGAGTGCAGCCGATGCTTTTTTCTGATGCATACTGATGGTATTCTGACTAGGAGAAGTAACTCTGAGGAAGTTCTGCACTGCTGAGATCCATGCAAATTCTTGGGTGTATTCACTTGAGCCAACCTGGTGCAGGTGTGAATAACAGCTATATCTCAGCTTCCATGCCCTTGTTAGCTCTGATTGTATTGCTGAGGCACAGGGAAATGTAACTCAGTGTTCTTTATGCTACAGTAAGCTTAGTTGTTCACACTGAACTCTAGGAGAGCCTTTATGTACTTCTGAGCATACACATGAGTCTGTTCTTGATTGATGCTGTAAGATTGGTTGCAAGGGCCAAGAGATTTGCCTGGCCTTTTCACAGGAAGTAAACTATTCATTTTCTTAAAGATAAGACAGAAATAACAGTTAAAATGGGGAATAAAACTTATGCTAGATCATAATGATCATCATGTTATTTGTTTACTTAACCTCATCCCCATTATTAATTTGTCTTGTCTTTTTATGGCAACTTTTCTAGAGCAGAGATATTTCTCATATGTTTGATTCCATCTAACACCATATATATGGAGTTTTCATACACTGTTATTCTACAACTGCTACTGTGCCTTTTTCAGTTGTTCAGATTCCTTCCTGATGGGTGACGCTTTCTGGCATCTTATCAGTAGTAACTGTGGCATAATAAAGCAATCTAATGTTTCTTCTAAGGCTGACACGGCACCCATCACTCAGCACCTTTATAAAGTGGTATTTTGATGCAACAGCTTTGTTTTTGAGAATAAAGTTTAAAGGTGATTGCACTTACCTAGATGGAGGCATGGGTTTATCCCCTTGGAGGTGGCTGTCTGAAGGCTCTACTGTCAGTCAATGACCAAAGAGGACAAATGTCCTGGTACCTCTTACTTTGGAGTTGTATTTGTTTACATTCCTGCCACACTTACAGCATTAGGGGTGTTTCAAAGCCATGAAAATAACCACAGAGTCACTCAGTAAGGTAGACAACCATTACCTGAGTCTTGTGGGTTAACATTTAAATTTGTGAGATGAATGGGCTGTGCTTGGCAACCATGACTGCTTATCACCTCTGAAAATCAAATCCAGTTTTCTTTTTTTTCTGTCAGTGACCAATATCATGGTTCTTGTGTGCCAATCCAATGTTGTATCCTCAGGCTAAGGTGGGTGTTTCTGGGAGGGACAGTAAGGAACAGAGACATTCACTTTGCCTGAGAAAGACCCAGAGGGTGCTTGTTATGTGTATACAGCCAAATACATTTTTGCTCCTCTCTCCTCTTCTTCTCACTCTATCCATTTCTCAGATTGCTAAAATGCCAGCTAAAAATAGCTAACAAAATCTAGAAGCACTATGTGTACTAAAAAATAAACTCCAAATACTAGTCAGTGAGCAGAGTCTTTCAGGCAAGTTGTGCAACCTACAAGGATCCACTTTCAGGACTGGAGATTTTGCAGTTAAAACATGACTAACTGGTCTGTTAGGAGAAGTTTGCCTACTTAATAAAGTGCAGAGTTTTTTATTTGGTTGTTTTATTAGCTTGATTTGGTTCTGGGTTCTTTGTGTTTTTGTGTTTTTTTTTTTTTTTTTTTTTTTTTTTTTTTTTTTTTTTTTTTTTTTTTTTTTGTTGTTTGGTTTTTTTAATGTAAGAAAAGAAAGAAAATTCAATGGAAGCGTGAGGAACAGATTGAATATATGTGAAATATGTATTTTTATTACTGTGTTACAACTGCCTACACAGGAAAAAAGAAACACAGAATGGAAATATTTTTTATTCTTAATGATAAATGTAATCACCTTCAAACAAAATTAGCATAGGGTATAGCATGTACTTTGAGAAAGATCTGAAGCCACATTCTTATTTACAAACTTTGGTTTTTCTCCTTCAACTTTGTCAGTTTCTTCTAATAGTTTATTTTCCTGTAAATGCTTTACAGTGTATTTGCAAAAGTCATTAGTCAGTAATGCAGTGCAATTAATTGTTTAGTATCTTTAATGCTGTAATAAAATCATAATACTCAAGTATTTTATATTTCAAATGGAGAAAAAGAAAACTGTGCTGAACTTAGAAAAACAGGATTCTTATAAACAAATTGTTAGAGGAATTAAGTTCCATATCTGAATAATTTTATTCTGAAATACAGCTTTACTTCAAAAGTATGAAAGGGATGACATTTTCCTGACTAGAGAAGGAAAAAAATGCATGTTCTAAAACTGTTCCCCCCATCTTTTCTTATGCAGAGGTTTTATCTGCTGTTTAATGGGTAAACTTACTGTGAAGTAGAGTTGCTTGTTTAACTTTACCCTTATTCAAGTCTTTGATTTTGGCAGGTTAGTTAATTCAAATAAAATTTGTGAAGTTAAGCACTTTCAAGAAAAGGCATAGGAGAACCTAATTTAACCTAGAGTGTCTCTTTTATTCTTCTGTTATTCATTTGAAGTGCCCTATCAGCTTGAACTGGCCAACTTCAGTCATTTTTACCCTTTTATTTTTTTCTCTAATGTAAACTGAAATTCCCTGCTGTTCCTGGTATTTTAGTGTTTAGCATCATTTAATGAGCAGGTATCATTAAACTTAAAAGGTCCTTTTCTGTATATCTCTGATTAGTTAGTGAAAGAACCAAAGAATTCCTCTAATTTATCTTTGCTTCCTTGTTATATTTTGATGTTGGCCCATTTTACGTTTCAGTGCCTTTTTATGAAATATGAAATTGTAATTTTGGTGTGAAAGTAGGACAGAAAGTGGAAAAAATCTTTGGCACTGCTAAGATGTTTAAACTAGTGTCTCTTGTTTACCAATGAGCTAAGACAATGTGGTTTATTTTAAACTTTTATTCATACAAATATGTGTGTATGTCTGTGTGGGAGCATGTGTGTGTGTCTACACATATAAATATATATAAAATAGATACATATTCTAATGTAAGTATTCGTTATCTGTACTTTGCCAATATACTTATTAACCTAACCCTTGCCAGTAACCTTTGCAGCTGGGTACACATATATTCAGCACAAAATTCTTCCTTTCTTATACATCTAAAAATCCTATTCATCTCGGTATTGAATTTTGATTTTTTGCAAATACAAGATCAGGATCCAATTGTTTGATGATACAAATTTCATGGAATGGAAAAACTGAAAATTATCAGTTATGAAGACGTTGTAGATGTTTATATATTTAGGCTTGGCCATTTTCAAAATAGCAGTAAGAACAGGTTATTTGACTGATACTCATTTCTCCAGAATTTTACAGTTTAAATCCTTCTTGAGGAGACAGTCCAATTTAAGATGCAATTGTCATAACTGAAGGCTCGCATGCTCTTCATTTGAACGTGGGTTTGCTGGATCAGGACCACTGTTTATTCTATCAGTTTGCTCTTTTAAGATCTCAGAGGTTTAAATTATTTAATCAATACTGAAATGAATCATTTCTGTTACTGAGATATTCGACTAAGGTAATTCATCATTTGATATAGATATTGCCACGTTTCAAACAGTGACAGTTACAGTAATTGATTAATGCAATCCAATATACCATTCCAGTAGCCATGTCCCATTTTTGATGTGCTAAAAAATATTCCAGCATTTTGATTTTCTTCTTATTTTCTATTATGAAATAAAATCTGGGCGATAGAAACACTGCGTGAAGAAAAAATAATGAGGGTTGAATGGAAGTAAAGGTCAGATATTATGTAGAAAGTTGCAGATGGCACTGTGTGTCATTAACATTGCTAACGCCTAAAAAGATGTAACAGTGCAGCCTACTGGTAAGATGTAGTAGTATTAAAGCATTAAAGTCATAGTAATGAAATTGTGTGTGTCATTGTAACAACAGCGTTCTCTAGTTTTCTAAGCCCTGGTAGGTATTGACAAGATCCATGATTTTACATCAGGATTAGTAATGCATTCTTATATGTCTCACTTGAATGGAAATTGGATGTGCAAAACAAAAAGCATAATTATTTTTCGTGGATACTTGTAAAATTCTGTCCTAACATAATTGTATGTATTCTGAAATTTTTGTAGTAAAAATTTCTATGTTATCTAAATTCTTTTCTTATTAATAATGGTCTCTTGCCTGGAAATAAGATGCCAAATGAAAAAGCAGTCTTTCATGTTACTTGTAAAGACGTACCTTGTAAGATGCAAACTGAACCTTTTTAATAATAGTAAATAAGAATACATAGCAAATGCAGAACTTCTTATCCAAGAAAATAAAATCACTTTCTAAAAAAACTCAGTAGTTTTACTTTTAAAGATGAAAAAACTGAGACAATGGATTACTGAGATTAAAATTTTAAACTTTATTGTCTAAATATAAGCTCTTGAATTCACATTTGTGTTGTTTTCAAAACTAAGAAACTGTTTCATGCCTTTGAGAATTAGAACCTTTTGTTGAGATATCTAGGGGAATTGTGAACTTGCCTCTAGGTATGCAGTTTCAAAACAGGGAATTACATCCACACTACAGTAAAATTGGAGTATGAACCTGGTGGCAAGACTCCGGTCTTCCATCTCCAATACAACACTCAATCTACAGATGTTATTAATTACAAATGCAGGCTGCAGGCCAAATATTTGCTTAGATTGATACGAGGAGAGATTTTTTTTGGTGTTTTTTTTTTTTTCCCCTTATCTTTTTTCTTTAAGTAAAAAATACACAGCTATTCCAGATTTAATAAATGGATGCTTTTTTGAACAGTGTTCCTATTGGAAAAAACTCCAAAAGCAAAAGGCAGACCACAGAAACAGCCTGGTCTCCCTATGGTAAACTGCTTTACTCCAGCAGTGAGGAGCTGGAAATACTGAGGAGTTCTCATATCAGTGGGCAAGACATAGTCATTCATATGCATAGCTCCTTCTTCCCTGGTGTAGGGCCTCTTTCTTGTGTTGAAATACCTTCCCTGGGAGTCACAGACTGTAAGCCAGGGCTGCCTGCAGGAGCTCAGTATCAGTTATGAAGATGATTCAGGGAGCTAATGATACTTGTGGCGAATTATCTTATGCCACCTTGTCCTTGATTATCTTTGAAAAAAATGAGGAGATACTACAAGGAACTGATTCTGGTATCTTTTACCAGGCTTCCACTTGAGGAGTCTGCTGAGATAATAAACTAAAAAGAACTAGTTCCAGGAAAGCTGTTTCTTCTACTCTTAAAATAAACTGTTTGTTTATTGCTAGTTAATAATGACAGTTTATTTAAAACATGTATATCAAAGAAGAATATGGATGATGGTGATGTACAACCAGTGAAATGTGAATGTATAATTTTTAGAACAGGATGCTTGATCAAATATTAGGAACCTTCAGGAGGCAATTTTTACAAAAAAAAAAGGTCATTACAGTGTTATGCCATGTAGAGTACCAGTCCTGGTTCACTTGCATGTATTTTGTGCATCTCATACCTGGCTAATAAAGATACTGCTGTATGCCATATGATACATATCAAATGTCAAATACAGTTTTACATGTAAATATCTATGTTATCACTCAGAGGCACTATTTTTTTTTTTAATAATGTCACCCATATGAAGAAAATGAAGTTTAAATAGCACTCCCTCCCAAAATTTTTGACTTCTACTGAAAGCAGAAGGGACATGTCTTTTTCACTCACTTCAACTGCTTCTCCACTTTTCCCCTCTCAAGTGAGATTCCAGTTCTAATGAATAACATTGGTTAAATACAGTAAAAAAAAAAAAAAAAATTAGGATCACATTTATGTTTGATTAGCTTTGGTCTTTTGTTCCTTATAATGTCTTCTGACTGCCAAATTTAAGCAATTGAGCCCCATGACCCAAAGAATTCAGTAATCATAACATATTGACTGAGAAAGCATTAAGAAATACTGTATAACATTATTAACCCTGTATCCTAAGCAGGCATGATATGAAAACTGCATTTGCATTGTTGTCTCCATTTTTGCATTGTTCTTCCAAGATGAATACATTAAGAAAAATGTCATTAGAGATTATGTAATAAAATGTCTGAAACTGTAATGCAGCCATGTAAAAATGCAGTTTACCATGATATGCTGTAGCATAATGCACAGCAAGTAGATAAATTATTGTTAAAAATAGATTACAAATCCATTCCAATGTATGCTTAGTTCACAGAGGGATATTCTCTTCCCTCATGCCTTAAAACCCAAAGTGAAAGCTGCCAGTCTTATTTGTTTTCCATCATGAATATTGAGATAAAGTAAGCTGGACTCAAACTTCAAAACTTCTCTTCCACATATCCTACATTCAGGGACATTCAAGAAAGAGTTTCTACCTGCTCTTCTTGTGTAGGAAACTGAGATATCCAAAATCAGAAAAGTATAGACAGCTCCAAACTGCTTTTTAAACTCCTTATCCTCACCTCAATGACATTTCCTTAAATTATAATCTCTTCCAGTTAGATACTTAATTGGCTGGGGCTTTGTGGGTGTGAATCTTTCTTGTATCTTCCAATGCAAGGCTAAGCCCATGATCTAGCAACTGGATAAACATCAATTTGTGTGAAGTTCTGTGGCCATAGCAGGATAACTGATCAGGCAAGTACACTGAAGGATCAAGTGATGACCAAGCTATAGGAGGCCTATGAGAAAGGAATGAGTTGGCTTAATGGGAAATCACTTTCAGACAAGAAAGATGCTGAAGAGTTTCATTCTAAGGAGGTGGAGAGCTCCAGGATGGTCTAGACCTAAGAACTGCTCAGGAACATTAGAAAATATTAAGGAAGGAAAGGTGTGCAAGTGTTTTTTATTTTGCCAGCAGATGCGTTACTAGTGCTTGGTGCTGTTTTGAGAGAAGCAACAAAGGCTCATCACTACGATGAGCCTTAGTGTGACTGCAGCTGGATTTTTACACTATGTCTGGACTATTAAATAAGATCACCATCATCATAAAATTCAGGATCATCCCCATGTGCCGAGTCCCACCGCACAGAACAGCTGATGTCTATGGTGTAAATTATCTGAGCTTTCAAAGCAATTTGTGGCAAGATCCACCTGCTTATTTGGAATGGTTCCTACAATGTTCTCACTTCTGAACTGTGCCCACAAATTGTCTTGGAGAGTGCTAGCTGGCATGAGTGAAAAGCATTTCAAGAGCAATTTTAACAATTTAAAATGTAGGTGTTCATATTCTAGTGCTCAGGAGTGTTTCTGGGAAGTATTTGATTTACTAGTACATATCAAGCTGCCAGGTCTCTGGAAGTGGCAGCAAATGGTGACTTTGGGATTATGAATGGATCCTTTCTAACCCCAGAGAAGCTGAGAAATTAGGTAGGGCTAAGCATGATGAGCATTCAGATGAGGGACATCACCCTGTCACCCTGGGCTTTTGGCTGTTACTACACTTCATCAAACTTCAAAAAGAAAGAATTCCTGTTGTCAAATTCCTGTTCAACTTGCGAGGCATCTGAGATGTTGAGAAATGTGCAGTGCATCTTTTTTAATCTCTCCTGGAGATAATCCAGTTTTCAAAGAGTAATTAAGACAAGGAACTCCAAGACAAATGGGACGTGCTTGTAATGAAAATTCTTATATGTTACTGTGGGATAGGTGGGGTGTTTCTTATGATCTCCTATTAAGAAGGGAAAAAAAAAACAAACCCAAAACTTGATTTAAAAATCAAACTTGTTTTCATCCCACAGCAAAGTAATAATTTTTTACTACTGCAAAATGTTTCCAAAATTGCAAAATAACTCCTTTTCAATGTCTAATGTGCAATATATCTTTTCTTTAGGAATTTTTAAGAAAGAGAAGAATCACTGCAACATGTACATCTATACATTAGAAGTTTTAAATAAGTAGTGTTTGATATATCCATTAAGGGTAAGGATGTATGTCAAATGTCCTCAGTACATCACTTGAGGTGACTAACTTTGTAGTGAGACTGGTGGGAATAGGTGGAAAGTTTTAGTTGTGGACATGCTTTGAATACCTTGCTGAATCAGATCATGCCAGGTGAGCAGGTATTACATGAGCCACCAGGAGCTATGTAGTTACTTATATGTTCAGTAACACTTTTATTTGCCATGCCAAATGTGCATTTTGCAGGACTGCACAGCATTTATTCTACGGCTTGCAGCTTTTCCACCACTTTTCCCTCCTCATCTTGCTGCACTTTTGAAGAAGAGTACCCATGCAGCTGTGCTTCACTATTCTCCTTGGCTTCTAGGCATAGTCCCTGGGAGCTTTGCAGCTCTGAAGGGTCCTACGTGCAAATTTGCGAATCACTAACTGCCTCCAGTGTGTGGGGCTATCACAGTGGTGCCTTTCGGCATACACAGTAGCAGGCCTTCTGGCACTTGCATGATGTCCTTTCATCCAGGAAGGCAAAGCTTTGGATTACTTTCCCAGACTTAGAGGCTTCAGTACCACTTGGTATTTCAGGCACTTAATTGCTGTTTTGCTACTTGTCTGTGGCAAGTGAGACTGTCTTTCAAAAATGCTTTCAATGTGTTTGTGTTGTACAATAGAAAGTGCTGTAGTACATACTCATTCTATCTGAGCTGGTACTGATCCACGCGAGTACTTCTACATAGCACAGCTGTATGTCCGTGCAGAGACGCTCATTTTGGTATTAATGCTGAAAAGCCCTGCTGAGTTTCTGAGCTCCCTTCTGCAGCTAGCTTGAATGCTGATGGCTTGTGTTATATTTAACTGCGGAGTGTAGTCATGCTTTTAGACTTCCAAGTGAGACACTATGGATTCTGAGGAGCTTCAGTATTAAAAAATTTGTCATCTCTTCTATCAAATAAATACAGTTATTTTCTTGATAGAATTACTGATTTGTTGAACAAAGTGAGAAGAAAAAATTAAACCAGCCAGTTTGTTATAACTTTTGGCAAAATACTTAATGAAAACTAAGCCCAAATAAATTAGAATCAAAAGCTGGTTAGAAGGACAGTAAATAACAATAAGGTAAGATAACAACTGGTGACTCCTGTATCCTTCTGGCATCTCTGCTCTTATTTAATTAATTATCCACAATACTCCTAAACAGTGTATTATTACAGTCCAAGGAAGAGACTAATTGGTTAGTTGTCAACACTAACAGCAGTAAAAGAATAAGAAAAGCTTTCAGCACATGATAACTATCTGTGCAGGGACAAGGAAATCAAGATTCGGTCACCATTAAATTAACCTTAGAAAGTGTATGTATAATCTCATTTGCCATATCTTTTATTTCATATTTCAACTATATAGGAAGGTATCTGAGTACCTATAAATATCACAATAAAGGAAGCAGTCACACAACCAAAAAATTAGAATATTTTTCCCTCAAAGTAAGTTAATACACTTGAGAGAGGGTAAATTGAAATGCAGGAACCTAGACAAAAGAGACATTGGGGTGAAGAAATGACAGTGAGGCACATTGCACTAGGTCTTAGGCCACCTTGTTTTTATTCCTGTCTCTGCTGCTAGCTTGCTACCTGACCTTGATCCAATCAGTTCCTTATTTTATGCCTCAGTTTTTTCATCTGTTAAAAAATGGGGATAATGATACTGACTTTCTGATGAAAAATGCTTTTTAAAATGTGGGTGCCATTATAAGCAGGGTATCAGATCACCAGGTCGGTAGCTAATGGTTCGTGAATTTGTAACTATAATGTAAAACTATGTAATTTGTAACTCTGATTTACTACAGGCAAAATATTCCATTTAAGACTGAGCCTTGGCTAACCAAAACAAACATGAAGGGCTTCAGTGAAAAAGATTTTTGGGGGGGATTCAAATGACTTAACATATATGTATAGTATGGTTATTAGATTTTTAGATGAGGTAGATGTTCTTTAGATGAGGTAGCTGTTTTTAAACCATGTCTAAAGCTGTTTGGAACAAATGCTTCAATATGTTGTTATAGATGCAGTGTAAGAATACGAAGGACTTACCATAACAGTGGTATCTAAGTTGATGCAAAGCTACCCAAGCTAGCTGTGAATGATGTGATCTGCATGTCCTGTTGCAGCCCTGTGCAGACTACACAGTGCAGTTTTGGCATAGCACTAGTGCACAAAGTTTGTCTTGGCTAATATAAGGGACATGACTTTCTAAGTGGAAGCTGGAGCAGGGATTTGAGCATGTGCAGGAAGCCTGATGTGTCCTTCTTTCAGCAGAGTTGCCATGCTTGTATATGCGAGGGCTCATCTGTGCATGTACAGGGAGTTCTGCAAATGCCTCTATTCATCTTTGGGCCATTGCATGCAACAGCAGACATGGCTCAGGTAATGTCTGTGGTGCATAAGGATATCCATTAACAATCCTAGCTATTGGATCATGGACTTCTGGTGGAATTCAGATAGAAAGGGCCCTCTGGAAATGATGGGTCCCCACATCCCACTCAAAACACAGTTCACTTAGAAGAGGCTGATCAGGGTCTTTCCTAGTTGATTTTGATTCTGAGAGTGGAGACCTGTTGCAGTGTTAGACAACTTCACTGTGAGTGACATTTGCCTCTCGTCTAATCAGATATTCTTTTGTTGCAACTTGTGTCCATTGCCTTTCTCTTGTCACTGTGCACCTCTGATTCCACCCTTCCACACTGCACCATTGAGGGTCCTTGAAGACAGCAAAGATATCCTTACATAGCCTTCCCTTCTGAAGGCTGAACAAACCTACTATTCTCAAATTCTCACCATTCATCATGTTCTTGCTTCTCTAGCACCTTGATGGTATTCTGATGGTCTCATCATAGTATGTTGGTGTCTTGTACAGAAAGAAGCCTACAGTACAATACTCCAGATGCATTGCCGCAAGTGGCAAACAGAAAATAAGCCGTTTCCTTTGGCCTCATGCCTACACTTTTGCTAAAGCAGCATATAACTGGCCTTTTTAATTGCAGAGGAACATGCAGGGTCATGTTCAGTTGTCCTTCAGGACTCCTTAGACCTTACTCTGAAAAGATGGAGTGACTCCTCACCTCCAATAAGGGGATTTTACTGCCGAATTGCAGTACTTTGCACTTGGTTTTGGTGAGGTTCTGCTTTTGGTGAGGTTCATTGTCTCACTTCTCTGGCCTTTTGGGCTCCCTCTGAGTAGCAGCCCAGTACTGCTTCTACATACCCTTTACACCAGTTTGGGACTATCCATAGAGCTACCAAGGATGCACTCCATTCTGTTGCCCAGGGTGCTGACAAAGATTTTGAACACTATTGGTCCCAGTAACGATCCCTAGGAAGCATCACTAGCACTTGGCTACCACTTGGTTTCTGTATAGCTCATGTCAACAAACAAAAAGCTGTGTTAGAGTAAGAGGATCTCAGCTGTATGTGGGCTGATGAGCAGAGCGGAGCTTCCGTAGTGAATCTTCAATACTGTTTCTGGCCCCAGAGAGAGCTCTTCTGTATATAAGAGATGATAGATCTCTCCACAGTGTGATACAGTCTTACCTCTAAGAGGATGCAGTACAAAAATAGGGCAATTATCTAAAAATGTACAGACCTCAAAGATACAAGAATAGGAAGAGAATGTAATATGACATGTAAACAGAGGAAATCACAGAAAAGTTTTCCTGAATGTCAATTAGAAGTGATTAATGAGAAACATGTGACTAAAGAACAGTGTCTTCCACAAGAACTGTCTTGGTACTATTTAGCCAAAATATTTTTTTTTTTTTCTCACTTGCTGAGAAAGATGAGATGAATCTTTATATATTGTTTTCTAATATTTTTGCCTGTTTGGTTTTTCTGATTTCAGTGGCTGTTAAATAAGTTCTTTGCTGCACTGTTATGTTCTGGTTTTGTGGGCTTACATTCTGGTTTTGTGGGCTTCATACCTGAACTTCCAGCCAGAATAGACTGAGGATGAAGCACACTGAAAGCTTGGATCAGAAGTGAGCTGCTAAACACAGATATGTATTTCAAGTTAACTTTATTATATATCTTTGTTTATGAAATCTTTTATCTCTTTTATATTCTTATCACTGTTTAATCTGAATATCTTTTCCAAAGATTATATATAACCTCTAGATCCTAATTTCCCCCCCCCCCAATGTGAAAAGGAAAAAGAAAAATGCTATTAGCTTGAAAAAGGAGGCTTCTTTTTAATGATTGGACTTGAAATTTCTGGCCTAATC
This sequence comes from Scytalopus superciliaris, assembly GCA_013400415.1. NCBI lineage: Eukaryota > Metazoa > Chordata > Aves > Passeriformes > Rhinocryptidae > Scytalopus > Scytalopus superciliaris. The sequence goes on from VXBX01007800.1 coordinate 88,303, forward strand.
CTGTATGAAATTCCATTAGATAGTGGCTCCAGTGAAACTTAGGGCTTGATTTAGCTCCTGAGTGTGGAGATCTGATGCTACTTGGGATAGAAATCTCTGTTTGTGATTTTAATACTGCATACGCTCCAGATACTCTATACCACTAAATCAGTATAAGTCTGGTGCAGTAGCATAATCTGCTTTACTAGTTAAAAGTGAAAAGTTAACCTTTTACATTTATTTCCCCACTGTTCCATCTTGATGGCACTGTTTTCTCCTAATGCCTTCCCTAGGTACTAGCTCTTGTAGTTAGTTATCATTGTTTATTTAAGTTGCCATTCAAATTAACACAAAATTAGCTACTTTGAAGCGAAGTGTCTGGTGCTCTCTTTCTCTGTGGTGGAGTGCACCTGTTTGCACTAGGCCACAATTTTCTCCAAATGTCTGATTTAAAGAAAAACATAAATGATAATTTCAACTACTCTCATGCCAAATCCTGTCAAAACATTTTTGTTTCTGTACATCATCATTATTCGTTTATGACTGCATGGCCGTGGGAAAAGCTTTTCTTAGTTAATTACAGACATGGAGCCTGCAGAGGGAGCTCAAACCCTTGTTTATGTGGGCCTTGCTACAACAGCAATTTTTTCCTACAGACAGTGGAGAAACTTGTTATTTAAATGTATCATAGATTTTCCCTTCAATGCATAAGGCTTTTGTATGTGGAACCTAGATATTTTGTAGATATACATGAGAGTAAAAGCCTTTCCAAAGTGAGTGGAAAGAGTGTGGAGTTCTGGAACTTGGTAGGTGGCACTGTTTGAAATCTCCAGAACTGTAATGGCCAGACCTCCAATCCTTCGTTTTCAGTCCTCATTCTGGATGGAAAATAGCTTCACTAGGTCACTGCTCTGTCAGGTCAGAGTCAAAATAGTGCAGAAGACCAGATCGAACTCTGTGAGTTGGATGGAGTTCAGAACAGGAATGTGGAGCTGAAATAAATGAGGCCAGGAATAGATGAGCTGAGGAAGCTATTGCAGAAGTTCATCAAGGAAGGACAGAAAATGCCTTATTTTGTATGGGAGCAGATGACAAAACTTCTGTTTGAGGGAGATTTTAAAAAGAATTCATTTACTGACTGTGATACATTTCATTGTGCATCTCATGAGAGGAGGAAGGTACATAAATGCCATTAGAAGGAACTGGTAACATTGCAATCTACTGTTTGAAAAAGTAAAAATAAAAAACACAACATATGTAAATCTAGGAAACAGATATATTAAAGTGATGGTGATGTTGAGAAGGACAATACTGTGTTCCTTAATCCTCCCCTTAGGAGGTGCAGCCAAGGGCTGGGATTGGCCAACACAATGTTCTTGTGCTGCCCCAGGGGCTCTCCAGTTGCAGAAGGCCCCTGCCTTGCAGTTGTGAAGTGTATTGAACATCTGATCCTTTTTCTTGGAGATGAAATGAGAAAGGACTACATTGTTTTCCATCCCATCATACATTTTGGCTTTGCAAGAGACAGGAATGTCTATGTAGCCAGAGTCTGGGAACCTGCCAAACTAGGCTGCTGTGAAGGCAAGAAATATCTGCAAGTTTGTTCTATTTTTAGAATCATTTAATATTAAGGATGAATAAATAATTTTAGTTGTAGCAATTTTTTTTTTGTTGTTGTTCTTTTTTTTTGTGGGGGGGGGGTGTTGGTGAAAATAGTTTTTTCCCTATGATTACTTGTGCCCATTGTGTCCAGCAGGCTCTGGAATGCACTCAGAACAGCCTGAAATAAAGATTAGTTTTGGTAGCTGCCTGATAATTGCAAAGGTCTGACAGAAGCAAGAGAGAACTGTTATTTTTTTTGGCCTTTCTGGTGAAATTGTAAATATTAGCTGAATCAATGAAGCAGATGGTGTATCCATTCATACTGAAATACTAAACTGTGTTTGCAGGGGAAGGGTTTTCACCAATCATTCCAGATTCTTTCGTATCTTCTGTATATGTCTCCTGGTTCCATCCAGGGCAGGGATAAGTTTTTGCAGTAGCTGGGAGAGGACATGGCTATGATACAGAGGCTAACCTATACCGCCTCATGTCATTGCCAGGATGGGGGAATAGGAGTCTCTTCTGGGGAAAAGGGCTTCCTTCCAGTTAAGTAAACATGATGGATGGAGTAGTCTGGTATTGTTTATTGTTGGGGGCTTTCCACGTAAATCCAGTCTTTTCTTAGACCTTTAGTTATGAATATTGTTGTTGTTACTGTTAATTTTCTTATCTCTTTGCTGTTTCCAGTAAATTGTTCTTACCTCAATCCATGATCTTTGCCTTTGGTGCCTCCAGCTGGGAGGGGAGAGGGAGCAGTGCATGGTTTTAGTGGGAGTACTAAATTGAAGAATGCCATTTCTAAGCCACAACAATATGATAGAGGATTTTTGAATTCGGCCTTCAATTCAGGATGGTATAGAATATCTGTGTGTCATTTTCTAAAATGTAAATGGTATCTTTTGATATTACTTTTTTTTTAAAGTACTATGCATGTCTTCTTTAATTTGCTGGAATAAATCTTGCAAGTCTCAAGCATTTGTTTTACCTAGAGAGAATGGGTTGGTATACTAGCAGGATTTTTGTGAATGAAATATTGTTGATAAATGGTTGTGAAGAAACACAACCAGTCAGCTAATCAGTGGATTGTAAATAGTGAATTAAAACTTGCTTTTCTTCTTTGTTGTATCTCTAGATCTACAGTTGTCATAAGTGCCTCCTGGTAAGTACACACTGAACTCTAGTATTGGAGGAGAATCTAAAGCAGAGATGTAGACACCTCTCTCCCTCCAACCTGTTCTAGTTTGTTTTATTGCCAAAATCTCTCAGAGATTCACAAATACCCTAGATCAAGAACACATTTGTGGTTTATTACAAACAGAGGCTTTAAGGAATATATTTGCCTGGCTTGCTGTTTTTGATCTAGTATCCTTGGTCACATGCTGCAAGTAAAAACTTTTATTAACCACTTTGTGCCTGACCATCTGTGTGTTATGTGATGGCAAGTGTGATGGCAACTTACTGTTTGCAACAAACCATGATTCATCTTTGACTGACAGGGGTAGAGAAATTTATATCCACAACAGTTAGTTACACAACGGTAAAGCAATTAACCGTTCTTACTGGCTCAGTTTTTTTAAAATAACAATAAATTGATGTAGTATAAATATTAAATTCCTAGTAAGTTGTTAATTTTTTCTCCAGATAAGTTTGTAACACAGTTTGTTAACCTTCTGTGGGAGAAAAAGAGGTAAGTGTTGACATAGTGTCAACAATTAAGGACTTTGGGGTTTGAATGGAATGAACCATAATCATCACTGGAAACCACAGACTTTTTTTAAAAGTATTCATGAAGCAAAAGATGTTTTGAGTAAAACTCATGTGTGTGAACTGTACATGTGACACACATTGGTTACCTGGCTTATTCTCTGTTCCCTGCTGGGGTCCCGGTCATCCTTACTGTATCTGTTTGCCAGTTTCCACCCATGCTTTCTCTTAAAGCTTTCCCCCACATGAAGCAGAGCCTGACAACAGATAGGACTGTTCACCTTTGGATTCTCTCCAGCCAGACTGACTCCCTTTACTCTGGACAGTTCTTTAAGACAAGTCTTGTGCTCTTGCCCTCACATGTCCCTGTGCCATGCTGAGGGACACACAATTCATACCACTGTCAAGACCCCGTGCTGCTAATCTGTGGCCCAATCCTCTCAAAATTTAGAAGACTTCAAACTGAAAAATGAATGAAAAATAATGATTGTACTTTGTATCTCATGGTCATCTAGGGTGCAAAGAAGTTGCAAGCTTAGTTGCATAAATTGTGAGGGTGGTGGCTCACCCGTTGAAAGGGTCCTGAGCAGTGCATATGTGCATCAGTCCTCACCAGTGCTGTTGGGTAGGGTTTGCTTTTCCAGGGTGTCTTCACAAGCTTTGTAGCTGTAGGCCTCAGTGTCACGGTACATTTTCCTAGTGTATTCGTAGACTGCCCCAGTGGGATGGCAGCGGCAGCAAAACCGTCTCCGGTGCAGAGTGAGCATGGGTTTCCTCAGTGCCTTTTCACTGCCAGTCTCTAATAAACTCTTGGAAAGCGAAAACCCACCTACAACAAGCTTTCAGGGTTTTGTATGTTGCTCACTTCATGTCTGCACACAGCAAACAATAGGCGTTGTTGGAAAACTGCAAAATTGGAAACTTCGAGGGCAAACAGTCAATCCTTCCTCTTCCCTGTGCATGCTTATAATTGCTACCAATGTTAATCACTGTTAATTGAGTAAGTTGGGGGTAGGGGGGAAGGAAAGCCTGCTAAGCAAGCTTAACTTTAAAGACTAGAAATTTGGAGGGCTTGCTTTAGAATGGTTCATTACATCTTCTTTAATTATACCATCCTTGTTATGTTCTCATTATGGAAACACAATTTGAACAGAAACAGTAAAGTTCTGATATCTAACTATTTAAGCACAGTATTGTAAATGTAGGGAGTAGCCTTTCTACATCAGGAAATAAATTACAACATTTTATTTTGGATTTTTTTTATAGGATTGAATATAGTGTTGTGTATTCTGTGACCACATGTACAGTATAATGTAAATACATACAATTTTAAATCTAGTCATTATTATGTAAATCCATGATTGTGTCTCTTTCCAGGGGGTTCGAACCAGATGAACTTTAAGGTCCCTTCCACCCCAAACCTTTCTATGATTTTATGATTCGAGTTCTTATTCAAGTAGTCTGTTCTCTCACACATGCAAAGGTTTTACAGGGTTAAGCCTATGATTTCTAGTTACCAATATTTAAATCAATACAGAGATTCCCTAAATATTGGCCATGCATCTTGGAATTTGTATTACTTAATGCTGATATGTTCTGTTCACATTTCTTCCTCTTAATTCCTTCTAGTGCTCAGGACTCTTATTAAACTAGTTCTTTGGCTTATCAGTGCGAGGCTTGCTTATAGATCGTGCAATGCTAGAGATAGCATCCAACTGTTGCAAGAGCTGACAGTTGTCCAGAGGATTACAAGTGAGATCATATCGAGTTTGGGGGGATCCTGACCTGTTATATGTTCTTTTGCATAATTGTTGC
>VXBX01007800.1:101995-111995 GCA_013400415.1 Scytalopus superciliaris
AGAACTCAAGCCATATTTTGTACCATAAAAAGACAACATTGCAAGTAGAAAATGCTGAAAACTCTAAGGATCTGTGGAAAAATTAGTTTATTGATGAGGAAAAAAAAACCCTCAAGGGATACTGAAGGGAATGAGCAGGAGCCTGGATGAGAAGTCAAGTAATCGTGAGGGTTAAACAAGTACTGTCTTATGAAGGAAGGTACTATCACAATATTCAAAGATCAGGGGATGGGAATTATCAATGATAGTTGTTGCAAGCTCCTCACAAAAAAAAGTATAAAAAATTGACCCCGGCTTTCAGTTTGTAAGCCCGACAGACCCTGTAAGAAGCTTGAAGCTTTTTTTTTTTTTTTTTTAAGGGAATTTGCCTGCTAGGCAGGTCCTCCCTGGCTCTCACAGTTCTAATTATTTCCTACTGCACTGATGCTTTCTCACTACTAAATTCTCCATTGACTGTAATAAAGTCTCCCTACTCTCAAGAGCTTGGAGAGCTGCCTTTTTTTTTTTTTTTTTTTTTCCTTTGGAANTCTCAAGCGTGGCGAGTGTTTTCTTTTTTTTTTTTTTTTTTTTCCTTAGGACTTGGAGAGAGAGGGGGAGAAAGGGAGTGAGAGGAGTGTGCTTTCCAAGGTGGGGTTTCCCAAGCTGTCATTGCTCAAATAGGAATCTTATCCTGAAATTGGCTGCTCATTTCTGCGTGGGCTGTAGGTAATGCACTCTAACAGGCTTTTGCCACTATTCTAAGTGTAAGGTACAGATCTTATGATACTATATGGACTACTCATATAGGTAACACTGGCCTTCATAGGGATTTTCTTTTTCTAGCAAGTGAAAATAAATAGCAGGAGGAAATTACTTAGACCTTCCTTGCTGTTTTGTGAAATGAACTAACTGTTGTTTAATAATCAGATGAGTGTGACAACATACTCCTGAATTTTAGAAAGCAGATAAATTATTGTGCCCTGAACTGACCCACTATTTTTATTAGTCCAGAAGAATTGAGATGGCGTGAAAGGAAAACATACAGCCTTTAAAATGCAGGATAGCTTTTAGTTAAGATTGAGTACCTTCATCTGACTGTTGATGCCAGTCGGTTAAAAAAATGTTCATTTAAACATCTGATAGATAAACCATAGTACACAGACAGTGGGGAAAAATTGTGGCTTATAGCAGAGAGATAAATATTTTAGGCAATGCTTGTTTTTTCAGTTGCAGTTTAGCACAAATCAATTAATCTGATTTCTTAATGCCTTCTCATGCCAGCCGAGTGCACCTGTTAAGATAAGGCTGCAGGAAGAATGCATGTTTTCTTTACCTGGTAAAGTGTGTGGGTGAAGATGGGAGCAGTGCTGAACTGTTGGTTCTTGTCTCCAATAAATAAATGTAAGCTGTGGTAATTTGCAAAGAATCCAGTTGTCTGTTTTATTGTAAATCTTTTTCAAAAACGACCTTCAGAGGCCCACATATGAGCACCCACTTAAAAGTTTCATACTACAACGTGAATTCTTCAGAATATCAGTGCTTTCTATGTTACGATTGAGACTGTTGTCCCATTGCTGCCATTTCTATCCATTTTTGAACTGTTACTTTACTTGGAACTAACATCTTCCTTAGTGAGACTATTCTAAATAGTAAAATGATTACCTGGCTTTGAATAGATGATTTTTTTATCATGAAAATTCTGGTTTTTCTCATGAAAGATGCTGACTTCACTCACTGATGCAGATAATATGTATTCTTTCTGATTATGCTAAGATACACCCTGTAATGCACAACTGGAAGCTCTGTTTTCTTGAAAGACCTTCTAGCATAAGGTGTTTGAGCATACTTTAGATTTTTACAGGGAAAACTTATTTGAGTAGATAGTAGTGTATTAAATCTACTAATATAAATATTTTACACCTACTAATACAGATACTTTTTTCTATGGTACTTCAGTAGTGTTCGACATAATTAGTGTTTTAAGCATAGTTATATTTATTACTTATACATTTATATTTATATAGTATTTTTATTTAAATGTATTAATTTATGTACATATTTTTAAAAAATGTGCAGTGACATGTCTCTGCTTAATTCAAGATTTGAAAGCTAAATGTTTGAGATAAAGTGAAAAAAAACCCCAAACTTTACAAATACTCTCTTAGCTTTCCCAATTTTTTGTTCTCACACATTCAGCTATGTCCTTCATATTTGGCATTTTGATTTATTGAGCAATCTTAAGTATTAAAGACTTTTAGCTTACTAGGAAGCCTTCAGATGCATTGTGCCTTGTGTCAATGATGAATTAATTCCAGCAGAGCACAAAAGTTACAATTATTTAAGCCTAGCTGCTCGACTCTGCTTTTACATCATAGGCCAGTTTCAAAAGGCTGCAGGTTAGGCTGTGTTTTAGGGAGGGAAGCGAGACAAATGCATGGCCATTCTGGGGAATCCTAGGTTTGTGGTATCAAGCAGCATGTGCTGTGGGTCTATCTTGTCTGTGCGTCAACCAGCATGGGCACCTTCGTGCCAGTGCAAGGTTATGGGTCTGGAGGTGTTGCCACGGTCGGGGCAGCTCACCCTGGAGTGGGGCAGGCAGCCGCTCTGGTTTTTTGGCGGCGCTCTGTGCTGGCAGCTGCAGATTCCGCATCTCCATCCCTGGGGTCAGCACACAGTGTGCTCTGTACTCTGTAAGGGTGCAGAGACAGTGCCGCTGCTGGGGGTGCCAGGATGGCCCGGCCATGGGGGCTTGGCCCTCGCGTGTCCCGCACGTGGCATGGCTCAGTTGAGGCGCGGGACAGGGGGTGGGGTGTGGGATGGGGAAGGGCGGGGCACCCTGCTGGCCCCGCGACGCCCCCTGGCGGCAGCTCCGACGCGGCACAGCCGCTGTCGCTCCCGCCGGGCCAGGGGCGCAGAGCCCTTTGCACCGGGCTGGACCTGCCAGCACAGGCTGGACCTGGCAGGGCACGGCAGAGCCCACGGGCCTGGCATGCCGTACACCCTATCATAAAGTGAGGAGGTCTGATTGTGCTACGGTGCGCTATCCTGCTATTTGTACAAATAAAAGACCCCGTCTTGATGCAAAATAAACACAAAAGCACTGTTGTGACTATAACAGGGAGTCATATACTAATTTATATAATAAGTGGTTGTGCACGCTTTATTCAAGATTATGGCTGCAAGAAATGGCATGAATTGCTGGGTGTGTTTAATGCTGGATTATAGCAATTTGAAACATGTCAAACACATGGCTAATGCCTCATGCTTCACTCATTCTTGCGTAAACCTGCATAGCCACCATCCATTATACCCTTGGTAACAACACAATTCTGCAAGTAAATATTGTTACACTAAGTAACCTTTCAATTCAAGTTGTTTAGGAAGAGAAAATGCAATCTTGTGCAGTCAGTTCCAGTGTCAGTTTAATGTTTCAAAAGGGAAGTGGTGTAGAGAATAAGTATCTGTACAGTGACTTGCTGGCTTAAGACATACACGCGTGCACGTGCGTGCACACGCGCACACAGCAAATGTCCAGGTCACTGCAGGGGAGAAAAGTAAAGCTGTCGCTTCTAACTTCACAGGAGGAGTATTTCTTTTATTTTTTTGGCCTGGGTGATAGCTTGGTTACCGTGGCAGGATTAAGCATTCAACCTGCTGTGCAACCACGCACTAAAATAATCTACAATTTCAATCTCTCGTGCAGAGAACAGCAAATATTTTCCCCATACTTTTGTATAAAATACCAGGTAGCAGAGCTTATATCTCACCTTTGGCGCCCAGAGTTACGGAGTCACAGCAGAAGTAGGTGCTGGTGAATGTTTGTGTCTGTGATGGGGGTGCGTGTGTGCATGTGTGCCTGTGTAGGCACGCTCATGACTGACAGCAAGTGTGACAGCAAGAGAAAAAGAGAAGGATTAGAAAATATGAATGTGTATAAATGTATGTAAACAGGAACCTGTATATTTTTTTTTGTCCTATTTGAATTACTAAACTTTCAGCCTCAGTACCTAGCAGTCATATTTCCTTTGTATTTATTTATGATTATTATGCTAACAACCAGCACTGCTGTTGTAAAAGCAGGAACAAAAGTACTTTAATTTACTTAGTGAGATGTTGCAGCTTCAAATTATTTTGCCACCAATAACTGAAATTGCTGATACATAGATATCAGAAATGATACTTGTTTAGATGTTTTCAGTGCTTGAGTTTTGAGGGTTAGAGTTGATAGTACCTACAAGTGCGTAGATTCACGTGTATACAGGTGTGTTTGTGCACGTGTGTGTGCAAAGGAAAAGAAGGGAAAAGAAAACGATTCTGTGCTCTTACTTTCTTCAGCAGCCCTTTTTCAGTTGCTGGCACTGAGGAGGGGGCTGTGGACAACCAACACAGAGCATTACTCAAGCGGAAGTTTCTGTGTTGTTTTTAAAAATACCCTTTTACAAATGGAAAAACCCCACACTTTGTTTTAAACATAGAATTATAGGGACTATTTCTTTCTCATGTAAATACTTCAGTATTTCTTTAACTTCACTTTGAAATAAATTACCATTTTTAGAATTGTTAATCTATAGTTTCCTCCTGTCTGTACACAACTGTTGGGTCGGATTTGTTGTTTTCTGTTGCTAGAATAGTGTTACCGGTCATGTTACGTTAAACTGATTCTGCTGGCTCACAGACACTTTAACTTAAAATGCAGAGCCCGAAATACACTCTGGGGCTTTGCAAGGATACAAAATCCACAAGACATAAAACCCTTTGGTTAATATGAACTGGAAGATGTTTAACCCTTCTCTGCTAATTGTAATGAAAGAGTCAGAAATTTATGAAATTTCTGCATGTTTTCTAATGTTTTGATTATCTAACATTTACACCCCTTTGCCCTTTTTGGCTAAATGTACCACTGTTATTGTCTAAGGTTTGAATTTGTAAAAGATGAACCTGTCTGTTGGCTAAATCTTTGTTTGAATAAAAGAGGATTAATGTTTGAGTTTCCCAAATTTCCAAATCCTTGTAACGATACAGTTGATGAAGTGTTTTAAATAAATTTCCACTCTGATATACATGTCTTTTTATTGAAAGTAAATATTGTAAAAATCGGAAAGGGCTGTCTGCTTCCACAGTTGTGGCATACCCGCATTAGAATTTTCATATAACTACTAAGGGCAATCAGACCCTTTTCTCTGAATATTTTAAACATTGTACATGTAAAATTTATGCCTAATTTGAATACTTATTAGCTGCCTAATCTCAGAAAAGAGTATTAGCTTTGTTTTTGCCTTGTAAAATTCATCACTGCGTGTATCACATTTTCAATTTCTATTATTTTTCTTCACTGATGTTCATAAGTGTTTAAGAAGGGCTGTTTGTTCATAAACACATCTGGTGCTGCTGTTGTTTACTGGGCTATAACAGCTGCCCTTCTTTATGTTAATGGTGTTTGCGTTTAGGTTTTTTACATCCTGTTTTTTTCTGACCAGACTATCCTTAAATAACTCATATTTTGCTATTTTAACATTCTTTACACAATATATTCTTTCAGTTTGTGATAACTCATACTGCATTTTAATTAATATCCCATGCACATTATCTAAGTTGTAGTGATCTTTTTTCTGCCTTTTTTTTTTTTTTTTTTTTTTTTTTTTTTTTTTTTTTTTTTTGTCCCTGGGAAAGGCAATTGCTCATACTTTGCAAGGGAACAAATAGCTAAGTAAAATAATTAAGCTAAGCAGCAAGCTTTGTTTCCTCTCCTGAGTTTGTCTACACATCTCTTTCCTTTCAGAGGTGTCTTTTAAAATCACAGCTCAGCCAGGTTGTTGTGAGGACTCTCTCAGTACATTGGGAGTAAGGATGAAGGAAAGTGAGGTCCGTTCTGACCCTGCAAGAGCAGGAAAGGACTTTGGTGGCTCTGAAAAGAGATGCTGACCTTTCCATATTACAGATACAAAATGTGCCTTGAAATTCTGGTTTGTAAGGGCACGTTGGTTCTTTATTTACTGCAAAGATTTCAACTGATCTTGGCAGGACATCTCATTGCTATCCTGAAAGTACAGTATATTTATGCAGTGAAAATGATAAAACATTTATTACTGTAGAGAAGGTAATATGCATAATTTATGCTGTTTTTAGCACAATCATTAGTGATATTCTTGATAGATTTTATTTCCAGCTTTCATATCTAATACATGCCTGGAAAATTAATTTTATATCTTTCATTTATTTGCCTATGTTAAAATTGAGTTTTAAGTCATCTTCAAGTGAACAGTTTGATTGCTGCTCATGCATAAGCTTAATTACTTCCCAGGAAGGACAGTATTAAATGTTTTAAATGTCAGAAAAATAAATGAATATCAGCCGTTTGATTAAAAAAATAGGCAATATCTGACGTGTTTGCAGCAGGAGCTTTTTCTTAAAATGCCTCCGAGGCAAAATTTTATTTAGTCACAAAAAAGGAGAAGCCCATTATACTATTTATCATTGGTTGATACCATATGATTTGTAACACCCTTACAAAATTTTAATTTTGTATGATTAGCTGTGCATCATTAAACAACAGTCTTGCATAAGATATGCTGTAAAATTCTGACAGAATCAAGATAGTGAATATTTTAAATAAGGCTGTATAGTCATCCATGGTTGTCAAAGCTAGATAATAGGAAATATAGAGCAGTATGTGAAATCGTGCCTTCACTTAAAGTGGTTTTATAGGTAGACTTTATTCATAAATGCTATTGACCATGCTGCGTGCGTGGTGTGTTATTTTGGCCGTTAAATGTAAGCACACAAAGCTTGCTTATAGAAACCATAATTCCAGTGATTAGTAGCTGTATGAAAGCAGAGTTTGCATCGCATTTCTTGGTAAATGGCTCCGTGAGGCTTTTTTCTTCTTCTAAAGATGCTGTCTGTGTAATTGGCAGAGAGGGACATCTTGATAATGAAAGTGTGAAGGTGTAACGCGTGTGTTAATTGATACTTCTTAATCACTTTTAGGTATTAAGTCATGATGCAGGAATCTGCGACAGAGACAATAAGCAACAGTTCAATGAATCAAAATGGAATGAGCACTCTAAGCAGCCAATTAGATGCTGGCAGCAGAGATGGAAGATCAAGTGGTGACACGAGCACTGAAGTAAGCACAGTAGAACTGCTGCATCTGCAACAACAGCAGGTAAGTTTGTTTTGTTTCCTGTTTGGTTTTAAACAAATAAAAGGGCCGTTTTCAGAGGGGTACCCTTTTGCAGACCCTCGGTGTGTGCTGAATGTGAAGTGTCGTGGAAGTGAAGTGTGAGGCATTATTGGTTGTTGTTTTAGTGCATGTTAATGTTGAAATGGAAGGGTCCCGTTCTCTGGTGGCAACATCTTGCTGATGCGGCTGCACGCCACCGCACTCGCCCTGTGATTAAAGTCCCGCAGCATATTTAGAAAAGTTGTGCCGAAGCCTTGCAGTGCATGTTTTCAGGAACTGTTAGTTTACTGTGTGATTCGGGAGCGCAGGACATGATGCAGGACTTTCCACCAGAGGGCCACATTACTTGAGACTTTGCTTCGCTTGCAATGAATTGTGCCAAAGACAGAGCTGGCAGTGAAGGGACCCTAACGAAGGGACCAGAGTGATTTCTGACACTAAAGATGCTTTGCTGTTGTAGGTGTAAATAAAAAATGCTGGTTAGTTCAGAAGCACTGAAATAAGAGAGAGCATGTGGTGGTGTCTGTGTGTGTGTATGGGTGTATCATGGATGTGTGATTTTGAAAATCTGGAAAAAGAGAGAAGCAGCTTTTCTGTAGGTATGTTTCCATTCTCACTTTTAAAACATTTATTTTTAAAGCTTATCTGTTTGTGTTCTCAACAAGTGAATGGAGAACTGCTGTTGTGTTTAAAACTGTAAAATTAAAGTGTCATCTGGCTGCTGACGCCATCTAATTATGAGATGCAATCCATTAATTTTTGTCACTGTAAAATTTCTCTTTCTTTTAAAATGTGTGCAAACATAACTCCTACTTTGTCTGTCTAAGGAGTTGCCTCCCCATCAGGGGACACAGACTGTACTAATGCCGTGAAGCCCAAACAGTTTGCTATGTAAACAATCGCAATCTGATTCTGCAGAGTGCCCGGTACCTGCTTCCAACTCCTGAAGTCTTCAGTGTCTTGTCCTCTCATCTGCTGAGGCCACTCAGCACCTTAGGAGTTCAAACCCTTGATTTTAAATACTGAGGTTTTTCATTACAATGTCAGATATTGCATTAATGGAAGGAAAGTTGTCTCCTCTAAGACAGAGTATTATAAAAACACTGTTTTATAGAAATATGTTTTAACATGATAGATAAATTGCATGTGTACGGGCCTCTGAAATAACAGGTCATAAGAGCTCTTAAAATTGAATCATTTTTAGTGCTGAATTAAGCAGTGTACACTAGCTACATTTATAGTTAAATATTTTAAATGGTGACAGAAAATGTGGAAGAATTAAATAGTTGTAGATTGAAATATGAGAAGTTGTTAAGGCTTAAATCTGTGCCTTGCTTCAAATTCGAGTGTATTCTGTTTTAACAATTGAGCACTTACAGTATTACAGTCTGAAGAAATACAGGTTTCAGTGTCTTCATTAAGTTCTTAGCAGGTTTCCACCTCTATATATACACTATTATCTGTATGTGTACCTCTTGTTTTTATACTATTTTCACATAAATTGTATGCCTATAGATATAAAAATTTAATACTGTTTTCATGGAAAATCATGCAATCATCTTTATTCAGATGTTCAGATTATAACAGCATTTAGAAATCTTTATTGAGAAGGAGTGTATTTAATTGGTGAAAATTTTTAGAAAACTGGATTTCAGTGAAACACTTTAAAATACAAAAATACCAGCAGACTAATGTGCCACTTACATGTTTCTCAAAGTAGCAGTCCTAGGCATGTGTAGCCAATTTGTCCATACAGTCACAGCTTCCAGTAGATAGCATTTGCAAAGACCACAGAGAATTACAACTGAAGATGAAAATATCCAGTTGAGTACTAATAACAGACAGGTTCTGAGGGGACAGGCTTAGAAGTGACAATCTTTTCTTCAAAACTGTGATTAGATCTTAAATAAGCAGACAGGCAAAGTAAAACCATGGGTACAGTTAATAGGACTCAAGAGGCATTTTATGGTAGGGTCTGCACTATAGGATTTAAATACAACTTGAGTTAGGCGTATTAATCCTTCTATAAAATATGTTGATGTGAAACTTAAACACTGGTAAACATGCAGTAGGGTGTCCTTTAGAAAATGGGTATAGCTTTGTGCTACTTTTGCTTTTCTTGCTGTATCTGTTTCTTTTTCTTCCCCCCTCCCCGTTTTTGACCAGATGCATTTTGAAATATGAATTAAGAGGAAAATGACGGTTGGTTTTATTATTGTCACTGCAGTAACTCTCTAAAATGTTATTTTTAATATTTGGCTTGTCTAACAAACTTTGAAAAGTAGAAAAACGGAGCATACCCCATTGTACCTGCAGTTATTATTCTTAAGATTTTTTTATTGTTTAAATATGTGCAAGATATAATGTACTCATCTCATAGTTTAACATTCTGGTTTTGGCTTCCCTGAGTCATTTTATTGTGGGCCTTCAAATGAACAAATTTTGTTATAGCTTTTTCTAAAGGAAGCAAGTAAATGATCGCGGAGTTTAATAATTTTCTTCAACTGGGCAGCTACATAAAGCCATGTTAATGCTTAAGAATAGGTATATCAGATGAGTAAATTCACAAAATATGTTTTCACTGAAGTGACATGAGTGTTTACCAGGGAAAGTTAAAAGTGAGAAATTTTAGACTATATAAAAAGAGTAACTAGGTAAGTTAAATTTTTTAAGTTATATACGTGGTGGATTTGCAGAAAGTAAATAATCTAAGAATTCATCAGGTTCTTATAAGAAATTATATGGAGTTTGGACAGTTCTGTTACTTGCTTGATGAACTGAATTGTTGTGATCTTTATACAGAAATGAGAAGTTTGACTTAAATCAGGGAGTTATTCC
>VXBX01007800.1:116995-131680 GCA_013400415.1 Scytalopus superciliaris
TGTTAAATAAAAACAATGTTACATAAAGCCTATTTGATTAAAGCAATAAAAGATAAAATTTGTAAGTTTTATCCCAATTTGCTGCTTTTATGCTCAGTATCTGATCCTCAGGAGTAGTATTTAATGGAAGTTTCATTTTCCTAAGCCTTGATGGAGGATCCTCATGCTGTTTTTTTTCTGACCAGACCTGTGGTTCTTGCCTGTCTAATGTCTGGGACTCCTTTACTACCTGTTTTGAAGTTCTTGTAACTGTTCCACCTGGAGACATCCTGTCAGTGCCTGCGCAGGTCAGTTTATTGGCAGCTTCATGCCACAGGGAATAAAACAGAACACCAAAAGCCAGGGCTGAAGTAAGAAAAGCAGCTGTCCCATTTATTAATCCTTCATTTGTTCTATAGTCTTTAAAAGAAGGAAAAATAAAATTCCTTATGTAGCAGAAAAGCAGGTAGAGTTGGTAAGGTGGAATGGAACAGCAGAAGAAAACTGAGTTACTGGATGAGTGACAGAAGCAGTTGAAATTATTAATAAAGATAAAAGTCATGTGAAGAACTGAAATTAGCCAATGGAAAATTAAAAACAAATAAATAAAATTAATCCCCAAAATACTCAGGAATATATGTAAATAGGATGTAATCATGTATTTGTTCTACTTTTTCATCAACAGGAATGCAGACATTAGAGTATTCTGCATGCTTTGATCTTTTAAAAGCCTGGATTAGGGTTGAGGAGTATGTAGCATTTACTGCTGTTGTTTAAAGCTGAAGAAGGCAAAACTGAAGATAGCTTCAGAAGGGGTGAGGCTAAAGAACCCTTTTCTGGACCTAGTGCAGCATTTATTAACTTCAAAGTAAAAGGACATTTACAGATGTGAGAATTATTGGAGGGACTAAAAGTTCAGGGTCAAAGATGATAAAATGGACAATCAAAATAGATAGAAGATATAGCTGAAGGGAGACAAGCGCTGTGGTTATATGTGAGGGGGTCTCTATTTGCCTGTGAGAAGCATTTCTCACTTTCAGTCAGGTAAAGGAAAGATATAAATAACCTTAGCCAAAACAGAAACACTGGATGGGAACATCAGCAGTGCCAAAAGATCTAGGTTATTGAAAATAATTGGATTTGAATGTTCTTTTTGAGGACAATACTGGAGCTAAGGTCATAAAAAAGAATATTAAAGAAAGCTGGAATATAGCTTAACTTCTTATGAAGTTCCATGGTGGGAAATCTCATGATAATGAGAAAGATGTACCATCATATAGTGATGATCATATTGGCCAGTGGAGCTTGAATTGAAGACAACATAGCATGTAGCACCAGTACACCAATACAGTGGAAGTCTGTGAATAACAGATGCCATCTAATCAATGCCCTGGAAGAAGATGATGGAGATGTAAGAGGAAACAAAAAAGTTACCTAATCAAACATATGTGTATTTACAAATACTTATCTGAAATATTAAATTGATGTTAGTGTTAAATTAGTTTAGTTAAGTGTATCAAAGGAGAAATAATTGTTTTAAATCCATGGTTTTCATGTCAGAATGACAGCAGTCACAACTGACAGCTGTTTGGTACAAGAGGTATTTCTGTCTTAAATAATACATTTATTTCCATAAAGAATTGTTT
This sequence comes from Scytalopus superciliaris, assembly GCA_013400415.1. NCBI lineage: Eukaryota > Metazoa > Chordata > Aves > Passeriformes > Rhinocryptidae > Scytalopus > Scytalopus superciliaris. The sequence goes on from VXBX01007800.1 coordinate 118,621, forward strand.
CTATCTGCATAGAGAATGCAATCAGTATGATTTGGTTTTTCTCTTTCTTTAGGGATCTCAGAACACAAAAAAGCAGAACTTGTATACATGTAAATGTCTAAAGAGGGCCCTGCTATGTATGTAACTAATTTTAGGAAGTATACTGAGTCACTGATTCTTCATAGTGGACATCAAACTAATCTACAAAGAAACAGTCAATTCTATTGAAAATTTAAAATATCTTGCAGTATGCCAGTGAGTCAAAGAAACAAATACCTTATACATCCTCTCCAACACAATCGTGCAGATATTTTAAGCTATCAGAATACAATCTGAAGATCCTTTTGAAGCTAGGTGTGATTTGTAGGAATTAGATTGGGCAGCTTCACTTCGTAAGAGAATCTGAATAGGTGGATTTTACGTTTCTGAGTGTGCATATTAGGCTTGAAATTACTTTGTAGTCACTTTGCATTACTTCGTGTAGAGCCCTTGCAGCCTTGGTGTTGTTTGAACTTGAACAGAACATTTATTATTATTATGATATTGCATAATATGAATTGTTTATATAGTGCCATTTATAATAATTCAAGTTTGATGTTGGATTTAGAGAAAAATTAGCAAAACTAATATGACCTGTCTTTCAGCGATAGTAGCAACAAAGCATTGCTCAGAGTAGGCTGCTTTAAACAAGAGGCCGTAGATGGTTCTAGTACTGACCTCTAAATTGCTATTTATTTTATTAATTTGAGGATTTCTTTTATATCTGTAAACTGATTATATCTTCTTATTCCCCATGAATCCTTCTGCCTGCTGGCTTAGGCTCTTTGTCCATGGAGTCTCCTTTCCCTCACACTTTCTGCTGGCTTTATATCTGTCACTGTTGGTTCAGTTTCTTTTCATTGTGCTCCTTTCACCTTTGCCCTTTCTCATGTGTCTCTCTGGGCCACACAAACTTCTGCTTCTATGTATTTTTCTCCATCAAACTTGATGCCTGTGCTTACCAATCTTTTAGTCTCTTTTATTTAACAAAGTACATCTCTCTGTGGCTGTTGTAGTTTATATAGGAAATATGAAGTTGGGTGGTTTGATCCTAGAATAGTATGTAATTATGTACAAAATACTTGGAAATGCAGTTTTAAGAGATAGAACGAGCATGCAGTCCCAATCCCATTGAAGATCTTACCAACTTAATTCCAAATATTTATCTAGCTAAGTTATAGATAGCTAGCAAACAATTTTGTAAAGATTGAATGTGCCACTGAAGTCTGTACTATTAAACTGTGCCTGAGAAATCTGGGGTTGGAAGGAATGGTGAATTACTACTCAAATCCAAGAAGCTCAGCAGCATGTCATGTTCCATCAAAACGGGTATATGTCTACTCAAAATCAAAGACTGAATAAGGTTGCGATGGCAATATTAAGTAATTTTCAGCAGGAACTTCAACATGAAAACTCTGAAATTAGACTGACCCAAGAAAGAAATTTATTTTAAGCCTAAGATGTAGGTTGCAATGTAAAGCCTGTCTTCCTTCCTTGTGTTGCATAGAAGTGATACTGTCTTAGTCAAATAAAGAGAACATGTAACTTCCTTGTGAATCTGGTTTATCTGAGCTAACTTTAAACTAGCTTGTGTCTGTGCTGTTAGTGTTGTAGAGCACAGTAAAATCTCAACTGCCTGAATATTTACCCAGATTCTTTGACCTTTCTAGTTTTCCCCGAGCTATGTATACCAATACTAGCAGTATCCACTAACCTAGTTAAAACTGAGCTCGGTTAGGTCTGTCTGTGCTGTAGTCACTGCAATGGATACATTGTAGATGTGTTCCCTTATATTTGAAGGCTACAGCTGCTATTTCTTCTGTGTTGTTCTTGGTGTGCAATCTCCTTATATTATGCATCTGATAAAAATTCTTCAAGTTGTTAGATCTTTAGGATGACGTGTATTTTGCAACATGCATATGTGACATCTATGTATATAAGGATGACATAGGTACATGTGACTTTAGAATATGCTACCTTTATAAATGAAACCCAAAACGTTTAACTGAGTTGATGTTTGTCAAGATTGATTCCACCGGAATCCGTGCATTTTTTGTTCACTGCTTTCCTTAGACTGGATGATCTTTTTATATACTTATATTCTTAAGATTCATCAGCTGCCTTTCTCTAAACTGTGCTTCAAACTCTACTGCCAGTTTTCACATTTAAAAGTCTTCACACTGTAAAGTTAATGTTATCTAAGACTACTCTTTCTTTGAAATTCTTTTATCAAAATGAAAAAAAGGAATGAAAGACTGCTGTTTCCTGTATATCTGCCAGTATTCTGTAAATAATAAGCTTAGTGTTTTGTTTTATTAATCCTTTTAACTGTATTCTCAAACACAGAAAATTATAGCAAAGCTCTTCAGTAAGTAAGAAGTCTTTCCTTTCACAAATTATTCTTCCAGGTGCAATATCAGTCCATTCTTTGGTGCACTCTGAATCTGTGCATCTCATTATTTTTTGTACAGCAGACCTCCTTTGGTTTTGTGTTGTTTTTTGTTTGGTTGGTTGTTTTTTGGTTTGGGTTTAAAAATTCTTTTTCTCAAGAGTTTTACATTTTCAGTCCTGTTCTTCATTCTTCTATAGATTGTTCTGTGGAAACAGGAAATGTTCATCTTGTGTTGGTCTTTGAGGCTTTGTCATCAGTTTTCCCAGAAGCAATGGCAAAAAAACAGCCTATTTTCTCTTTCTCTTAAATCATACAGGCCATAAGGAACCATCCAGTCCCAGACTTAAAGATTTGGTGACACAAGTAAATAAAGTTAACAGTAGAGCCTGTGATCTAATATAGACAGCACTAATGTGAGCAGAGGTCTTGTGTTTGTGGATCTGAGATACAAGATACACGGAATGTTCTGTTGAAAATTGTACTGATTTCTAGCTAGATTGTTTCTAATAGTCCTTTATCTCAGTTAGCTTTAGGACAGTAATGGTCAAAATGGGAAAACAAAATCACAGAAAACAAAATGCATCTAACATGAAAAATGTGTCAGGGTTACTATGAAACACTGCCTGGTACAAGATACTATCTCTCTGGTTCATATAGTGAATTTAGAAGGGAGTAGGAACACCAGTATGCTCGAGCTGTTATTTCAAACAGTGAAGAGAAACACAGTTTTAATTAAATTTATCTAATGTTGTAATTCAAAGATCTTAGAAGTGAGTGTGTGTATTTGTCCTAAATCAGAACATCTCCCAGGTCCTTTCAAATGTGGAAGAACTAACTTGTTATGAAACAGAAATCCTTTGGAAGTAGGAATGTATATTCTACCAGCCCCTTTCATGACAGAAAAGTATCTCTAGCATCCTGAATACTGAAGTATTTATCAGAATCCCAAGGAAAATTGGAAAATATGTGGATTTAATGGAATTTCAAGCGGTGTACACAAAAAGTAGGTGAAACTTCATGAAAGAAGTTACTTTTAGGATTCATAAAATTTGACAAACAGGTAGAGTTCTATGATGTCTTATGAGAACATAATGAAGATGCTAGAATATATCTAAATTATATGCACTAGCAAGGTACACAAAAAGTATTTTTATCCTTTTAGAAATGTATTTAACATTAGCCTTTATTGAAGTCTTACAGGTTTCTCAAAGTTTTATTTTAAGGTCATACATGAATTAGAAATATGCTGCCATATTCACAGATATCATTTGAAGTTTCAAAGATAGAACAAACCTTGAAATATTAAATTAAATCTGTCCTACAGAATATATTCTAAAGCATTTACTTAATACAGAAAATCAAGGAAACTGGGTTAGTTGGTGTATTATTTTATCCCTCTCTACTTGCTATGAATCCTTAAAATTCTATTAAGTCACTCAAACATTATAGTTACTGAAAGGCATGCTCTGCATACCTGGTAAATATGAAAATGAAGAGGAAACACATGTATGTAAAATGTCCTTATGGGTTTCACTGACAAGAAATATTTATGTTTCTTAAATTTGTTTTAGTGGGTAAATGCATCATGAAATTTCCAGGTTGAAAATTGTTTTCTATAATCGATACGTAAAGAATAGGGTTCCTGTTTTCAGAAGCAAAAGAGAAGGCAGTAGTGGGTTATTGGAAAGGTTGAGGAGCTATGAGTTATACTGGAGACTCAACTAGGCAGAAAGCAGAGAAGGAAGGTGGATTGTGGAGTGAGAACTGAAGGTTAAAAAGCTGTGGAGCCCTTGAGACAGAACAAACTTGCGTTAGGAACATCCACACTGCTTGTAAGCAAAGCAGCCTTTGTGGCCTGTGGTGCATCCAGGGCAGTTGTTACTACAGATGATGCTCTGTCTCTATTCCATGTCTTGGATCTTTCTCATGTTACGTGACATTCTCTCTCAAATGAATCTCCCCACTTCTTAACAAGCCACACCCATCCATCCCTCTTGAACACTATTTTTACCGCCCCAGCTTCCCAGTTCACAGCCCTCATGTCTGTTGATGCTTGTCTTGTTCTTTTGGCTACCTCTGACCTCTGGACCTGTCCTTGCTCACTGCAGCTGCAGGCCTCTTCGCAGAAGGAGAAAGCACCTTGTTTGTTGGCATTGTATAGATACTACACTTAGCAAATTATCTGGAAGAAAAAAAAAAAGAAAATATTTACTAACTGCCTGCCTTCCCTAGTATTCTAAATGAACCAAAAGGGATCAAGTAAGCATAGGAGACTGAGAGCAAAATTCTACTTGCTCAAATTTAGTCATAAAGCCTAGCCTAAACTCTCTTATTTTTAAAAGCCAACTCAGTCAATATCAGCATCATAAAATATAATTTAGAAAGCATGTTCTATGTCATTTCTGTTGTGGAAGAACTCTGAGAAATGCAAAATAAAGAAAGGCAAGTTTTATCAAGTCCAGAAATGCATACTAAATGCGGAATTTTAATTTGTATGTCTATGACGTAGATTATGTGAAGTACTTAAGTACTTACATAAAGAAAGTATGAACAGTGCTCTCAGATCTTAAAAATTGCAATGTCCATTTTTAAAGAATTATATTTTGGATAACATTGCACAAAATGAAGGTTATATTTAAGATAAATACCTTGGCACTATGGAATTGTTTTGTGTTTGGCCAGTAATCTCTAAGATTAGAGTTGGGTAGCTATTGTCAGCTAACACTAAACATTATAACACGTTTGAGACTCTGCCATACAGCACAAACAGGAGGAGATGCATAGCAGTGGAAACAAGAAAAACATAAATTTAACACAATAAATTTACATTGAAAGTGCTTTAGGGAGCAAGCCTACTTAATTGAAGGAGACATAAGCACATGTTTAGCTGCTGTGTTTAATAGAGAATGTGTAATACATTCCTAAAAATAATCATATACTTAAAGAGCTTAACTGATGTAAAGGTAACTTAACAGGAGTCATGGAATAAAAGCCTGTGTATTTCTGAAATATATAATTTAAGGATAATTTTTTACAGGCATAAAATGTACGAGCTCATACTGAAGACAAATGTTATGTTGAATACGTAGCATTGTTGCTCTGTTTGTCCAGGCAATACAGTTAATTTCTTTCAATACTTTCCCCTTATCCTGACATCCTTAGTTACACAAATAGTTTATTTAAGGGCTACAAGACTTAGCAGTAAATAATTAAACTCATAGGTAAGATTTTTAGTTTTGCACCATGTACTTTTTCAGTGGTACAAAACAGTAGAATGGTTAAAAACATCATCACTCAATGCCACAGCATTCTTTAAAGATACAACCTTCAACATATCTCAGGCTTTAGATATTTAGATTTCAAGATGGGTTGGATCCAAAGTAATATTAATAAAAAATGTATACTTTTAAAATTCTGATTTAAGTTATTTACATTGGAATGGATTTCTTTTTCAAAACAGTCCAGCTTAAATTTAACATTAGACCTAAATCTGCTGCAGTTTATTATAAGAATTAAAATAGACATTCAGATCTGTTGCATCAGTGAATTATCTTCAAATTTCAATGAAACAAAAGCTTAGGCTTTTTTTTTAATTGCTGTCAGAATCAAAGGAAGACATATTAAATTTCTCAGTTTAGTCATTCTGTGTGAAAATGTTGCCATGTCATCCATTTAAGTGTCTATCATTAAAATGTTTTTAATTAGAATGAATGCTAGTACTTACCTGGTTTTTACTGCAGAAATATAGTTCTGCATCACAGGAACATGTTTCTGCTGTCCCTCAATGTACATACTAATTCAGGGCTGAAAAATCCAGTGGTAACTAATAGGTCAATCTAACTTGGTTTCACAGAATACTCTGAGTTGAAAGGGGCCCAAAATGATCATCACAGTCCGGCTCTCAAGTGAATGACCCATACAGGGATTAAACCCACAACCTTTGCATTCTTAGCACCGAGTTTTAACCAGTTTAGCTAGTCTCAGTGTTCTATTTACAGGTTATTTTCCTGGCAGTCAGGTATCTACTTGATTTTAGAAACTGTAGGAGAATGTTTCTGTATGTGTCTTTAGGTATCTTGACCCACTTTAGCAAAGAAACCTCTGCTTACCAGAAACTATTGACCAGTTCACTCACTAGAATAAAATAGTAAATGACAAAACTTGAGGTACATTAGTAATCTAATAAATAGTTTTTAAAATACTATTTTGAATCTAATTCTACTTTTCATCTCCGTGCAGTGCAGCAAGATAAAAAAAATGCAATATTATTTTCTAAACAAGAAATTAATTCAATTTAATTAAATGTGAAAAAAAGGACTTTAAATGTGCATTACATAACAGCAAAAATAAACAACTAATTTAATGTAAGAGCTCGTGCTTTATTGAGCAGCAGCCTAGTCTAATGGTTCAATGAATCAGTGACAAAGAACTTTGCTTAGGCAAATACAAAACAAGATTTAAAATCGACTATTTAACTCAAGGGTTCCTGCTTGCTGGTTTAAATTGTCATTAAAATTGTTGATTTAAATAATTTGATTTGAATCAATCCATCCTGTTATATGGCCAAATAAGACAAAACTATAAAATGCATAGCCCGGGGACTAGAACAGCCCTCTTGGAGCTTCCTCCCCACACCTGCTGCTTTTGATAAATGTATCACAAGGCTCTAAAAGTATATTATCTTTACCTGACACAAATAGATTATGGTAAACAACAGCTGACTCTCCCCTCCGTGCTTTTCAGTGACTGTGATACACTAAGTATTTGTTTAGAGATTTAAAAAAAAAAAGAGTAAGTTGGACTTAGGTAACACACTAGTCTGGGAACTGCTTCAACTCCTAGTCAGAAATGTGAGTTTACCTCATGGTGGAATGGAAAAACTATATTTGCTCTGTTATTTTGGTGTGACAAATGAGTCTTCCATTCTGAGTTTTATCTGGTCTCTGGGTCATTAAACATTGAAAATTGAAGTTTCAGATATTTTTAAAGGCAACTGTTAGGGAAGAGTTTAGGAAGAGTTTATTTCAGAAGGCCACGCACACCTCAAGAAGCCAGCTCCTGCAGGCTCACTCCCTAGCCATTGGAGAGAAGTAGAATTCCACAATTTTGCATATAGATGGAAACATGGAGTGTGTTGTGGTCTTTTGGTTAGCCACAGAGCCAGCAAACCTCATGCAATTTCTTTTTGGCAGAAAGAATGGTCAGCCTGAAGCTGTAGGAGATGAGCACATGGCTCCTCCAAAGATCCCCTGTGGTGGGAGTCCCTCCAGCCTTCAAGAATGGGGAACCTGAGGAGCAGCAAGCTGCCCTGGCATGAGTCACCAACATGTCACTCCGACGTCGGGGCTGTGAAGTGGCCACACCTCTCATCCATGACCTCAGTAGCTGTAAGGGGTCTGGGAAGTTATAACAAGGCTAAGGGGCTGGATGGTTGTTTGGGGAGGGGTGACATAAAGGGAAGAAGAGGCAGAGAGGTTGCGCAAGGATGAAAGGACTTGGAGGGAAGCAACAGCAATATGGGAGAGGCTGGAGAATGGAATAGGCTTGGGCAGTGAGCAGCAGACCTGGAAGAAGGGAAAGATACAGGGGGATGGAAAGAGAAAGGGAAGATGTGTGGCCTGGATCATGTTTTCTGAAGTGCTTTTTCATTATCGAAGTCTTGCAGTATTCCTTGCATTCTCCCAGTGGTAATTATTTTTTTTTTTCCCATGAAAATATACTTAGTTTATTAAGAAACAGACATTATGCCAATAATGTATTTGCCCAAATACTTTTAGTGTAATACACTTGTAAAAATATTTACAGTCACAGTATATACGCAATAATGAGTTAAGTATTTTTTTTTAAATTGCCATCTTCAGCACTGTATGGTTTATTACTGTGGTTCTTTGCCTGCATGAGGTTAATGCCTCTGTGTTAGAAGCTGTGAACATTGTCACAGGAGCTGTGCAAATCAGAGTAAAACTTCATGTCATGCAGCTATGATATTGTAATGCCTCTCAGATGTATGATCTGTCTTAATTTGAACAACCTGTAGTAATTTGGATGTAGAATCCTCTCAGGACTGAGATGGGATAGTGCTGTGTGGGTTGACTGTCCTTCATCCTTCCCATATGGAGGAGTTATCAGGTGTTCAGTTGGAGATGTTCATAGACAGAAAACACTGCAGCAGCAGCAAACCTGAGGTGATAAAATTCAGACTGAAACAATAGTATAGAAAGATATATGTTACTGACATCCTGATTCATACCAAGAGACTTTGATATGTTATATACACTCTGGGTAAAATCTCGTCCTTGTTTAATATATGAGCCATAAACAAAAAAAATGTTTACAGTACTAAAAGGACAAACAAGGCAAACAAAGAAAACCTTTCATGTTTCAAGCATTTAAATATTTCAAGTAATTAAATAATTACTAGTAGATAATCTGTTTATTATATGCTTTGATTTTACAGAGATTGTCTTACATAAATACTGAGAAATCCTTCCATTACCAGTGCCTTCCAATACCTATGCTGTCCTACCTTATGAAGTCATAGAAATCAATTACAAGGCAGTTTTAGCTAGCTGTGCATATCAAATTTATAGAAGTGTTTCTCATCAAATTAAAATTAAAGTAACATTTCTGCTCTGAAGCTTCTCTAAAAAAGAGGTGGATTTTAATACGATAGCTCTGCCATCTGTAAGAAGGTGTAATAACAATCCAAAATTCAAACAGATAGAAAGGGGGAAAGGGGTTAAAATGAATAGCTGTAATACATTGCACTGTGTTTGATTTCACCTGTTTCAGCTCAAACACAAAATAGTGGTGGGGTTTTTTTTTTAAATATTCTTATTAATCTCTAAAAATGACAGGTGTCAAGAGCCTTTTGTAATACACATACAAAAAAGTTGAGGTCAAGAGGTCATATCACTGCAATGTATTAGGCAGTATCCTTCTCTCTTGTGGTATTTTTCCTTTTTGAAGTGTTTCCAGTGAAAGATGCTTGCTGTAATGCACATCAGTAAAATGAACTATTTGGGAACAGCTTTACATGGTAAAGGAAGCTGTGAGAATACTTTGGTATTTTGTACGTCTTCTCTCTTAACAGTTGCACGTTTAGAACTCTCTGGGATGCTATAAAGCACACAAAGGATATATGGCTTACAGGAACATATGTGTTTTGGGATTGAATTTTATAAATATTATTCTCGTAGTGAAAACAATTTTATAAATATTATTCTTCTCATAGTGAAAGCATTTTTTTTTCTTTGCATTCTTTAAAGAGAGTTATGATGCCCTGAACATGAAACTGTATTTCACCAAGCTGTTTCTTAGTAGTTTCTTCGTGTTTTCTTCACTGGCTTTGAGCACCACAATCCATAAAAAAATAAATGCAATGTGCAAAATAAGATGTTTACAGAGAGAGAGTGAGAAAACAAAAATGGAACGGTTTTAAAACTTGCTTTGGCACGCTTATAGTAAAGACCAGCTTTATTTGAAGGCACAGTATAAAAGGCCAGTTTTAGAGGCTCTCCTTGAACTCTGTGAGCTGAATGGACAAATTTTTACAGCTGTACCTTGTCTTTGGGCTCAGCAAAGCTTGGGCACTATGCCTATCTGGGCAGGTATTTTGAGCCAAATTATTTAATATGCTACATAGCCATTAAGAAATAAACCCAAAACAATAGTGATGAAGACTTTGAACATTTACACATAAAGTTCAATTTTGAAAATAGGTCTGTTTTTGACACACAAATCTCCAAAGTGGTTTTTCCCAGAACCTTGTGAATGAGTTATTGGATGTGTTGATACTGCTAGAGACGGTTTGTTTTACAGTTTCGTTTGGTTGTCTGGGATAGGGATGGAGAGGACAGATTAGTGACAAAATTATGATACATTTTATACCAGCTTTAAACCCACATCAAAGTAGGGTTCCTAATTAGGGATTTAGGAAAAGTGGGTTATAAAAATGGGAGCCAGTTAATTGTTCCTAAAGTACCCTGAGGGGAGGAGGAAGGGCTCACTTAGCAATTCTATGCCCCAGCATCATGCATGGGAAGGACCGGGAAACCCAAGGAGCTAATGCTTTTGAAAAGTGAAGTGAGATGGGGAGTGGTTTTTTTTTCTGTCTCTAGCAGAAAAAGCTTTATTGTGTTCCTTTGGATCAGGATGGATAGCAGTACTGCTTGCATCACGTAGGCTTTGATGCAAGAAAGTTCTACAAGATTGTAGATTGGTAGGAAATTATATTTTGATTTTAAAAATAATGTTCGTAGTTTCCTTTTGCTTCTGAATGGGCTTGTGCAGCATGTTTACATGTGTAGGCATCTGAGGATTTAAAAATAGTTGCCTGCTAGTCTTTATTCAATTGAGAGAATGGAATGGAGAAGACCAGAGGGGTTCAGAGAAGAATTGGGGAAAAGAGGCAATTTTTTATTTAGAAGTTTTTAAAAACAATAATTTTTTATGAGATTGGTAGAACTGCAGAGACGGAATTGGTTACTGCATGTACAGGAGGAACAAGAGGAATGCTCAGAAAACAGGAGATGGTAGTTACAAGGGAATAGGAAGGCAGTGAATACAAAAAGAATGGAAGAAAGGTTATTGGGAATCATGAAGTGCTGAGGAATCTAGATCAATAAGAAACTTTGCAAACAGTATTAAGAGGAATAAGATACTCCGTATTACTACTTCTACTCCACAATTTACTGAAAACTCCGTTTTCAATAGTTTGAGAAACAAAGACTAATAACGAATATGAAAAGGAAAAATGGAAGATGGTATCTGGGAATGAACATTTTAGAGATTCCACTGAGCTTCTGATTGCTGTATAAAATGTGTTTCTCCCTGTTATCTCATTTTATGGTATTCCCCAGAATGCACAAAATGTTAGAAGTCAAGATCATAGCAGTGAAATAGAGATGTTCTGAACTTCTATTCCTACTTAAACAGTCTATATCTAACAGTCTGCTGAAAATTGTTATTTTGATGCATTTTTATGTATGGTGATCTTTAGGGGGAAATCTAGAGGGCTAGCAGTTATAGATAGGAAGGGATGGGAATGAAAATTAGAGTTTACCTTTGTGTGTTGTGAGGATGAGCAATTTGGAGAATAGGCCAATTCTGAAATTCAAGTCTAATATCTTTGCCAGCATTAAATGTGTGATCATTGCTTTGGTAGCTGCAACAGAAAAAGGAGAGGATATATACAGAAATGATGGTTGCTTTTTCTTTTTTCTTTTTTTTTTTCTTTTAGCCTTAGCTGTTTTTAAATAGCAGAGTATCAGAACCCATGTGCAAAAAATAGAAAAAAAAAAAAACCCAAACCATAAGGAATGACTTTGGGAGTTGCTAAAGCAGCAAAGGCAATGCAGAAAGAAGGACAAGTGAGTGCACAGACAAAAAGGGATGAGCAGAAACAGGAGGAAAGAGCTTGCAGAACACAGAAGTTACTTTGGAAATGGTAAAATTATCCAACCTGTGAGGGGCTAAATGTGGAAGTATGATACTGAACACCTAATGAGCAACAACTACAAATGTATTAAGTATATAGACATAGTATTCTAACTTCAGTCATTCTGAAAACTTTGCTCTGGCATCATCTGTTACGATACCAGGTTGATGCAATTGTCTTGTACTAATTTTGTACTCCAGTCTTCAGACTGTTTTTGGTCTGTCAGCCTAGCAGTGTGCACACACCTTCTAATGACAATCACATTAAATAATTAAGGCCAAAGTTACTGTATTTTACCACAACCTGGAAAGGTATTTAATTATTTTTTATAAGCAGTGAAGATTGGCCTGGAAACTTAGGTTCATAGCCATGATTCACTTAGTAGCAGCAGTTCATGAATAAAGGTTTGCAGAATTATAAGAGTATAGATAGGAAAGCAATAACGTAAAAGACAGGAAAGCAGTAACATAAATACTGGTGGTCTTTGGCATGTAACTAAAGTAAATAAGAAGTGGTTGAGACTTATTTTTTCCAAATTTTGGATGCAGAGCTTCTTGACAGTATTGGATGAGGTAGAATAGAGAGCTGAAATAATCTTATCTAAGATAGACAAATAAGAACCTGAACAAGTGCATTAAGTAAAATTTGTCTCCCAAAATACTGAAAGCTCTTAAAACCCAAGGTTTTATAAAACCCTGGAGGATTAAGTGTTCAGTACTTCTGAGGACAGCATCCTAGGACATTAATGTGAGAGTGTGCAGCTTTCTTATTTCTGGGCATTAGTGAGATCCAAGTTTTTGATTCTTGTCCCAGCTGTGCTGTTACAGTTTTCAGTAACTTTTATGTTCATTCATTAGCTTGGAACGTTTATGATTTGTTCCTCCATTTTGCAAAAAGTAGAAGACTGTTGCTGTTTACCAACATGTTTAGTCTGAATATTCATTTATATGCGCTAAAAGTTGACCATGTACATTGAATCAAGGTTTTAAAATCATGGCTTAATAGACTTAATATTTTTGAGTTTAGGGGATTTTTTTTTTTGTACTAATTTTATGAAGGGCTATAAAACAGTGATGCATTACTTAAGTGGCTTATGGGAGAATACAAAGAGCAGGCAGGTAGGTCCAGTCTGGTGTAACTAAAGTGCAGTAAATACCAAAAAACTGAAGACAATTTAACAATGTAATTTGGGGGGGGGGGGGGGTTAAAAA
>VXBX01007800.1:135207-193593 GCA_013400415.1 Scytalopus superciliaris
AAAAAAAAAAAAAAAAAAAAAAAAAAAAAAAAGAAGCTACAAGCAAAAATTCCAAAACAACCACAAAATTGTATACAAAACCCTCACTTCAAAACCTGCAGGTAGATTTTTTTCCCTTAAGTTTCAGGGAAGCCCATATTTCACCCTATGCTCTCTAGCAGATGAGCCACAGTAACAACCAATATTAAACCAGACTAAGATAGCTCACTTGTTTTCTATAAATCAAAGATGTTCACATAAACAATTACCAATTTGTGGCAGACTGCCAAGTGTATATTTCTTACTGTAACTACCAGAGCTCATCATGGGGATTGTCATGCTTTTCCCTCTTGGAATGCACATTCCAGAGTAATTGTACTAAGAGCTTATTCACAGCTTGTTAAATCATATTTGATTCAGGGAAATATTTGGGTAAAACAGGTGTCTCCAACATACTTAATGAACACAGCAGACAACCAGTTTTCCGTGCTATGCTAATAGATTTTTTCAGCTTTATTTGGGAAAATGGCTTGGGTTAAAGGCTGTCTGTGGTTGAACCCTCATTAAAACCTTTGGAAATGGTATGCTGAATCATAGAATCATGGACTGGCTTGGGTTGGAAGGGACCTTAAGGATCATTTAGCTCCAATCCTGCCCACCCCTGCCCCCTGGCCATGGACAGGAACACCTTCCACTAGACTAGGTTGCTCAAAGACCCATCCAACCTGGCCTTGACCACTTCCAGGGATTGGACAACCACAGCTTCTCTGGGCAACCTGTTCCACTGCCTCACCGCACTCACAGCAAAGAATTTCTTTCATATATCTAATCTAAACTGACTGTCTTTTAGTTTGAAGCCATTCTCCTTTGTCCTGTAGTGATATGCTCTTGTAAATGGACTCCCTCCATCCTTCTTGTAGGCTCCCTTCAGGTACTGGAAGGCTGCAGTAAGGTCACCCCCAAGACTTATGCAGCGTGGATAATTCAAATTCTCTTAGCCTTTCTTCATAGGAGAGGTGCTCTATCCCTCTAATCATCTTGGTGGCCCTTGACTCAATAAAATGATTGAGAAAAGAATGTATCTTTTATCTTCCTGGCTTTTAATAGCTGTAAGGCTTTTCTCTTTCCCCTTTCACCACTACAGATCCATTGATTTTTGTGAGACTTCGGTAATAATATTGCAAATTAGTATGGATCACTTAAATTGTTTTCTTTTTGGTATTAATGAGCATTACGATACAAATGTTCTATTTCATACCTCAGTTAGTGTTTTAGATTGGATCCATAAAACCTCCTAGGTAACCATCCTCTTGTCTATCAAGGGGAAAGTGTAACATACACAAGAGTTTAGTCCAACCAGTGATGTGATTGACTAAATGTTTCCTTGCTGATAAGGTGTTGCCTAAAGGGTAAGTGGTCCTTTGTGTTCAGAATTCTTGTGGGATCCGTTCTCGTCCCTTCTAGTTACAAGGCAAAGGGAATCCCAAAGTCTTAGCTTGTGCCTCTTTATTCATAATCCATTTTAAGTAGCTGTGTGTATGCTTTGATCTTGTGTAGCTCTCTTGTTGGAAAACTCCTGTTAAAAGTTGCAAATTTATGATCAGACAGAAACATGTCTTAATCTAATCACAAACTTAAGCTAACACATAAGAAGAAAAGTATCAATCAGCCCTTTATTTCTGATGCTGAGGTACAGCAATATTCAAACAAGTCTGCATCTTTCTTATACCTATGCCATTAAAGACCATGTTTTGACCTTCACGTTGTTTTTGCCTGTTACTGGCAAACAATTTTATATGCAATATCCCCCTTGATTTACAGCTGAAAGTTGATTTTGAAAAATTTTGTTAAGATGTCTAAAGTTTTTAGTAACTGAAAGCGAACTATTTTTAAAAGGAGCCTAAGAGCCTGGTTTGATGTTATTAGTCATGCATGTTTAAATATTTTATTATGATGCCATTAATCATGGTCCCTAAATGTTCTTTGCTTTCTTTTGTTCAGTTTCGTTCCGAAGGAGTTGCAGCACTTTGCAGGGTCAAGCAATAGTAAGTGGTGATGGCTGCTAATAGCTCAGTGCGACAGGCGCTATCAGTGGCGCAAAATAAGTGGAAATTCAGAGCCTTCTCTTGCATCATCTTTGAATCCAAAACACCCACTGAAGGAAAAAACAATGGACAGTTGTAGGTCAGGATGTTTAGGTCACTATACAACAAGTAGGGTAGATGTTCATCTGCTCTTGAATCAACAACATCTTTTATTTTGGGGAGATTTTTACTTTATATGTAAAGAAAACAACATCATTTCAGACCAACTATCCAAATTAGAGTAGTCCAGGGCATAACTGTTCATTGATTTCCTATTTGATTATGAGTGAACAAAAAATATGGAACCTTCTTTTTCTAAAATGAACTCTTTGAAACCCTATTGAAAAGGATCAAGAAACTGGAAGCATTAGGAATATAAGGGTGGTCCCTTGATCTGCCTCATTAGTTCAATGGGATTTCAAAAGTGCAGTTTTTAAAATATTGTTCCCACATGTTTTTTGAATTCTAATCAAAAGGTAGATCGATCAGCAGTAATGTCTTGGATGTAAAGCCTGCAGTTTAAATAGCTAGCCAGAAATTGCCCATATTTGTCTTGATATATCTTTAAAACAATTGCTGTATGATGGGGTAGCAATCATTGAAGGGATAAGGGAACCTAAAAATATATTTATTTCAGAGTCATAACAATAAAATACAGTTTGATTTGTACTTTTTGGAAATAAAACTGATTTAATGTAAAAAAAACCTGAGAGTGGCTTCATCTTGGGTATTATTTTTGCTTAAGAAATCAACTTGCAAATTGCACTTGGCAAAGTATTAAGTCTGTCATCATTAACCAGTAAACACCACAGAAAATAGTCTTTTATGCCTACTACTGTGTATTTTGGATAATATAAAGTCTCATTAATATACAACAATTACTGAAAAACATTTTATGTTGTAAATAAAAAATGTTGATTGTTGTGGAGAATATACACATTTTTTCAGTAGCATTTTAACAGTTATAACTATAAGCATTAGAGCATTTTATTTTATGAAAAAAGTGGGTAATCAATTTTTAACATTTTTCTCATTAAATGTAGTCAAATAAAAGAATAAGAAAACGTGAATTTTCTGGCCTAATTTTATCAAATAAACTTCTTAGGCAGTAGAAATAATAGAAATACCAATGTGAGATACACTTAAGAATGACACAGTATAACAATTTAATACTAAAGAATTTTATTGTAAGAAAACTTTTGGTCTCACAGGTCTTTCAAAGAGGTACTTTGAAATATGCTTTAGAGTTGGTTCTCTGCTGATATTAGGGGATCTAAACAGGAATAAGTGTCATTAAACATAAGTTATCAGTGACTTCTGAACTGAAATGCACTGAATATTGTGGTCAACATCGTAGAATGAATGGGTTATGTTTGAAGGGTTTTGGACAGAAAATACCATATTACAGCCATCCTGAGAACTACCTCAATATTTTTGTTGTTTTCAGCTTTATTCCATTCCATTCCTCTATTTGCTTTCTCTTTCTCTTATTTCTCTTTCTTTTCCTTTCTATTTTCTATTTCCCTCAGAACTGTCATGAAATTTATACTTGAAAAACTGACTTTCTGGTTAAAATCTTAGTAATGTGCAAAAGTTAAAAACCCAACAAAACACAGTTTGTATGGTACTTGGTTCTCCTTGGGACAGAAGATTAGACTTTGCCTACTTCTTATCAGTCTCTGTCTGTCTCTAGATACATGGCCCTGCAATGCTTCTAACCACAATTTTGCAGGATTGTTAATACAAGAGGTTAGAATATGTTAGCCAAAAAAAATTGATAATCCTGCTCTTTTGATGCCAGTTAGAGTACCTATCACCTCAGAAGAAACCATATTTAAAACAAACAAACAAAAAAGTGAATATGTTTAGAAGCTGCATACATTTGTTTCTTTACATTAGCTGCTCAAAAATGGGTGTGCTTTCAGTTTTATATGTAGTAGGTTGCATACTATTGGATTCCTACTCTTTCTTAGGAAGAGATAGGAGAGATCATTATCTTTCTTAAATATATAGGGACAGATTTATATCTTCAAGACTATGTAAAAAAATTAAATGAAATAAAAGCAGGAAGGGATGTTCTGTGTTATGAGGATTTTGAATGTTCATATGCAACTGAGTTGAATGTTGCAGTATTTCTCAGATGTAGATACAAACAGTACTTTGAAAAAAATTGCTTGAACGTGGTGTGCTATTGTAGCTGTTTGTATTATTGGGTCTTAAAAAGTTATTCAAGTTCATGATCCCTATTGTGCAAAATATTGTAGCAGTACAATGAAAAAACAGTTTGTTTCCTGAAGAGCCAAGAACGTTGTGTCTTTGAAGAGGTTTTAGCAATAATAGAGAAAACCAACTTCGAATACTCTCCAGTATAACTGAATAATATTCAGCGGCTGTAGTGTCATCTACATTACCATAGTGTTCTTTATATCACTGGTGATTTTTCTGGGGTAAGTCAAAACAGTGATGTAAATCTCTAAAATAGTATCTATTGTTAGTCAAGATAACCTTGCAGTAATGCCTCTATCTGGATATGTTTTTATCAGAACTGCAGTGCTAAAAGGCATTTTTGTTATTAGACCATTTTATGATGTTTTCAGCTTGTTCTTCGTAGGAAGGTTCTTCACTTTGCCATTAGATCACTCTGAGCATGCAGAAGAAAGCTACGTAACTACATTTATTAGTTATTTAGAGGGCAACTTTTTTGTGATAACATGGACAATTCAGATTGTGTTTCCTTTCTGTGAACTCCTTGCCCCATTTCCTTCCTTTCACATAGTGGTTGAGGGACTACTCAAAGGCCGTGGTTGCCGTGCTGTCAGAGCTGCTGGGAGCCCTGTCTCTGTGCTTCACCTTGCAGGTTTGCTTTTGCATTTATGCTTTTTTTTCCCAGTTCTTCTGTTCTAAGGAGTCCTATCTGTGCTCCTTCCTGAAACACTGGCCAACTTCTAATGGCTTAGTCTTTTTTCATGCTTAAGGGAGACTTTTCTTCCATGCAGATGATAATAGAAGCATACATCCCCTTG
This sequence comes from Scytalopus superciliaris, assembly GCA_013400415.1. Lineage (NCBI taxonomy): Eukaryota > Metazoa > Chordata > Aves > Passeriformes > Rhinocryptidae > Scytalopus > Scytalopus superciliaris. The sequence continues at coordinate 140,294 of VXBX01007800.1, forward strand.
TCTAACCTGGCACTGAAAACTGTAAAAGCAGTTTCCCTTTTCCTCCAATGGTGCAACCTGCTACTGGAGAATATAACACTTTCCAAACTGTACACAAAAAAAAGATATCCCTTCTTCTCTGTAACATGGGAATTGGGATTCACCCCACTGTCCTGGTTATATATGTATATCCTACATCTTTCAAACAGCATAAAAGGGGCTTTTGCAAATGGAAAAAACCACAACTTTTTAAGTATTCCTTCTTCCATCTTAGATTCCCAGATAAATTGTCTTTAAAATTGCTGTTATATGCTTTTGTTTTGTCTTTAAAAAAAAACCTAAAAAACTGTTACGACAAAAACCTAACTTCATGGCACTTGAGGGTCTAGTTTTGAACATGGTAGTGCTTAGTTGTTGGATTCGATGATCTTTGGAGTCTTTTCTGACCTTGATGATTCTGTGATTCATTGACCTCTAAAAAATGCTGTGGTTTTGTTCATCTATTCATCAGGTAGATGGTTATATTACCCTTGATCAAAAATTTAATTTAAAATCGATAGCTACCTTGTGGTTTAGATCAGAAATATTTTTAAATAGAATTAGTTTAATAAGGACATAACAATGAAGAGCCCTGCAGTGTCAAGAGAGTTCAAAGTTGTGACTTTTCATTTTTTGGTTATATAAGTTTTTTTTAAATTTTAAAAGATAGTGTATTCTCTTAAGATTCCAAAAGAATTACAGTAATCTTCACTGCAAATTTAAAGAAACACACTATGTATCTGATAAACTCTCTACTTCTTCTGTGAACTAACAAAACACCTGTGTTACTCATGGTTTATATATGCTTCATTGTAGAACTGCACATGGTTGAAGCTTGGAGGCATTTTTTTTTTTCCTGAAAATGGAAACAATGACAAAAAGATTCCCAGTTCTCTAACAGTTTCCTATAAATAGTGCTTCTAAATCTCATAGCTATGGTCCCAGTTAGCCAGTGATTGAGTAGCTCCTATTTCCACCCTTTTCCATTTGAAGTTTGCAGTATAAGCAATCCTTAGAGTAGCATTTGTATTTGCTGAGTGCTCCAGCACCTTGATGACTTCATTAATTTCTGTGTGAGGCTGAGGAAAGAGAATGGGCTTTTGTTTTACTTTTAACAGACCTAATGTTTTTATTATCTCTGTGTTGAGTTTGGGCATGCCACTGTTTGAAATGCATACATACTGACTAAGATGTACTTACATTAATATGCATACAACCAGGATGGCTGATTGCTAGCGGAAGATACAGATTAATATGGTAAAAAAGCTTGTATACCTTCAAAAACCCCAAACCTCACATCTATAGTTAATGCTTCATTACATGCATAGTGTTAACCCTCACCCATGTTCCTGGATATTTTTTTTTTCTCCTAACTTTGAAGAATTCAAACTATTTCTTATCTCTGAAACACCTTGTTCTTCAAGGAGAATTTTGGTCACTTCTGTATCTTTTTCAAGGTTTTCTTGTTACTGGGGATACAGGAATGTCAGGTGATTTTTCAAATAGCATTACATAAGGCTAGTCAAGATGGCAAGGCTCATGGCTTGCGGCTCAAGGGAGGAAATTGCTTCATTAGAGCACCAGTGCTTCTTGCAAGTACTACTAAAGGGAAGGGAACATACTGAGAGCTACATCAACTATGCATTGACAAGCCCAGTTGTGCTTGTCCAGGAAAACCCTCTTTTCAGGGAGTAGCCCTCTGCCAACCACCAAACAAAGGATTACCATCTTCCTGACAAGTGACTTCAAGGCAAGGCAACAGCATACTGCTTCTGCTTAGGGTCTGCAGGATGTAACATCACAAACCAGCCAGGAGCAAATAAATTTCAGAGACATTTTCAAGCCCTACTAACTGCTAAAATGGTATTTCAGATATTATTCATATTTGTTCAGATATCATTAGGTTCTGTGTGAAAAATCACTTCTGTAACACTGCTGCTCATTTTACTTGTTTAAATGATGACTGGCAGGTTTTAGAAACCAGGTTCAGAGAATAAGGGAGCAAATAGCATACCTTGCTCACTGCGCATTCAGCCTGTAAATTATGTGAGGTAGGTACTCTTTTTAAAATCAATACCAAAAAGTATACACAACTTGATTAAAAAATAGTGTATATGCATTAATGCTGGTTTCTGTGGCCGAAAATCTTCCTACTGGAGTTCACAACAAAAATATTTGTTTGAATCCTGATTATTATGTGATCCCTTTCCCATTTCTAATTAATGAAATCAATTATTGTTGTGATGCTGTGTTTTATTTCATAGGAAATAAATGTTTCTATTTCAAATGAACTACATATGCTCTCACAGCAGTACTTGCTGCTTTCTCCTTTTTTTCTTCTTATTTAAGCCACAAAGTTTTAGTCCCTCGGTCTTTCAACTGGGGAGTGAAGGCAATATTATATGATTTAAATGACTGCTCACAAAACACAAATGTCTCATAAATTATCAGAGAAACAATACAGCAAATGCTCTGTAGGCTGCAATTTGTTTTCCTAAACTATCTGGGAAATCTTTAGTAATAGCTTATTTATTAGTGGACTAGATGAGCACATTTTGGTCATCAGATAGTGTTAAAACATAAATAACTGAACAGTGTTAACACAGATTCACCAAACAACCAGAAATTCATAGTGAATGTTATCATGGTTTATCTCTGACCTTTATTTTTAATTAAAAATACAAATATCAAAATATGTGTGCACTGCCAGCAGCCCTACCAGTTCTTTACAACTGTTTAAAACAAAACCACTTCATTTTAAGTCACTGTTTAAAGCAGTAATGTATATTCAATCACATAAACTGTGTTTTATTCTCGAAACAGAAAAGCAGAAGCACTTTTAGCCCAGTAACTGTCTGGGTAACATTTCCATGGGGCCTGCTTTCTTCCAACAGCCCTTCTGCGTTAGATATGGCTCCCCCTCCTTGTGATGGTTATCACAAAATTTTGGTGCTGGTGCTTTTAACATGTTATCAGAGATGTTGTTTATACATGTGAACTAAAAGCAATGTGGAAACTAAACCTCAGATTTTACCTGCTGTTAAAACTGAATGCAACCATTAGACAGGTTGTTACATATGGCACCTTTTGCTGAGGATTTGGGGAATTGAGATGGGCTGTTGCTGATAATCAACATACACAATAAAATTGCCATTCTGACCACACATTTTCAATCTTATTTACAATGTCACCTCTCCCCTCAGTCTTTTTTGTCATAATCATGTCTTAATTTACTTTATAACCATTTAGTCCACCTTCTCCCATGCACTCAGTCAGACCTTTTTTCACACTTTGTTTTGTTTATAGCATCAGTGACCTTAATCTTGTCTGATAATGATCAATGAGAGTTTTGATAGTTACTTCAGAAGCTCTGCTCTTTCAAGTCTTAGTGCTGTCCTGTTCATTTTGTGTATATTTGTATAAGGTTTCCAGCTTCTTCCAAAGGGAAGGTTTCTTAGATACTTCTGTGTTTCTTTGACTGTTTTTCACAATTGCTCTATTACCTGTATATTTGTTGTGGTGGCCAAACTCGCTGATCCTAACCCTCCTGCCTTTGTAGGGCAATTTATGATCTAGTATTGTATTTATCTTCCCTTTGGCCAGCTATACCTTGTGAAACATCGAATTTAAATCTTTAACCTTATACTCATCAGTTTTCCCTCAGACACACTCCCTCCATAACTTTGGCCTTGCTCCTTTACCTTGCTTCTAGCTTGTCAGTTCACTTCCAAGGAGGACTATGTTTTCTTCCAACTGGACATTATTTGGCGGATCCATCCCCATATCCCCAAACTTATTTTTAAAACTTATCATATCAAATCCACACTATTCTTCCTTCTTTGTAAAGATTTTACCCTACAGGCTGAAATTGTTAGTGCTTTTTATCATGCTGGTTTCATAGCAGCTTCTGTTACTATTTGTTAGTAATTTTGAAGCTTCACTTACAATATTATGGACCTAAAATAATGTGTATTACATCAGTAGTAGTACATCACTCTAACCACTGTTAAATTTGAGACATAGGGATCTGGAATGAGTATTTTAGGAGTTCTGTGACCGTATCAGCTTTGTAATTTCCTTTAAATTTCTTTTGTCATTGAAAAAATCAGTTTACAATTATGGAAAAAAGTACAGTTGCTGTTTGTACAGTTTCATACACATCTTAAAATCAGCATGGAAAAAATTCTCTGCTTTGGAAAGAAGAGGTTGTCTGTTTGTTGGGGGGGTTTTTTGTTTTTTTTTTTTTTTAATGTCAATACTAGCCTGGTTGTATTTAAACTGCAGTTGTGGATATGTTTCCCACTTGGCAATGAGCAGCATAAGATTTGCTCATGTGTTTATAACTGCGTGTGTGTAAGGTATGCACACTGTTTACTAACACCTTTCCTGACAGCAGTGATAAGCTGCCTAGGCTGGCGAGAGAGTTCACCTAGCAGAGGGTGAAAAGATGAAAGGTCATTTTATGAAATGCAAACTGAAAAGCTATTAACAATAAACAGAACTGCTCTCACAGAAATACTGGTTCCTGCCTGCGTCTACACAACTTTATACTTTTATGCTGCAGTCCACACTTTATCTGCTCATGTTTCCTTCTGAGCATGAGCAGCAAAGAGTCACTTGAGTCCTGGTCTCCCGAAGATCCATTCTGCCCAATAATTAGGTCACCTTTGGGTCAACTTTTATCTTTGTTAAATGAAAAGTGAGCCTTGGTTTAGGAAGTCTGATAAAAGCTGTGGGATTTTAATTATTGAATATTCCATAGTTTTCTGCTGTGGGACATCCAGCGCACTGTGTGTCTCATTTGATTGGTGTTGGGCTGCATTTAGGAAGTTGTGAACAGCAAAATAGTAAAAGAGTTAATATTTTAAGCATAAAATCGTGGGATGCTGTAATTTTTAGATTCTGAATGAGAAAACCAAAATTTCAAATCTTCACTGCTGAGAAAATCATCAATGTGATTTCAAACATTCATGTGGTAAAAATAACAGTGAAGTGGGAAACCCTAAAAGTTTCTACCACATCAGCAGTTGTTACTATTTCTAAAAAGTAAACAGTTTATTTCAGATCTGTAGAAGAATAACAAGGGAATTAAATCTCTTTGAATTTGACTATCTTAATATTTCACTTTTTTTTTTTTTTTTTGGTCTGTCAAGGAAATCCTTTATTCTTGGTCAGTATTTCACTGAAAGATCTGGTAGAAGAACTGGAACCTTGGTTGAAACTGGTGATCTCTGACAATCAACATTACTGTCCTAAATATGATTTCTCCTTTTCTCTCATCTCTCCAATATTCCTTCCATCTCCTTCTAATCAAAAGTCTTAGACAGTTATTGAATATATAGTCATCCCCTTTTTTTGTTCTTATTATCTACAGTGTTTTCCTGACTTCCAAAAGACCATAATAACTCCGCCCTTCATCTCTCACTTCTGCTTCTGTTTCTTTTGTGATTCTGATACTTCTTGTGTGATTTGAGTCGTTTCATTTTTGTGCGTTTACTCCTTGCCTGTAATAGGGCAGGATTTTGGACTTCTTACAAGTTTCCAGTACTGCCATGTCTTCCCTTCTCCCTTTCTCCTACAATCTCTTCTGCTGGATGGTTTTACTAAACCCATGACTTTCATTTCCACTCTGCCATTAATGCAGCCTTCGTTGCCCATTTTTTGTTCAACCACCTTAATGCTTTCGTCCATCCTGCCCCATAAAGACCTGTAAGTCCACTATGGCTGTTGCTGTCCCTGAAGTTCATGTCCATGTGGTATGTACAGCAAGCTCAGCACTGACTAATCCATGGGTGGACTGAAACTTGCATTTATAGTAACTGGGAACACTCTGTTTGTCCTTGCCTTTTGCTCTTTCCTGCTGTGTGGTTGCCTGATCTTTTTATGCCACACATGTGCAGTGTCAAATCTAATGGGGCCCTAATTTAGGCATTTACATATCACTGTAATTAATTAATAACTCCATCCTTTGTTAATTTTGACAACTGCTAAGAGGCTGAAGGGCAGCTGTACTACTAACCATCTGCATAAATGCAAAAATGTAAGAGACTGATGATTGTCCATTGAAGGCAGGTTCTGCAGGCTGGTATGTTAGCACATAGCTAGTGAACTGCTCTGCAATATTGAGACATTCATGATTCCTTAACAGACATAGCTTCTATTTTAGGAAATAGTGAATTTATAATGACAAGAAGTGCCAGTAACCTTCAAAAGTATGTTTCTGATCATCAGCTAAAGGATATTGAAGCAGGAGAGCCAACTTAGTGTTCTGGCCCATAAAGTGGGAGAACTCTTTCTGTTCTGAGTGAGAAAGAGGGGAGAGCATGTCTGAGACTTCCTCTCTGTACCAGGGGAAGAGGAATAGACTTTTGACTTTAGTAACAGGCTCCCTTATTCTGGCTATATGTTCATATTTATGAGCTTTCTGTATTCCTTCTATGGAATCACACATATGATGAGTTTTCTTGCTAAAACAAAATAGAAGAACGTAAATGTCTTCATGTCTTCTAAATAAACTTCCCCTCCACCCCCGGTAGATTAACCAATTTAAATTGGTTTGGTTTAACCCAGTGAATTGATAGATAGAGAGCAGTATTCACGTATTAAACCAAACTGATGTAATACCTGGTAAACCAAAAAGAGTTGACTAATTCGTCTGATACAGGTAAAAAGGCAAACCTGGTGTAATTAGAGACATTAGAAAATTTTAAATGTCAGATAACTAATACAGAATATGTTTCTGGATTTAAGTGTAAAGGAGGGATTCAGCAGAGCAAATGTGAGTAGTGAAGTAATCTTACTTCATTTTATTTGTTCCTTAACAATATATTTCCTGCTTGTTACACCATAAAAAAACTGTAGCTCATCTTACATTGGTTTATGCTCTTAATTATCCATCAACATTTTTTAGGCTCTTCAACTAACTCAGTAAAACTTCACCATTTTTTCCTAATTTTTCATAGCAATCTGGTTCTGATGGTTTGAGTGCTGGAGGAGAGGNCCTGGGGTCAGGACCCAGCCCCCCAACCCTATTTAAGTTGTGGCAGTTTGAATAAAGTCCTCTCTTCGTGCTCGCCTTGGCAGCACCAACCTCGCTCCCGGGAGTGTGTCCCTTTCTTTCTGCCTTCCCCCACCTTCCCCTCAGGACCGCATTTGAGTGCATGAAAATTACTTCTTTCTTCTCCTTCAGGGACATTTTTAGATATAGACAATAGTTGGGATACTATACAAAGATCACTGAATGTTATGCTGACAATGTTACTTCATTGTCTCTGTAATTTCCCCCCTGTCTGTTCTGCGTCTATTCATGTATTTCACTTGTCATGCCCTTGCTGGGTAACCTTCAAGTGGCAGAGATTACAGATTTGTTCAGTATTTGCACAGTAACAGCACGATAGTTTTCTAGTCTATGACTCAGGCATTCTCACAATAAACTAACAACAGAATTGTTTGGAATCTTAGTTGCAAAAATCTAAACAAAATTTGGTTGCTATGTGAATAACATACCAGAAATTAATTTAGAATTTAGAATTTTAAAATTTAGAGATTTATATGCAAGACAAAAAAAATGAAACCTTTTCATCATGATAAGGCAGTAAGTTCTCCTTTTTGGCATCTCTAAAATGCATGAGGAAGCTTCTGCAGAGCTTAAAACATAATTACTTTAAGATGCCTTATTTATATCCTTAAGCTTTGATTTCTTTCTAGTTAGATTTGAGACTGAACAAAAGCTTTAAATTCATCTAGCAGGTAAAATAAGAGTGTGTAAAAATAAGACAACTTTGTTTCCTTTTCCAAAGGGAAGACTTATTTTAGAGTAGAGTAAATAAATCAGTCAAAATGAAAAATAAGCCACATTCTCTCAGAGATGAGCATTATCACATAGATGATGCAATGATCTTTGCGTTTCCTTGTTTGGTAAGAGTCATTTAATTGTGCTTGCCTTGCCTTGAATTAGTTAAAGGGACCATTCCTTTGCCACATTTATCAATCCTTTTATTCTTTCACTTCCATAAATGCATATGGCAACTCACTACAAGAGGCAACTGAGTGAGCTTACAGTGATAAATTTTTCTTGTTAGGAGAAATTACGTTCACTAACTTGAGCTACTTCAGCATGAAATTGAAAAAGAATCATTTTGTCTTAATTTACATTCTTGATTCAATGAGAAAAATGTAGATTAGGCCAAGAAAACTATGTAGACATTGCTTTAAAAACCAAAGGTATACTGAACCGCTAGCATTAGAAGTTCATCAAATAAAAAATCTGTATTTATGATACTAGATTGTATTGATTCCTGTGATTCACGTTAAAATATATACATTGTGGTCTTTCAAATCCGTTTACTGTTTCGGTTACATCTTTATCAGCAGTGGTATGCATTTTTCATTTCCCACCTAAGCTGTCCACATCGTTCCTTAATCAAAATCACTAGGATAGTGCTGCGGTTCACTAGCCTTAGGAGCTGCTATTTGCCTTGAATAAATTACGTGAAAACATGTTGATTGATAGATGTTGCATGTCAGAAAAGAAGATAACTGTATCTTCTTCAGCTTACTAAAAGGTCATGCACACAGCATAATAGGAACAGCCACAGACAACTTTGAGATAAAGTGTATCATGAAAAGGTGTGCAATCTCATAACCAGTGAAACATGGAGTACAAGCTATTGTCTTCTGAAACATAAGTGATTTATCCACTTAAATTCGAGTCAAGATGAAAAACAATTTACCTTTATGTGTATTTGAATTCTGTTTTCAAATGCTTTAAAGAAATCTATTCAAGCAGTTTAAATTCTTCTGTCTTTGGGGTCTTTGGCAATGGGGTGTTGTTTTTGAAACAAATACACTGCACTCTCATAGCAGAATTTTCAACTGCCTCTTGAAAAGAAAAAAGTTCTTCTAGGATAATATGCTGAATTAATATGTTTATGTGCACTAAAGTATCTATGAGTACAGGATGATAAAATGGGAATTGTAGATTGCTATATAGTTTAGGAAAAGAGTTGTTTATCACGATTTAATGTTTATTTTTGTCCCCTGAGGTTGTATGTTTTTCTTTGATTTTCATGTCAGCTGTGTGCTAGTTGGAGCTGGGAATACCCATGTTTGCTGGTTTTGTAGAACCCCAAAGTTTTGGTTCAATATTGAGTGCCTAGGTTATCCAGTAATGGAAATAATTTAATTAAATATTTTAGTGTTTGTTTATAGTGAAAGTGGTGAAGTTGTCTGTTGAAAAATACTTCCTTGTGCTGTCTTTGACATTTGTGCAGCACTGTGCAGATATATTGGACTCATGGAATATTCAGCTTATTAGAATGATGCTCAAGTATTCAGTAGGTCTGGAGATTTGTAATTTGGTTTGAGATTTTTACTGTGTGAATGTGTAACTGGTAGTTAAAAACTTGACTATGCTTGCTTTACGGCCTGGCATTTAAAGACTTCATGAGGTATTTCTCTTATATCTTTTTAACATACATAATTATTTTCATGCATGCATATATAGAAATTCACCTTGTTTCCAGCAACTAGTACAGAAGGAAAAAACAAAAGCCAGGCAGTGATGGGAAAAATGTGGCTTTTAAAATGGGCCAGTGTATTTTAGGTAGAACAAAGCTGGCCAGGTTCTTATCTACCCCAAACAACTTTGTTCTCCAGCGGAGCTGCCAAACTGTCAAACTGTCCAGCTTCAGCATGTAACAAAGATTCTGTTGTATTGCAAAGATATTCATAACAATTTTTATAGGAGGCTGTGAGTGTATACGTTCACAGTTGTAGCGATAACATGGCACTCCGCACTGTTTCGCTTGTTTATATTGGCAGGGATCCCCGAAGCTGAAGCAAAGGAGTCCTGCAGAAATATGGTATTTGAGCTGAAATTTACACACTTTAAGTGATGAACTAAACAGGCTGGTGTTTTCTTTTTCTTACTCAAAAAGTGCAAGGTTACACAATACAGACGGTTTTCATCTTTTCCCATAAATGCACAGATTCCTGGGATATAAATGACTGAATTCATCACCAATTCATCAGGGACGCTGAGCTATGCAGTTCTGTTTACAGTGGCAGAAAGTTAATATAAATTTTCATCAGAAGGGGAAGTTTACACATATGATTCTATTTGTCCTTCATTATTAGCACCTGAGTCTAGGCTGGAACGCATAATTGTCTACAGGCACAGGCCAAATAGATGCAAGGGAAAGGCAAATAAGCACACCAAAAATAATTTTATGGTTGTCTGTTACAATTCTCTCACTGGGATTCTTAATCTAGAAAATCAATAAACAACAGGAGTGAAACTCTTTTCCTCTGTTCAGGCATGGCACAGGCAGAAGTAACAGACAGAAAGCCATTGTACCCTTTTATTTTTTGTATTTCACAGAAAACCCAGCTGAGATAATTTCTGTGTAAATCATTTCTTTTTATTATTATTATTTAATANAGGCTTGACGTTTGTTTTTTGAATATATGTTTTTGTATATATTTAAATTCATCAAATAAAGTAAAAAGACATGCAGAGAATGGTAGCACTAAAGGAGTAATTGAAAAATGTATGGATGAGGTAACTAATTATTTTTTAATTTTTTATAACCAATTTTCTCTGGTTATTGGTATAGAGATTTTTCTTTAAATTGAAATCACGTTGTTGATTTGAATGAAGTGCTGTGACCACTTTCTGCGTTTTTTTCTGAATAGGCCAGAGCTATAAGCCCAAGTTGAGAGGGGATGGTGGTGCTACAGGACTCATGTACACTGAGCATTCTCTACCTTGATACATCAGTATTTTGAATTTTTTTTACCCTCTGAAGAATAAATTCAAAATTCCGCCATACCCAATTCATTTTTTTTATCCTTTGTACATAGATGTAAATGTCCAAATAAAATTCATTATAATGATGACAATAAAACTTTTTAGGCTTTAACTCAGCAGTGCAATGAGTATGAGCTGGCACACCTGTGGTAGTTAAATTTAGCGTTGGTGGCAGTAGCAGGGAAGGTGCATGCACCAGCAGCCAGAGCATCACTCTGAATCTGTGGAAGATTGAAAACATGTTCCTTCCTGACTCTTGAGCTTAGGACTTGTGCCTGCTGCATTAGCCAGCCCTGGTGGCATCAGGATGCACCTTGATGGACTGCGTGGGTTTCTGGGAGTCTGGATGTAGCAAAGCCTCAGTAGAAAGGCAATTGATTCTAAAGCTGATGGGGATAGGGAAGGTAAGGGTCTGAGGGCTTGTAAAGTACAGGTATATGGAAATCAGAGAGTTAACTGCATGAAAAGAAAGTAAGCTGAAAAAAGCAAGGGCAGCCTGATTATTATAGGAGTGGTATATACAGTTCTCCACTTAAAATGTATGGAAGTTTTTCCCACATTATAGCTAGGATTTAAACATACAATATTCTTCCCTGCATTAAGTGCATGAACATAGAACTAATTGTTTGAGAATTTAAAATGTAAATTGGCTCATGATTTCTAATTTAAAAATACATTTAAAATTCATTATTTTGATAATCCTGTCAAGCATTTTAGTCCTGCGTGATTTTGCAGTAGAAGCAGCCTATTCTCTGCCACTTTTTTTTTTTTATTTTTGAAATTTACTGAAACACAGTGTCTGTACTACAGCTGGAGGCATTCAAAAAACATGTGTCTTCTGGCTGTGACTCATTTTTCCTCACCAACCATGAGGTTTTGTTTTCCTTGCCATGGCTAACTCAACATACTCTGTCGAGGAAATTTCCACATCTAAAGGCTATCTTGCAGAGTGGATGACGTTTCATTATTCTCCGTGGAACTGAAGTCATAATTTAGGTAATGTTTTCTTCCTAGTATGCAAACCATATTGGGAGACAGGAGCTCTCCTGTTAAGGCTCAGATCACAGGCTTTTCTTAAAGATGACAGCTGGCTCCCCATGCATGGTGTAGGGGTTATTTTCAGAGCACCTTTGCCTGGTTTAGATGATGTTCTCTGTAATACAAGAAAAATTAACTGTATGCATTTTGTTGATTAGAAGAATTTGAAAGAAGAAACAAAAGGCAAGGAGCATAGGAGAGGGAAAAAGCTTCAGGTTTCTGCATGTACACTAGTAAATAGATTTAAAGGACAGAGGAGGAACCATGGCGGGAGGGTTGAGGAGGAAGCCATGGAATTTCAAGGATGCACATTTGAGAGTGAAAAGAACTGCACAATCAAGAAAAAAAAAATCTGTAAAAACTCATCTTGCATTGCAAAGAAAAGTCTGAGTGACCAATATCCTTTTTTTGCTGCTTCAGAGCAATTCTAATTAAATGACTTCTGTTTGATGCTGTGGCTGTTGGATGACATGACTGCAGATAATGAAAGATGTTTGGCTATCCTCTTTCGTTCCATCCATTAGCACACTTATAATCCTCCTTAAGTCAAACCATAACTTTCTTTTTTTTCTATTGACACCTCTTAAGTAAGGATAATTAAAAAAAAAAGATAAAATACTGCAACTCTTATTATCCTAGGTCACTACTTTGCATTCTTAAATTAATGTAATTTTTACTTGGGTAGGCACATGGAAGTTTATATAAATCAGTGGATCAGAAGTCTATGCTGCTTAGGAGAAAAGCAGAATGAAAAGAAAAAAAACAACCAAACACATTATATATATATATTGATAATAATATTCAGAATTATGACTGTGAGGGAAAAAAAATATGGACTACTCAAAATCTATACCAGAACTTGTGAGCATCTTTGAAGCAGAAGTATTGTATCTCAGCCCGCACTAACCCCATTTTGCTGGTGATTGTGATGCACAGACCCATTTACCTGGCCTGGTGGTAATCCCCTCATGTACTAAAGCATCCCAGAATGTAAATTAGCATGTATCTGCATAAAACAAAGTGGCTAATACACTCTGGCTTTGCTACTGTGCATTCTTCTTACTGAACCTTCTCTTAACACCTTATCTTGTTATTTTTGGGTTGGTTTTCAAGAAACCAAAAATATGTCATCTTTAATGGTTTCCCTAATAATAAAAATCTGTTAGCAAGGCCTGATAGTCCCTAATTGTTTCTATATAATACAGTGAGAAAATACCTTACTTTGTTTCTTCTTTTTTACAATCAACTGTGGTGAGTGTCCTAAGGGCCTATCCTTCCTGATCTTACAGGCCCTGCTCCCTGGACTTAACAGAGAAACTTCAGTTTGAAGGAGGAGAGGTTTTTGGGCTTGTTGGGGGTTTTTTGGGTTTGGTTTGTTTGTTGTTTTTTTGTTTGTGGGGTTTTTTTGGTTTTTTGGGGTTTTTTTTGGTAATAGAAGAATGGCCCAAAATATCAAACATTTTTTACACTCAATGATCAGGCAAGTGCTGTAAGGACTAACTGTAACTCACAACAGCCCCTGTGATGTGAATGAGATGTGAAAGATTCCTCAAGGCAGAAAGTGCCTTTTTCTTTACTTCTCCTTTCCCAAGGATGACCACTAATTGCTGCATCTCCTACTACCACAGAGTGGAAGTACTTACATAATGGTAATAAAATCCGTTTTTGTCCATAACTTTGTTGTTCTCAATCAATCCCTTTCCTCCTTCCTATGCTGAGCTCCAAAATTTCCACAGATCCTCAGACAGTACCTTCTTCATGTGTTTTCAAAATGTGCAAGGTACATCAAGGATATAATTTGAGTCTCTGACTCACTGTGCTGTGCCAGGATATTGTGTCTCTTTGACAGCGCAGTCGGTGACTTCCTAGCTGGAAGCCACAGCCTTTGGTGCACTGCAAGTGCACAACCAGGGTTAAGTGCCTGCAGCTAGCCAAGCCCTTCAGAAATCTTTCTTAAAGCCAAAAAACAGTTTTAAAAGACGAAAACTGCTCTAAGAGGCCAAGTGTTAAATCTAAAATGCCCAGCAAGTCCAGGAATATCCTCACTTCCTCCTCAGAGAATGGTAACCTGACTTACTGAAGATACAGGCAGTCCTTTCAACACATCTGAATTACTGTAATTTTTCAGCACTGTTACCCAGTATTGGTACATACAAAAAGAGTATGAAGGAATAACTATGAACTCTGTATTTAAAATTCATGTATGGATTTTGGTTCTCAAAATCCAGTGAGAAATCTCTGAATACAATAGTGGCTCAAAAATTCCCAACAGGAAACCATTGGTAGAACCTGACAAATATGATAAAGAAAAGTCAGATAAAATTTACAAAATCGAAGTAGAAAGTTTCCTTTAGTTTTAAATTCAAGGGTGTTTTTCTTAAAAGGTGTGTAAAGCAGAGCTATCCGCTTACATGCATTGTTTCCTAAATAGTGAGAGGCAAATGATAGAACTTGGCTGAACATGTGAGAATTATGGGTTATATTATTTCATTTTTGATACTTTATAGTTCAACATTTTGCTTATTTTTTTAGCAGTTTGGACTCAAAAGGTAATTTGTTAGGAATTTTAAGCATTTTATACATGCTAAACACTCCTCAATATTGGGTGTATTATTTTGAACAAAAACTCTGTTTCAAGACTCTGATGACATACTTAGGAGTCTACTGGCAGAATATGAGAATTTGGCGTAGCCATATTCAGTGAAATTAATACTGCATCAATCTGATAGTAAGTTATTAAAATCTAACAGACCTATAACTCTGTAATTTTTCCTTATTGGCTTTCTCTTTCACTGTGACAGATTTTAAGAAAGTAAGAATACTTCAGAAAGAAAACCAGAGGAGGAAGAGTTTTATTCATTGCAGTTTTAGACAGAGACAGCCATGGTTGCTGTCTTGAAATCTGACCAAAATGTGTATTATTTTCTTTTTGCACAGAACATCTCTGGATATCTTTGATGATACTTTAAATAATTTGATATGCTTTAGCTTATTTGGTTCCATTGGGAAAAACAGAGGAAAGATAATATCTGCCAGAAAATAAAAGAATTCATGAAGATTGCTTTTCAGAACTTTTTGAATACAAATAGTCTTTTCATTTCACTCTACTTTCATCTAACAGTTACTTAACTTCTGTATATGACAGGCCAGAATCAAATAATTTTCCAAACAGACTGTTTGCTGAACAACTCTATGATCCCAACTCCCTGCCTATTTATTCAGTTGGATCATGTCTCCACCTCCCATAACCATGAAATCTATGTTACTACACTCCAGTTAATATTTCTTTATTTCTTACAGTAATATTTTCTCCTGTTTCTTTTCCCATCTTCTTTATCATGGAGTAGGAGTTCTTATCTAAAAAATTAAGTCCTCGCTTAGTCCACAAACTTGTGTGTTTGGCATATTCTTTGGAAAATTGATCTAGCTGTGATTTTTTTTCTCCAACACAACATAAGCTCAAGTTCAGTTTATTCAGCTACTTTATTTCAGATAACTGCTTTCATATTGGAATCTTGCCTGATCTTGCCATTGAAGGTGTTCAGCTGTTGGCACTGTTGTGGCATTTCTGTTTGTATGTCTGATGGAATGCCCTCAAGTAATGCAGTTTGTATTGATCTTCATTGTTTTCATATTGACCCAGTACCCACAAACAGGAAGATTTCTGTATTCACCTCTTCTCTATTTCTCACC
Organism: Scytalopus superciliaris; assembly: GCA_013400415.1. Taxonomy (NCBI): domain Eukaryota; kingdom Metazoa; phylum Chordata; class Aves; order Passeriformes; family Rhinocryptidae; genus Scytalopus; species Scytalopus superciliaris. The sequence continues at coordinate 155,853 of VXBX01007800.1, forward strand.
TTTTTCCTGAACTGAATAGAAGTTAAAGGTTTTCCTGTCTGTCCTGCATGTTTAGTATTGGTGTGTCTCCACACATTTCCAGGTTTATCACTTTCATTTTTTTCCCCCACATTGCTGAAGATCTGTAGAATGTGTAAGAGCACCCCCTGCCTAGTGATACTTCTCTGACCACTGCACGTTTCAAGGTCTCTTGGCAGAATAAATTGAAATGTGAGCTCTTGTGTTGAATGAACAGATTACAAGAGCTGGTGCTGTTAGCTCTCACCTGCCATCTGAGATGAATTTCAGCTTGGTGAGTACTTCTTTACTGTATTAAGTGGTAAAGTAAAAACTGACCACTGTGATCACTGTTTTGAGTTTCAACTGGACAGAGTAAAGAAAAGATCCTTGCAGCAATCTTGGCTAGTAGGTAGTAGCCAAGCACCCCTGTGGTTAGCAAAAAAGGGGCATGCTGACACACTTGTATCCCTTCCATGTTACTGCTCCAATCTCCATCTACGTGCTGCTAATTTCTTAATACACCAGACAACATATGATTGCGGGCAGAAGTTTGCAAGAGCATAGAGATTTTTCAATTGCATTGAGTTTCCACTTCTCTCTAGTTTAACTCTTTTTTTCTACAGACCCTCATTCATTTGTTATTTCAATTTCTCACTCATTTTGAAAAATTAGCACTAAATCACATAGTGCTTCCTGCTGAGGCAATTTGTGGGGTATAGATGAGCTGTTCAAAGATAAAACTGTAAACAAATTGTTTGTGTTTTTGTCGTTTTCTGTGGGCAAAACATATTTTGCCCAATAATTACCATCATAGATTTTCCACTAAAATGTCTACTTGCCAGTTGTGGGGGTCAATACAGGAAATATGAGAAGACATGGTTCTCTGTTATTGTCTCTTCGGACTAAGTGATCATAATCCCTTTTTTTTTTTTTTTTCCTGATCAGTCCTCATAAAGCCTAACTAAAAACATTTCAGAGGAATGGACAGTACTTAGCAATCAGTAACAGTGAATTGAGAGTGCAATCCTTGCAGCATAAACCAAGCAGTCAGACATAACAGGGAATATGATTTTCACAAATAAAAAGATGTGTTCTGACTATAAAGTTGGATACCAGAAACTTCTAGCTGTAATATTACCTTGCTGAGCAATAAAGTTTAACATGTAATAATATAAGTAAGTAAATTTGAATTTAGGATGCAATTAAGAGGTTGAAGAGATTTGAAGGTCATGCCTTATTAGAATTGCCACACATATTTTTTTTTTTTAGTAACTAAAGCACTAGCTGATAACCAGGTTTCTCACAAAGCTTCGTATTTATTCAAAATTTTGAAGCTGGAAGTATTACACTACAGCTTTGTTTATTATTCCACCTACTATTGCAGAGTTGTATATTATGCATCAAAACATATTCTGTTCTTTCAGAATTCTTAGAGAGGCAATATGATGTAATTCATTATGCCCCAAAGATAAACAGTACCTCTTGACCTTTTCAAGAAAAGTTGCAATATTTTCTTATTCCAGAATGTAATATTGTACTGAGCCGATATCAATGTGATAAGATAAATGTTTCCTTTTCTAATGTAAACCAGAGTGCACTACATTTATATAAAAGTCTGGGGGGATACCCAAAGCCTCCAGATAAAAAGGGGCAGCTTGGCTATTGTAGGTCTGCATTTTGAATGCTCAGTCTCAAAGCACAAAGGGCAAACCGCAGCCAGTCTTGAAGACGATGGCCAGGATTTTCAGAATGAACAGATTTTTGTGTTGCCCAATTTAGGATTCTCCTAAAGAATTTTCAAGCAAACAGTATAGATAGAACTTGTTACCATTAAAAAACTAACCAAACAAAAATCCACAAAAACAGAGACTTAAAATGCATTTCCTCTCAGAACCAGGATCTTCAGAGTTGTCCTGGTAGAAGCCAGCGAGTCAATGCTATACGGTGTGTCATTAACTTGTTTTTTACTAGACTAAGTATTTCAGGATATGAAAGACTAATGAGTATTTTTTTTATCTTGTTCCCTTTTCTGCATTCTTTGCTGTTGTTCAGAGCACAGTTTCCTTTAATTTCTTGGCTATTCTTTATTTCTCCCTTACATTGCACATGGCATGCTTCTGATTGATTAAGTCGGTTGTGTGCAAATGTGGCCACCACTGTGGACAGGGCTCTGAATGTGGCACTTTCAGTTTCCTTTCTGCCTGCAAGACAACGCTCAGTTCCAAAGGAAAAAGTGTATTTGGCTTGATAGACTTTGCCTAAGTGTTAATCTTGAGTCCTAGTCTCTTCTTTCCTGGCAATGGACGGGACCAATGGCTTCATTTACCTTTATATGTTAAATGCTTTTGTGTGCTGGTCAGTACTCTGCTTTATATGTGGCATGTGAAAACCCTCTGTTGCTCATGTATATTCTATTCACAGAAAAGTGTGGCTTTTACTGCAGCTACTATTACATGTAAAATAACATGGTATATTTTAAAATCAGTCCATTGTTACTGCTTCTGGTCTTACTGCATTTGGAACGTCATGTTTATTCTGAACAGTTACTACTATAAGCAAAATAGTACTGTTGCATTGTAAAGCAGCAACGTATTTCAACCCCTTCAAGTTAAAAGTAAGACTATTCTAAACATACCAATCACAGCATATAAAATAGATTTAGCAGGAATTAAAATATAGGAGAAAAGAATAGTAAAAAACAAGAGTAGGAAGAAATGAAATATAATTAAATCAGTCTATTTTACATATGTATGTTGTTGATGCCATTTTTTTGACTTTTTGCTTACTAATTTTTTTAATTTATTTTAACTTAAGTAGGAGTTTTAAAATGTAGAGACAACTTTGGAAAGATTCTGGTCCGTATTAAGAAGTTAACTGAAAAGAGCAAGTTTTGAGAGAAGATTTTAAGTTCTTGAAAGAAACAGAAACATGAAGAAAGATGAGGGTACCAGGCAGGTCAATGTAAGGAACCCTGGAGCCATCCAGGGAAGAAAATGACCATAAGCAGAAAAGGAAGGCTGATACTTTAGCAGAAAAAAAAAGAAGATGAGGTCCTTCAGAGATCAAATTAACTAGGACTTTGAGAGTAAAGAATTTGAATGTGATTTAAAGAAAAAATCATGTGTTCACTAAGGAACCAAACAGGATGTATGAATTAGACATTCATACTGGAACAGAAAAGATTGCAAATTAAAGAGTTTTAATGGCAAAGAACTTAGATTTTGTGTTAGCAGGTATACAGTCATGCATCTTACTTACATACCATTCTCTGTTCAGTCCCTACATTTGAGACAGTTATACATATCTGCAGTGAAGACAGTCCAAAATTTCTTCAAGCTTAAAGACAGTTTCTAGAATATGTATTTTATGCATGTATATATGAAGCTTATACAGCCTGTATCCCATAGCAAAGGAGCACACTAAGGCAGAGATTGTATAAACGACTCGGCAGAGTGTTTACCGCTCAGTCTGTAGCTTATCTCCCTGCTCATCGTTGGGGATAGTTAAATGATCTGTATCAAATTCGCTCTACAGCTGTCTGTACCTGCAAGCGTATAAACAGGCAGGTAAGATTTCTAGGAGGCAGATGACCACATCGCTAAAAGGACTGCTCTAATTGGCATAATCAGCACAAGAAATGAAGAGTGAAAGAGCATGGAAATAGAAGTACTTTTATACCCCTTGAAAGGAGGCAGTAACAGGCTGCATTCATTTAGTTGCTCCTGCAGCTGACTGTTCTGAACTTCCTCTGAATATAGAAAAAGGGCATTTTAATCTCCAAAACCATCCATCTGGCATCTTCCATTAAGTTTAAACAGGAAAAAAAAAAAAAAGAGGGGGAGTGTAGTTGTTGTTCAGAAACATTTATATCTGACTTGAGGATCCTACAGAAATGTTAGCCCCTGGTGAAAGGTACCTCATTCAGGGGCACACTCCATTCTTGTGACTCAAGGCAGAATGGAGTTTGTCTGGGCCTTGAATTTCACTGACATCTTGTGTTTCTTCTTGACTAGGCTGAAGTAATTAAATCTGTTTGAAATCTGAGAGACTGACAGTTGAACACATATAGTAATCAGCAAGGGCAGAATTTAATTGCAGCTAATTTGTACTGGTTGAACACCTCTCCATATAAAAATATTTTATACTCAATTATATTTATAATGTTTTGGACAACCAACATATGGTAAAACTTAACAGTATAACTGTTTAATCTAACACAGATTTGGCCTGTCCCTTCTTTTTTTGCTTGTCAGAAGTTTTTATTCTTTTCTGTATGAAAAACAGTTTCAGAAATGCAAAGGACGGGATATCTTCCTATCTTTTCTCCTACTAATTACTGGATGTTGAGGATGCATTAAAGGCCGCCATGTGAAATGTTGAATTTCCTCTGTTCCCAAAAACTTATTTTTAGTTGAGAAATTCAGGAAACATGTTGAAGCTGTATTACAGTGCGGGTGAAGACATATGGCTTGTGACAGGTTAGATACAACACAGTAATTTATGATTGTGTGAATGTACATTGCTGAATTCCCCTTCTTTGCTTCTTCTTATCATTTGCTTTTAATTTTTATAAAACTGTGTTGTTGAAACTTTAGCTGTAATTGTCTTCTTGTGACACCTAGGAAAAAAACACAAACTAAAACAAAACCAGAATTCTACTAGGTCAGAAATAATATAGGGTAATATATTTACAAAGTTTAAAAATATATTCTAGAACAAAGATTGCTCCTCATTAAAGAATTGCAAACAGAGGCTTTTTGTTCTCAAAAATGCAGAAATGTTAAGAAAACTTTGTATGAAAAAAAACTTACAACATGGAAAGCAAAAGCTCAAGTTGGTGCCACTTGCACTTGGCAAAATTTCAGAAATCACTTATTCCAACAATTATGTTGACTGGTAAAGTCAACATAAATTCCTGCAGGCATTGCTCTTAGGGTTTTGGTGTTTTTGTTTGGTTGGTTGGTTTTGTTTTGTTTTGTTTTGACCTTTAGCTTTGTTGCCAAATAGCTGATTTGGTATACTATTAATTCACAATGTAAATAACTTTAAATGGGGCTCATAGTATTTTTTGTCTTGCAAGATGATGTAAAAGTTGGAGTGAATTCCATGTGTCCAAATTTCAAAGATGGTGCCTATTGGGTCAGTGAAAGGACTCACTTTGTAGTTATGAAGTCTACCACTGCTTGTTGTAAAAGAGGGACTATCTGTACTATTTAAGCTGTGTCAGACTAGTCAAAGAAACACTTGCCTTGAAGATTAAGGAAGTCAGCTTAAGTAAAATTAATTTATTTTCTTGAGTAGCATAATCATTTCTAGTCACTGGAATATGTATTCTCGATGATACTGTGCTGGCCTGATTGTTATACTCATTACTATATGAATCTTTTTTAATCCCTTCTAGTCTGAAAGAAATTTAATCTCTCTTCAACATTTCTTCCATTGTTTATTTTGGTGCTATTCTTTTTGAACTTGTGAAAAAAAAAAAATTAAAGTTGCCTTTAATGTACAGTTTTAGTCCATGTAGTCTTTCTGTGATTTCCCTTTTCTCTGTCTTTTTTAGCAGTGAAGAAGTAATTCATAAAGGCACGAAGCCTCTCGCCAGAATCTTCCCAAACTCTGATGCAGAAAAATCTAAAGAAAAATACCAGGGATGGTTAAATTACTGTTAAAGAAAGTCCTAGAGCTTTTTATCATCATAGTATCTTCTTCCTGAAAACTTTCATCGTATCATTAAAAAAAATAATTATAACTTTAAATGCTTAATTATAACCCTTTAAATGCTTGAAGTACCTTTGTACTCCCCTCACTTGTTTCTGGGCAAATAACACATTTTGTAGCCACTGCTGATACACTGAAGCCTTTGCAATGCTCCCTGTTAGCTGCTTGCCAGAGTCCAAGCCCACTTTGCTGAATATCCTGCTTGCTCCTTTGCCAGTAGCAGAGGAGCTTTGGTCCCAGCATTGAGAGCTGGGGCACTATTGGAGCTGGTGACTAACATGAGCTCTGGAAATTGCTTTCTCTAGAGACTTTGTCAAATTACATAACTTGAATTCTCAGTCTTAAGTGCCTAAACATGAAGATGAAAAATACCATCAACTGTATTAGAATTTACAGAAATTATTATATGGTACTATTTTTGTGGATTTGATTGATGGTAACTCTGGAAACCGATGCTCTGAGGTTTTTTTTCCTCCTGCTTCTTTGATGGAAGAAATGAAGGCTTTTCATAAAACTGTGGCTGTTGTCAGAATTTTGACTTTCAGAAGTAAAGCTTATTCCAGATGCATAAGGTGTCCATGTAAAACAGGTACTTAGAACTCATCAGCAGATACACCATGAGAGATTCAGAATGCAAGGGGTCAGAATGAAAGGAGTCTTTTCTTCACCCCCTCATTTCGCCGTCTCACTTCATGGAGTGTATGCTGTTGTTTCTGACAATTTGTTTTTCCAATCTGTTGAACTATGAAATCAAGGTCCTTTGACACTCTCACAAGCCATCCCAAAGTCACTTGACTACTACTGCTAAGAGGGGCTCTAAAGCAACATGTGGTTCAACTATTTTGAGCACATAGCCACAATTTTCAGTAGTAAATTGAAAATATGGTTCCTGGATGCTAAACTGAGCAGCTGACACAGGGTGAGACACATCTCAGCTAATAAGCTGCACCCAATTCCCTAGTGAAACTGGTCTTTGGAAAAATCTGACTGCCTGAACATTGCTTGGGAGGGTTTGGGTCAGCACAGGTAAAAATGCATGCCTAGAGCTGTACTCACTGCTAGCCAGTGCAGCAAATCAGATTCTCAGACACTCTCCAGTTTTTCAGTGTAGGTGAAACCTGAGAGAATTGGTAAAAGTGATACTGTCATCATACCTTTTTCAATAATACACTCCCTATATTTTTCTGTAACTCTATACATGAAAGTGCTTGCAGCATTCAGGTCTTACTGTTATTAATGAACCTGGGGATTGCTGGAGAAGAGGGTGAGAACCTCTGACATTCATCTAAAATCAAAGATTGTTTCACCTGCTGGCCACAGTTCTTTCTTCAAGTAGCAGCATAAGCCTTATGCCATAAACTGTGCTCCAGAAAGTATTTCAAAGCCATCCCAAAGTCCTCACATAAAATAGTTTCTCTCCTATTTTTATTCTTTAGTCCACTGTCCTATGGCACAAGAAGAGCCCTGGGAATTGCAGTAGACTAATAGATATTATCCAGAAGGCTTTCTCATAAAAGGCAAGGCCTTTCAACTAAAAATGCTATACTACTATGATGTCTGTCATATATTTTTTTCCCAAATCTCAGAAATGAAATCATCTACCTTTTGTCCTGCAAAATAAAAAAATCTGTCTCTAATAGATGAAATTTTTTTTTTTTTTAAAATTAGTGAAATTAAAATTTACTATACATTATAACAGTATCGTGGTATTGAAATACCTAGTCAGGGATAAATCCATGCTTTGTGTGATACTTGCAAGTCATTGCATGAAGAAATGATGATCTAGGAAGAAAACATAGATGAATGTTCACAGAGAAGATGCACTGCATTCTGCTTAGTCAATTAAATTAAAAGGTGATATAGTTACAGTTTGCTAAGGTTCAAAATGTAAAAAGAAGGAAAAAAGGAGGCCGTGTAGAAAGGAGAATGTGGAAAATACTTCCAGGATGCGAAATCTGAACTCTGTGCGATATGTAAAGAGGAGTGTCTTTGGAAGAGGACACTAATGACTGAGCTTAGGCCATAGTAAGTTGATGACTTGATAAACGATTGAAAAAATAAAACTGAATGTCACATTTTGATTTATGTAAATCAGAAGTAGTTGAAAGAATATAAGGAGTAAAATTTATATCTAAACTTCATTTACAGCATATTTTGATCATGCACTTAGGTTGCCAGTGGTTTCTTTTCTTGTGTATTCCAGTGATAGTGATTATGTAGTATGTGCTGCATAGTTCAGAGGAAATTTCTACAGTCTGATGCCAAAAGAAACTTTAACTGATGTGAAGTATTACATATTGTTTGGCACCAACATAACTGGGTGTGTCTGGTTTTACAAATGCATCTAAAGATGAGAATGCCCCTGAGCATATTTATTATTATAATTCCTTGATTAGCTTGCTAGTTAGGAAGATTACTATAGTTGCCAAGGCAGTATAATAAGGATAATTTTTTCCTGGGTGAGCTTAATGAAGTGTGATAGAAACATCCACCTTTTAATTCAAATGCCTAACCTGTTGCATTGCTCATGTATACTACTTGAGAATTCCTTGCACAGTTGCTATTGGTTCTCCAGCACCTAAATGCCCTGGGAATTGCAAAATATCTCTCTATTCCTCTTCTGCAAAACATTTTTAATAGCTTCAGGTCTTTTCTTTTTCATCCCTGCAAGTTTCTAATCATAAAGAATATACTCCCGACCAGATCTCCTCACAAGGACTGAAACTAGGATGAGGAGCCTGAGGACATTTGCCTGTCTTCACTTCCATTTTAACTTAAAATTAAAGCTCTTTGTCATTTCACTCTGTTTCTAATCTTCACTCTTAAAAGTCCCCAAAGTGGAGAATGCTTTCTCAGTAGCACTGTCTACATGGACTGCTAAGGCTACCCTTCAAAACATACAATTCGTTTGCCAACTACAGCAAGAACCTGAAGGTTGGGATTCTTCAGAGACAGAGGTCTGCATGTTGGATTGTGCCTGCTAGATCATCATGAAATGCACAGAAAGAGCTAAAAGGTAGATAAGCAGCCTGAGAGGAAAGCTGAAATTTTAGTAATTCAAGCAAGCCGGAATAGACTGCAAGTCTGTTTTGCAGAGATGCACAGCTAACCAGTGCTAATTTTGTCGGGTTTTACGTACACTATAAACATTTCCTTTCAGAAAAAAAAAAGGTATTTAATTTTATATGTGTGAATGCATGTGTTACTTAACAGATATATACATATAAACTAATTTGTGATCATGGTACAGAAGTTCCTCCAGAGTCTTACGGTCCACACTAAGTAGCAGAATTTAGTGCTTCAGAATTATTTCAGGGAGTTTAGATCAGACCTTTGTTACCAGCACCCTCAGAACTATGGCTGAATGCCATCATTTATAAGTTTTGTGTCTAGAAGTGAACTGTTTATTTGCTTCTTGGTCTCATAGCAGTATTTTTACTGGTTGTTTGGGTTTTTTTAACTCCAGACCAAACTCCACTTTTGTTTCCTAAAGATGGTCCAAAAATCTTGAAATATTGCAAGTAAAATGACTGTTCTTATATTGTCCATTTGCATTCATGTTTATTGTTTCTTCCCCTAATCATTTTTGCATTGTTTATGTCCCTGGAGTTCTTCATGCCAAGTAAAGGATCACAAAAATATCCATAAGAAAAGATAAAAATGTACTCAGTAGGATTTCAGTTTTAACTTTAACAGTAAAGATTGATTTTTAAAGTTGATCTGAGAGGCTCAACTCTCAACAAGGCTGAGATTACGTAGTGACTTTTGATCAAATTATTTCCTCAAAAACATGACTGAAATTGAGTTGTAAAAGACACTTTGTAAGTGTTCTTATTGTAGCTTTAGATTTAAGCTCATGATAAATTATAATAATGAGTCAGTTTGGTTTTGCTTTCTTTATTTGTGATGTCTGACTTAAATTGATCAGGCTGTTCTTTAGACCCTCTTTCTCAGCTTGTTTTTCTCTCCTCTTCTTAGCTCCCCATTTCAGCCAGGTCTCTGTTGCTTCTAGTAAGAATTGCAATAATAAGAAAATCTTTTTTTTTCAGCTACTGTTGTGCCCCTATTTGGTGGTGAGGACACAGGAATCCTGCCCAGATGGCTCTGACAGCAATTAGGGCATAGAGCAGTTATTGCTAAGCCATCTCCTGTTCTGTATACACTGTTTCTCGGTTCAGTCCAAAATTTCGAGGACAGTCTCATAAACATAAAAGTGGTCATGTAAGGTCGGAAAATTCCAAAGAGCAACTCTGTATGTGCAGCGCTTACTGGTCCTCTACTGTTAACTCACCATGGAAACAAACCATGATGAAGCTTCATGATATTCAGTTTATGAGAATGTGGTGTTATTTGAAATGTAGCAAGGTGTTAGACATCACAGTAATCCAAACTTGGCATGCTTTCACAGGAACCACACAATCAAATAAAGTAGGGCTGAAAGATGCTTCTAAAGATCTTCTGTGTCCCAGAGCAGGATCACTTCACTTAACTGTTCCATGAGATGCTTCTTGAATAGGTTCAGGGACAAGGATTTTTCAGTCTGTACACCTCCTTGTATTCTTCCACTACCTCTACCACTGGCAAGTTTCTTATTCGACTTTTGTCCCCTGATAATATTCCTTTCATGGTTGCAGTCTCACTTGTTTCTCTGGATATGGGTTTGTAAGGGCAGTGGTAAATCAAATTGTTGTCATTCAAAACTTTAGGGAGCTCCTGATCAGTGACTCATCAACAGACGTAATTTCTCACGTTTGGATTGACTGAGAGCTTGATTAGTAAAACTACTGTAATTTATTTGTAATTATTTTTGTACTATGTAGATCCACACTCTTGATGGATAGCTTTGGTTTCTAGTTTGCAGGGCAGGTATCCAGATGAGGAATCTGTGCTTCTGATACTTTGTGTTTGCAGTCCTTTACCAGTGAATGCAGAATGGTATTTAACTGAAAATAAGATGTAAAGATAGATGTAGTTATTTCTGCCTTCTAAGTGGTTAAGGCTATTTTAGCATATTGTTTTGGCATTTGTTCTTGCCCTGTTATTTTACCTCTCTGTATTACTTAATAAAGCTAATCAGACCTCACATCTTTCCTTTCAAAGTTGAGGTTTGATTCTGGGAAACTTGCTGTTGACTAGAACAAAATGTTTGAGTGCATTTTTCCTTCTTGTTTGTAGAAGTTTTCCTTCTTTTGGCAGTTTGTATCTGCCTCACTTTTTGATTTAGTTTATATCTTGGTGATGATTTTTATTAATAATTTTATTAATAATCTTCATGGTTAATTGTTTTTAATTTAAAAATTTATTTTCAGATTTCTATCAGTTAAAATAGTTGCCTTCTAACAGCCTTATAACAGGTACAATGCTTCTCTTGATATGGCGTTTCTTTTCCCTCCTAAATTTGCTCTCACTTTTGATCTTACTACAAATGAGACTGCTCTTGCTTTCATTTTCATCATTTCCTTTCCTATTTATAAATTATCAACTCATCTGTTATTCCACCTAAGCCAACACAACTTTGTTTCAGACTGCTTTAATTGAAAGTAGGCTTCACATCCAATAAGGGATTGTCTGCAATGGACAGACTTGAAAGGAGGTCTTTTTTGAACCAGCTCCTTTCAAATCAAAAATATGTACACTTTCTACTATATGTGCATAATATGACACAAACATAAAATAATTTGAAGGATTTTTTAATTTCTGGATTCATACATGAAATAGCTGTATTGATAGTTCTTTCCCTGCACACTTATATAGCTTTCAAATGTCTGTTAGTAGATTTTCATTAGAAATGGATCATACCAATTGTCATGTGGAAAACCGGCACATGCCACCATTGCTGGAATCTGTTCATGTAAAACTAAGAGATTAGCTCTTCTGTTTAGCTGTTACATGTCCCAGCTTTTTTTAAAATCACACCACCTGGAAGAATATAGCAGTGTCAGGACATCTGTGAGCTTGTGTTGCTGCTATTTTATGTTTGCACTGGTTTTGTTTCATTTAATAAATTCAATTAGCCACTACATAATGTAAGTAGTAGGAATGAAGTAGAGTAGATTGCCTGTTCCTCTGTTTACCAAAGGAAAGTTAATTTCAGGCATGTGAGATGAAAGAAAGGAGGTTGTCAGGTTGGAGCTCAGCTGTGGGCCCCCATCTCTCCTAACCCTTGACATTTGCATTCTTCAGCTGGTCCCAGCTTTGGAGAAAGCATTTGGGTTTGCTGTCATGGATCATGTTATGCATGGTCTGACATGTAGCCCAGATGACCAATGCAGACTGATGTCTACAGAGAAGAGTTCTGCTAATGCTGCCAGGAATTGAAGGAAATCACTGATATTGGTGTTTTGTTTCTAGTTCTTGGTCAGCCAAATAATGGGCAGGAAAAATGAAAGAGTTGTTTTTGAAACAGCATTTAGAATCCATTATATTGGCTTATGGGGAGGGAAGCTAAATTTGCTTTATAAAATGAAATATGTAAACTGCTAAGTTATTAGTGCCCTGTATTTATTCAGCATCCTTCACATGGGGAAAAAGTAGGACACTGAAAAAAAAAAAAATTGCCAAAACAATTAGAGTGAAAAAAATCTGGTAATTAACTATTATTTTTCACAAAACTAGTCTAATTACGAATCAGTCATGGTAAAATGAAAGGTCAATAACTACAGATGCATAATTTCTCTCTGATAGATTGCTGTTTGAAAATAGGTTTATGACAATTATGTGATTAATTTCCTTTTATTAAACAGCATTATGAGACTTCATGTTGCATTCATCAGTTTATTACTGTTACTTTTTCTCTTCAGTTGCAAATTAATCCTGGATAACATAACAGGCAGAACAGAAACTCAGGTAGATTGAGGATCACTTCTAGTGTTGTTTGTGTTGCAGGGAAGACCACAAATCTAAATCCAAATCAAAGCAACAGTATGCTAAAACTGACAGTATCAGCCTAAGAGAACAAAACACACACACACACACACCATCATCCCCACCCCAAAACAACCAACCAACCGAAAAAACAAAATGTGCTTTTAGTCCACGGAAATGAGGGACAGATCCAGAGACATTCCTATGTTTTTGAGATAAGGCACTTGAGGAATGTAAGTACGTAAGGTAAACTGTGATCCAGAACAGCTTTTCTCACTTTCCATCTAACCCACAAAATGTTCTGCCTTTTTATCTTGAAATTCCCTGGACACAAAGAGTTGCTGTCCTGGACAAATGCAGAATTGTCCCAGCCTTGGAAAAGCTGAGCAACCCAGGAATCCAGGATCCAGGCAATAATTTGCACAAATTCCTTTAATGCCTAGTAAATGGTTTCAAACATGTTCAATGTTCACTTAATCCTGCCCTGTAGAGTTGGGCTCAGTACCACACTTAGTGGCCACTACCACTTTTTGTCCTCCTATCTAGCAGCCTGGTGGTAGGAATACTTGGGATGGTAATGCAGTGTCCAAGAGCACTGCCTCTTCTTGAGCACAATATAGTTTCAAACATTTTGATCTCTTCCAAGTTTGTGTTCTACTACTAGGCAAGTCTTAGCTGCTGAGATTGTGCACATAGCACATTGTGGCTGTCTGCAGCTGCTAATCTAGATGCAGAAGACAGAGAAGTCTTTTTTATTTGAGTATTGTCATATTTTGATGTTGGGTTGAGTGAAATCCTTCTTTGCAACCATCTAGTTTTTCTTAGAAAATAGATTCCTTGAGATGGGTGCCAACAGCCTCAGCTTCTACTTCTGTAGGAAAACACAGTAATAATTTTTCAGTCTACCACTGCTAGGGGAAATCAGGCGGGTTATGTGGCTTGCATATTTCAGTTACATACAGGATTTCCTTGACTTCATGAGTTTTCCAGTGTGGCACATTTGTCCTCAACTTTCTTTGTGTGTCTAATAAAAAATGGGTGTTGTTCACTGAGAAAAGTGGGAGTTTGCCTTTACTGTTGAGTCGCCTGAAGAGACTGCTATTGGAGAGTAGTTGGATCATCTTAAATTTTAAATTCTTTGAATAGCGCAAAATGCTTTGCTATTCCATTTGGAAAGATTATAAGCTGCCATGCTGACTGACTGTGATATTCATTAGAGAACTTTCTGGGCAAATACAGTCAGAGACAAGGGTTTAACAGTATCACTTAAGTGCTATTAGGGATCATTGAAAAGCACTGTCTTTCTGTCACCATCTTTTGAGGATTTCATACAACTATGGGTATTTCTCAGCTTCTTGTTGGGACCCAGCCAGAGAATGGGTCCTCAGCAGGCTATGAAGGGTCAGAGGTTCTCCTGAAGTGGTTTTTATAATAAATGTAGCTATGTAATCATTTGGTTAACTTGTTATTCAACCAGTGCAGAACAGTCCTTGGCCTTAAATCCAGCTTAGCATCTTGATATGTTTCGGTTGCATAGTGCTACCAGTGAGATGACTCTCCTTTGACATATTCAGCCATTTGGAAACTTATTTTATGTTCAGAAACTTATTTGACGTTCAGCAGGAATGTTAGACTATGCAGTCATTTGAAAAAAATAAAGTAGGGATTTGGAGTTAGAAAAAGAAAAGAATCTGGCTGTTTTCTGGCAAGTTTTTTGGTTCTGGTTATCTGCAAAGTATACACCTCTTGTCAGTATAAATAGGGAGTGCCTGTATAAACATTCTTGTTTCGCCTGTTCCACATAATAGTTTCTTGTATCATATTTCTTTTGACCTCGCTATCTGAAACCAATTACAGGAGATCCATTTGGGCTGCATCTATTTTCATAAGAAGCCCAGGCAGCAGTGTTTTTCTCAGAGATGAATATCAACATCAAATATCCTTCTGAGTGCTTTGTTATTTATGTTTCAGAGAGATTTTGTAGCCTTCAGCTCTCAAGAATGTGTCATGCTGTGCTGTTTATACATTGACGATATTAATGGGCGTAGATGTCATTTTTCATTTTAATGTCTCAAATGCAACAGGCTGATAGGTTAAACATTCCTGGTTTTAAAGGAAAGATATGAGTGACATCTGTTTCCTAAAAATACACATATATTTACTTTTTAAAAACCAAAATAATGTTTGCCATCTTTTAGTGACAACTTTCACTTTATTAAAACGATAAAACCTCAAAAATAATTTTAAGTCATGCTTATATTAAATGCAAGGGCTTGGAATACAAAATTAAAGCAAATATTATCGCCAACAAACTGCAAAATCTACTGCAATTTATCAACTTTAATAGGGTAAGTTATATGCAATTAATTTTATTTTTGTTCTGCTTATGTTTTAACTATGCCAAAGCTACACAGTAAATATTAAGAAGTAGTGTTCCCAATAAATATTTTACTAGAAGACACAATGAGTTCTGGAAACCATATGCCCAAATTTCCTGCTTATATAGCCATTACTTAGAGCATTATAATGATTTTCATTTGCGTTATTAAAATAATTTCTAATCCTCAGTTCTTTTTATTGCTTTTGTCTACATAGAATTTTTTGTATAGTTTTACTAATTTAGTTAACTTAATTAAGGAAAAGTGCCTACTAAATTTGAAACAAATGTTATTGGAAACTAGATTTGATTTTCACTGCTTTACAGTCTGTTCCTGTTTCTCTTAACTTAAGGTAGGACTCAACAGAATTTTAATCTGCCAGATTTATAAGCATCTGTTAGTTTGTCTTCATTACATTGTTTTTAGACCATGAGTTATTACCAAATTAGTTCATAGAAATTTATACATGATACATAGGATGCGTGTTTACTTGAAGTTTAGATGTTTACGAATTTTGAAAGATACTTTCAAGTTGTCAATTTGTTTGCAAGATTTAATAGCAGCAAATGAATTGGTAAAACTGATGTTTTATAGTCTCATAATCTTCACTTATGAATAGTGTTGGTAATAATGCATTGACATTAACAGTGTGTTTCTGGGAGTTTGTTTACTGAGTAGCAAAATGTAAAGTTAAGCAGCACAATGGGAGAAGAAAGTACCATATGACGACTTCTCTAAGAACAAAGGCTGACAGTGATTTCTCCTTATGAGTTTTAAATCATCTCTGATCTCTTGAAATTGTTTTCTGTTCTTCTTCTATCTCCTGTGTTTACAATAATCTAAACTGCCACAATAAGATCACTGAAGTATTCAGGTAGTCATCATTTATAAGACATTCTGTATTAAAAGATAAGCCTTTACTCCTTTAGAGATATCCCAACCAGCACATATGAATCAGAATAGTTTAAGTAGTAGAGCCTTTTATGCAAGCATATCCTGTTGTGCTGCCTTGCTTTTTCATGAAGTGTGACTCTTTTTGTAGTTAGCTGTAGGAAGTCATGCTTTCTTAGGCTGATTCCACTGGAGTATGCTACACACAATTTGAAATCATACTGTCTAGCTTAACTCTAAGCTACAGCAGACTGTAATTCTCTAATTTTCAAGTACTGAAAATGTACAGCTTTACCAGATGCTTATTTGCTTGTTTTATTGTATTGACATGAGAGGACTTTGCTGCTAAGGAAGATTAGGACACTGAAACAGCTTGCCGAGTGTTCCACTTATTTGCAAGTATACACTGGCATTGTATCATTGCAATTTCTTTTCCAGATAAAGGTCATGTAATGAATTTTCTGTGACTGCCAGAAATAAAACATTATTATCTTTATGTTTTTCACCACATTCTGTAACACCAGATCTCTTTTCTGGTTGTTCTGGCAGTATTACCCCAAGCAATGAGGTTGGTTTTCTTCTACAGTCTCCCATGAATTCAGGAGTGCAGTAGTTCTCTCACTTTCAATTCTGGTTTTCCTTATGAGAGCTCTAAAGATTGAAAAAGATTAAAAATTTGCCACAGATCTTTTGTTCCTGCCTTTAATCCCTATTTTATGCTTAAACCACTGCAAGATGTTGGGACAAAATCCTGGTGCCCCTGAAATCAACAATATTTATGTGTGATGTCAGGCAAAGGAAGATTGGCCTTTAGGATCTGCTCAAAAACTGGGAGTGCAGAAGAGATCATGCTATTCACATAAGAAAGAGGGCATCCAGTGGTTCCTTGGTAACAAAATATTTCAAGTGCACTTTGAAATATGTTAACTTTTGTTTATTTTTGGCAGAGAGAAGATAGTTCTGTGTGTCTCATTGCTTAGGTTCAGAGGAACGCATAGTCTTTGTAAAGCTGACCTGTAATTACTTGAGAATTTGATGAAACAATACAGGGATTGTTGTGGGAATGTCTCCAAATGTTAAAAGTCTGCTCTGCAAACTTTGTACCAGAGCCTTCTATAGGGAGACGAATCAATGTTGTTAGGAGATGGTGCTAGTGCATTCACTTTGTTTACTTTGGTTTTCTATGTCTGCCTGCCTTCTCAGAAAACTTGCTTGGAGCCAGACTGTAGCAGCCCTCTCTCTGTCTTTTCATAATTGATCAGGGGATGACTGCCTTCCCTGAGGGTTAAGACGTGGCAACTTTTTCTGTTTGCTCAGCATCTCAATGCAGTAGTTCAAACATTGTTCACACCAGCTGGCAGTGTAATGCCATATGCACATCTTGTCAAAGCAACTGTTGTCATGGATACTAGAAACTATCTTAAAAACCAGCTCATTTGAGTCTAATCAAAATTGTACCTTTCTTTATCAGTTGAGAATCTTTATTATTTTAGGGAACATTGATCAAATAGCATTTATTGCAGTATATTCCACCTACAGTAGGTTTTAATAACATAGATAATAGCGTGATGTATTGTAAAGCTGTAACTGCTATTTACTGAGCTGATTCTTTAAGGGGGAAAAGAAATGAGTTCTCCAGGAATTTCAGTGGAAATGTTTTGAATCTTTTTTCTTTTTTTTTTTTCATTTCTAAATAAATACTACCTTATAACACTTGACATTTTAAAAATAATTTTATAGGGGAAAAATAATATAGATCAGCATTCTTTGGGTAAGTGGAATGTTTGTTTACATTTCATATGTTTAACTGTATTTTGCTGAGTTGGAATGAAAACGTAAAATAAATGAAAACATCATCTATTTTGATTGGGATACTGTCATCCCTGAGCCTGATCTGGTTGGTTGAGTAGTAATTTCTTTGTTCTCTGATTTTCCTAAGAATGCAAATTAAAACCACTCATTTTTATTTGGCATTAAGACTGCACTCTTTTTTTTGTCAAAGGAGAGGTTTCTCCTTGAATTGTAAGTACAAAAAGTGTTTTTAATCTTCAATGAATATCCTTATTAATTCACTTTCAAGATAATCTGATGTTGATTTGTCAAATTTAATTACAGCTTCTGGTAACACTTGAAGTCTACTTGCTTTTACTTCAAATTGTAATATGAAAATGCAAATTGAATGATAATTTGCAAGGGAGTGGGCATTTTAGTTGAACACTCAAAGACAAGTTCCTTGTGGAAATGAGGCTATTGATGCAGTTTATGATTTTTCCTCTTCAAGCACTTCAAACAAATTAACTTTATTTCCTGCAGGATTTCATGTACATCCATAAATTCTAGTGAAGTTCTATATATGTACTTTCAGAATTTTTTTTTTAATGTTTTAAGTAAAAAAAAACAAAACCCTGAAGTCTGAAATCTAGCAAATACAAATCAAATAGGAGGGGATTATGTTTGTTCAATTGGACTTTTACCTAACATTAGCAATGAGTAACTCATTTCTTTCTAGGAACTGGTTGAATTTATTTACTTTTTTTTTTTCTTTTTTTACTTTTAGGCACTCCAGGCAGCAAGGCAGCTGCTTTTACAGCAACAGACAAGTGGACTGAAATCTCCTAAGGGCAGTGAGAAACAGAGACCGCTGCAGGTTAGTAGAGTATCCTTGCTTTTGGGGCCTTCATCTCAGGGAAGAGTGCCCTGCTTGCTCACACGTGAGGGATGCGTGTGAATTCCCATACTCTAATACCATGTAGGTGCATATTCACATACTGGAGGTTACAGCAGCTTCTTGCTGCTGACTTCACAGAAAAAAATCACTATAGGTTACAAAAGCCTTTTTTTGTGGCTGAGTTCAGGCACCGTGGTATATGTTAAATTTTTATAGACGTGTTACAAAATTGGTATGTGATTTTTATACATACATGGATTAAACTGTAAGAATATGTTAAGAGTAAGAGTAAAACAGTATCTGGGGAAGAAAAAAACCAAAAACTAAACAACTCCTTGGTACTTTATTTGGGTAACAAACAGAAAAGTGTTCAGCAACTTACCAACACAATTAAATGAAGTTATGAAAGATCTCCTTCTGCCATTTTAGAAAAAAACTTGTCATTAAGTTTCACATGAGGAAGTTGTTGAGCTTCAGATTGTGTTCACAATAGAATAAAAGTTCTGTTACTGAATAGTTATTTTAAATGCATTATTGGTGAAAATATAAAGACAGTTTTATTCTTGAAAAATTTTATCTGTGTGATGCTTTTTTGAGGTATTAACTCATTTATTCCTAACTTGGAGTTCCGTATGAAATTGCATTCTGCTGATAAAACTTGTTATCTCTTACATGTAGACCAAGTATAAGTGTTTAACTGCTGAATTACATTTTATTGCGGACAATTTTATTTTGTTTGGGAAATTAAAAAAGCATGGTATCATTCTCTTCCTCACATCTCTTTTTCTGGGTGAGCCTTAACTCTCTTGAGACTTTCCATGTTTTCTGATGGAGTAGGGTGTTTTTATCTCGTTTTTAGTTTTTATTGTGCGTAATGGAGGACCCCAGGCACTAGAATTTATCTTTTTCTCCCCCAGGGAAATGTGAAATTCATTCGCTTGTACAATTTTTGTATGTTATTCACATTGTCTCCTTCTCTTTGTAAAACTTGGTGGGGCGATGCTGGACACAGCAAACAGTTTCACATTCCTGATCATCTTTCTTCAAATATACTTTTAAAGTTGTATTTATTTGCTCAGAACCAAATAAGAACTTTATATATAACTAAAGAAAATGGAAAAAAGGAAAACAGATCATGTTGGCATCCTGCTATGCTGTAGTTGTAGTTCAGTCCAGAGGCTGAGTCCTGGGACCTTGTCAACTTCCAGTCCTCACCCTTGACTTTTCTTTATATCAAATATCTTCTACATTAAAGGCACACAAGCAAGAGTAGCCATAAAGGCAGAAGCCTATGAACTATGTAGTTTTTAGAAGTGGAATTGGTGATCCTGAAAGGTTGAAATAATGGAAATTATTGATTTAATAAATACTCTGAAAGTAGTTTATTCTGCCAGTTCCTCATTCTGAAAGGTAGGATTGGCTATACCAGAAGTGTACAAGCTCTATCTAGTCCTGGGTCCCATCTCTAAACTGGACTACACCAAACACTAAGGAAAGTATATGGAACAGGCAAAAATAGTGCTATTTTCCCAGTACGTATTTCCCGGTGATCTTACTTCAATCCTCCACCTTGTAAACCAGGGCAGTTCAGGAGCTACAGACTTCTCTGTTCACATTCTCCACCCATTCATAAACCTTCTTTTCAAGGCTAAAGAAGTCTGGGGGTGCATTGTTCGTGGTAGGCATTGATGAAAGAATAGAAAACCATGTTTGGAGACAAAAGACAGTCATACACAGAACCCAGAGGATGATGAGGTGAGGAGAGGCAGTCTTGTGCTTTCATGCTCCCAAAGCACTAACCGTGGCCTGATGCCTTTTAAATGCCATGGGTTGGTGTATTGTAGAGGTGTGCTGCATCACTTGTTTCCCAGGAGGAGTCAGCATCTCATGAGTCACACTTGCAAGACAGGAAGAAAATAAGGAAAATAATTTTATTTTCAGAATTGTTGCTTGCACTCTAAAGCCTAGATTATTGCTCATGTTTCCAAATTTTTCTTCCATTATCAGTGTGTACACAGTGCCTCTTATTGGCCTTGAACACTTCATTTCATTCGTTTTTAAGGGAGAGGGAAAATGAATTTGCTCCCAGACTTTGGTTTATGTGTCTAATACCATGTAAATTCAGGTCTGAGCACAAACTCCATTTTAATTTTCTTCTTTAGTGAAAAGGATGTATAAAGGTTTTGAAAATGAGTCCTTGGAGCTTTTCTATTTCTGTCCTTTACTGTTCATTATTCATTACGTAGTGGAAATTAGTGTTTTGAGCATCATATTTCCTGTTTGACCAAATACTGTAATATGGGTCATAAAATTGTACAGCATTATTATTTTACTATGCCAAATTTAATGGCACCTTTAGCCAAAGTCTTCTAGCAATAGAAATTGTTAAATGTGTATAAGGTTTATAAGACAAAAACTGAGGTTTTAGAGACAAAAAATACTTGTGTTTGTGCTTAAGAAAAAAGCCATCTCCCAATATTTTACAATACTTTAAAATTAGTGTGTATCCAATTTACTTTATTTCAGTGCAATTTACTAATCTGGCAACTGGAGATATGTTAAAACATATTTATTAATCTAGTCAAAATGTAATAAAACTTTTAAAACTACCTCACACATCTGCTGGCATATTTGGGTATTAGGTAAGCCTTGCCATGCACTGTATTTTGATGTAAACCACTCTATTGTTTCACGTGCCAAAGAAGGGGGAAAAACAGTACTTATTTCAGTGGCCATCTTTTTATGGGGGGGGAAGTAGCATATGGTGCTTTTATGTATGTTCTCTGTGTTATTCCATAATGCATCAATTATTTTAGTGGCTTACAGCACCTACTAGCTAATCAGCAAGTTGAAAGCTGATTGAAGAAGCCTTCAAATTTGTGTCCTGAACTTTGCAAAAAAAGGGTGTTGGGTAAGTCGTCATGTTCTACTGTTCGTTACAGAGGGGGATGGCTTTAAGGCAACTGCTGGGCTTTTTCTAGAATAAATGTCTTTTGTATTCTCATGAAAAACCTTTATAAATTTACCGCTAACTATGTGATCTATTATACAAGTGGAATGTTATATGGCAAATGTTTTTGTTTTAGTTTCTAATGCAAAAGTTACCCTTATCTATTAGTTATCCTATATTTTAAGGGAGAGGAGGCTTATGTTAAGATTGAAAGTTAACAGAATACTACAAAAACTACAGTTCTAGATAGACACTTGTCTACTTGCTCTACTATTACTTTGATTTACATTTGTCTGGGTTTCACACTGCAGATGGCATAACCATTAGCATGTCTTATGTAAAACAGAAGAAGAAAAACATCCCTTTTGACAAGCTTGAGTACCAATTGTAGTAGTGATTTTACTTTCATATATAGATATCCGAATAAATGTATTTGAAACATGTTTATATATGCCATTCATTACACTGATGCACCAATTGAATGGATCCAATCAGTACATACATTGACTAATGACATACTGCAAAATAGTTACAGAGGGTTTGTGATGAGAGTTGAGGAAAATGTTAACCTGCATATGATGAGATAATAGAATTTACTTTTTTACTGTGCATCCAGCACATCCATTGCAGTAGTAAGGTTAAGATTTTTGTAGTACTGTGTTTTGTTTCAGAATATTTTTCATTTCTGGAGAATCTGTGATAGTATTAATCCATGGTGAAGTGAACTGATTGCTTTCAAGGATTTCTCTCCTTATCACCAAATTTCCATAGTAGGCATAACTGGTAAAATGTCACTTTGACTGTTAGAACCTGTAGATCATTCTCCTAGGGCAGAAAGTCACTGTCCTTATGGCCCCTGAAGAATTTGGTGTCATCTAGTTTGAGTTTTAAAACTGGCAGCTTTATTTTCATATTACATTTATAATCATAAGCAAGAC
This sequence comes from Scytalopus superciliaris, assembly GCA_013400415.1. Classification (NCBI taxonomy): domain Eukaryota; kingdom Metazoa; phylum Chordata; class Aves; order Passeriformes; family Rhinocryptidae; genus Scytalopus; species Scytalopus superciliaris. The sequence goes on from VXBX01007800.1 coordinate 178,260, forward strand.
TTGTGGTTCTTCAAGAACTTTGCAGAACACAAGCATAACCCAAAGGCAAATGCTGTTAATTTTCTGCCATTGGTGGCTGTTTGTGTCCAGCATTGCAATTATTTCCCTTCCAGGTAGGCAATCTTGATGCATAGACTAATCTGTCTATGATACACATACTATTGTTGTCTGAATAGCACAGTGATTTGGACACCTGGTTGTAATTTTGTTTGCTCAAAGAGCTATGAAAAGCCTACTTATTTTTATTCCATGTTATGTCTTTAAAGCAGTAGCTTACTTCCATAGAATCAGACTTTAAACTTTATATCAGTTAGAATAAATAGGTAGTTATCTTCAACCCCATGAGTTAATATATCTTCAGTGATTTTGTTAGTTGCTTTTTCCTTCAGGCTAGGAGATTTGTTTCAGCATCACTACCAATGCATTCTGTAAGAGGATGGCATGTCATGAAATCATGACTCCTGGAATCAAAGGGTTAAGCTCAGTGTGTACCAAGCCTGTTGTATAAATATCATGCTGTATGGAGTGTTGAGTTGTTATGGTAAGCTTTGTTTATTTAGCATGAGCACTTCACTGAAGTGTAATCATTTGATAAAATTTGGAAAAAGTAAGTATACACTTAAGTTTAATTACTTAATGTTTATTGCATTAGGGCATAGCACAGAAGGACCACAAAATGCAAAAATTTAGCATGAAAATTTAGGATGAAAAGATATTCATAGTCTCTTTTAACCTACTCTCCTCGCTTTACTCTTTCTAGTTTGGTCATCTCCCTTTGGATCTTCATATGGGTCTGAATGTAAAATTCATTGCACATAATAAATAAGCAAACATATCATTAATATTGTAATTTTTAGTTAGTTCTTTAAACATATGTAAGGAGCTGATGAGAGATAAGAAATAGGGAATGTGGGGAAAAAAGAACCAAAACCCACTGCTTTTAAATTGTATCCTCTGATTTAATGCACATTGACTTCAACCATGCATGTGTAATGTCAGTTAAAAAAATTCCCATTTAAAAACAGCAAAAAAAAAAGTTATGGATGTAACTTAAAGAGTTTTCTTTGATTACATTCTATGAAAATAGAAATAAATCTAAATGGTCTAAAACTGTCTTTCCAAAAACTGTGTGTTACATATTTCTGTTTATCTAATGCATGCTTCTAAGCATAAGAAGTAGGAGGATTTTGTACATGGTAGAAAGCACTGATTTAGAAAGATGCAAATGCTTAATATGTAGTGTAAGAGGAGAGTAGTGATAAACAGTCTTTCTCCCTCTTGAGCATAATTCTGGAGGAAATGTGTGGCCTACATATAAGCAAACATTGAGTCTTGGGGTGAATTAAATTTGGAAGATAGCTGCTTGAAAATCATAAGTCCCATTTTCCCTTGTAAGTCTGTTAGAAGGAATATGCAGTTATACTCTAAGGAGAAGAAATTTGCATCAGTGATACCCACTCTACAGACAAGGATCATGCCAAGAGATGGAAGGAAGTCAAGGAGTTATTTTTAGGTAGGGTGTAGGGGGAAGGGAAAGGAGAAACAGCCATGTTCATGCTTACATAGTGTAGACAACAGTTCAACTAAGGTAGAGGGATAAATACAGTAATAAAGAAAAAAAATGGACATTTTTTCCTTCATTTACAGTGGAAGTGTCAGTATTACAAATTTGCTGGAAGCCCTGTTTATATAGATAGAAGTCTATCTGCTCCAAAGACTTATGTCCTGTCTTTGATAACCTTTCACTTTTGAAAACCCATATTTTGCATCATGTGCCATTTGCTGTAAAATCTTTCAATTATAGATTTACTATGTCACATTTTACTCTTGAAAATTTCCAGTATTAAGAAATGTACATCTATTAAGAATGTGGCACTAGTTAATATGGTTTTCTTTTTAATATAAAGTTTCTATCAGTCACCTTGAGATGTTATTTTTATTGTCATTTTCAGGTATATAAAATATTACAGCTAATCATAGGTATGATCTTTGTAACATGTGGGAAAATGTTTACTAGCAGCCTTCTAACAGAAGTTATGACATAGTGGATTGATGTGTAATTAACTGAGAGAAAAAAAACAAACAACTAGCTGATGCAGAGATAACATCTTTATCCTGACAATATCATTGCAATACTACAAAATATTACAAAATATTTTGGATGCAGAGGAAAGAAGTATTATGCAAGTTCTGTTTATAGATATTGAATATGCAGATACTAATTAATATTATTATGTCATCCAGGATTTCAGGAGGCATTTTAATGTTAAACATATGTCTGTGCAGAGTCTGACATGTCACTCTATTACTGTGACTGCCCAGGAATTATCACCTACATCACTATAATGTCTTTCCCTTCATCCTTTCTCTCTTGTTGATTCTAGTACTTCTAGAGGACTATGATGAAAGGGAGAATACACACTACAGTTCTTCACTCAGATTCGGAAAGGCAAACCTTCAGAGAGAATGCCTATGTCTTTTCACAGCTTTTCACATAGCAGACTGGCAGGCTCAATTCTTTCTCTCATGGTAGAACCTGCAGCCTGTCTAACACTAGGAAGCAGTGGCTGTGCATGGGACGAGTGGTCTGTTTTTTGTATACTGAACTCTAGAAATCTCCAGGCTCTACTGAGAGAAGTTTGTTTGCCTGGGTTGAGCAGCTGGAAAGCTCTGTGTCCCTGCTAGCCCTCCTGGTGCAGCCAGCACGCAGGGCTGCGATTGCCCCTCTTTGGGCTATGTGAGTATTGCCACTGCGGTGCTGGGAGGTGTAGCTTTCCTTGAGCCACTTCTCCAGGCTCTTGCAACAGGTTGGATCAGCCTGATTCTCTTCCCAGCTGGCTCATTGCCCAGAAAGGCTTGTGAAGAGCTAAGAGGGAATGTGTGAATGGCTCACCACTCAGTGTGCAGCTCTATTAAAGGGTCTGCTCCCAGGCAGGGCCCTAATTATGCCAGTTTAGGATCGCACCGCTCACACAAGAGTCTCCTGATACTCTTGAATTTGAAAAACACATTAGTGTACATTGATTTTGAAATTACCAAAGCAGGAAAAGCAACTGAACAAAATATTCTGTGAATGCTCTAGATGAGTGTAGATTTTTTTTTAATTTGTTTCTAGTTAATTTATTATTAAGGAAAGTCTTTTTTTTTTTTTTCTTTTCCTTTTTTTCTTTTTTTTCTTTTTTTTCAGCCAGAAGGTTTTTCATCAAGCAATTATAAAAGTCAGGGAAATTTTCTGACAAAGCCAAAGTTCTGTGGCTAAATAATGAATGTTCTTCACTCAGTAGCATATGCAACTTTGCACATGGAAATTCAGTCTTTCTCCATGGGCATTCAAGGCATTCCTTGAGCAGATTGCTTCCCATAATTTTCACATTAGTTTTTGCTTTGTGAATTGAATTCTTGAAAATTTTGAATTATTAGACATCTTGTAGTTTCTGTCATAGTTGTCCGGTTGCTTTACCAAGCAGGCTGACTTTGCTGGGGGTATGAGGAGCAGGCTAATCAGTGATCAGAGTGTATGGCAAGATCAACATAGGTGTTAACATTAGTTTTCCTACACTTGGGCTGTATACATACAAAATTGTATTAAAAACTGTTTAATCCAAATGATCATGCAGTACATAGTAATGCTGTAGAAGAAAATCATGTATGTGTGCTACTGAAAAAGCAGTCACAGATTTGAGTGGTAAACCATATGAGGCCATCCTGTCGTGAAAGGGGTTTGCCACTATGATGATATTCTAGGTCTTTTTATGCCTTCTTATGCTTCTAATATGATTTTCTTGAGAGAAACAGGTGAAGGTGTTATGAAATAGAATTAATGGTAAAAAATTTACTAAACATTGCTGCATTGGTTTACTGCTTGATTATGTGAAGCTTTGAAAGCAATTGTATAATAATATATATACAAAGGAAACTGTAGTGTGTCTGCAACATCAATATGCTTCAAGGATCTTACCAAGAACCTGAAGTATAAATGAAGAATGAGATTTTTCCCTAAGTGGTCACAGTAAATCCTTTTATTCAATAAATATATTTTCAGTCTGATAGGAAAGACAACCTCCACAGTATTGAGGAGAATGAATACAGTAACCCAATGTGTCAGGGGAAAAAAAAAAATCAACTCTGTGCCTGTAGAGGTGATTTCTAAATTGATACAGCTGTACTATAGTGCACAGAGAACTATGGGCTTGATGCTTAAGAATGATCAAATTACCAAATTAAAGTAAAATATTTCCTAATAGAATATGTGGTGTGATGTCATAGGTAAAACCACATATGTTTCTGTTTTAAGAACAGGGTATGATACCATGAAAAGACTCACTTTGAGGGCATAGTATCCAAAGGGGAGTTAATATTCTGACTTCAGAGGCAAATGGTGATTGGTGTTGGCATATACAGAAAAAATATCTCTTGTTTAGAAAGGGTTGAACTCACACTCTGGATGAGGAAGAAAAAAATGCCAAACTGCAAGTTTGTAATTGTTGTTACAGGAGGCATGTATTTCACCCATGGAAAAGAAAATAGAAGGGTAGGGCGTGGCAGTTATATAAAGGAGATGCCTTTCAAAAATGTAATTTAGAAAGCAAATTCTAATAAATATTAAAAAATACTGCAAAGAACATGGTCACGTGTTGAAGAACTTAGAAAACTTTTTTCCTTAGAACTTATGTCCATCATCTAAACTAAAAAGGAAAAGAGAAGCTCAGTACTTTTGCCACAGTATGACTGAATAACCAGTGATGTAACATGTTTCATTAATCACATTGCACCATATCAACAAGTAATTTTAAACAGATTTTAATGCCTTCTTAAAATTATGGAATGTGCATTAAATACCTTAAAGAATATGATAGTTTTTGTTTTTGTTTTCAAAAGTCCATGTTATTTTAGGTATATTTATGGCCTGTTTCATTAATAGAAAACACTGAAGACTAGATAGTAAGTGGAATTTAGTAAAATACAGGTACCATACTAAAATTCACAATATTTCATGTATTTAAATTCACTTTCAGTGTATGACTATTTTGGTTATTTTAATCCTCACTTGTTAGATTACAACAAAAGATAGTGACTTCTATGAGCACAATCTAAGTAGCTGTAGCTTTCATATCTTTTTATGCAATCTGGATTTTTGCAGGCTGCTGGATACAAAAATGTATTGACTTCATAATTATCAGTAAGACTTTTAAGAAGTACCACTGAATTAATAAATATGGACATTTTTAATAGGAAGGCTTTAGTTCTAAAACTAATTTGCTTTTCATGGCAAAGGAAACAAGAGCCAGAATTTATTTAAGAAAAACCCACCAGCTTTTAAAATATTTTTTCTTCCAAAAATACCCACTTTCATAATGTTTTAGAGTGTTTATAGTGTTGAGATGATTGTCTCACACTGCCTGAAAATAAAGTGAATTAGTCTAACAGCCCACTTACGAGATCATTATTATTGCAACCATTTTAGGGCCTGGCATATAATATGACCCAATAAGTCTCAGAATCAAGATTAAGAGAGTGGGCTCTTTTCCACGTTAAGAAAAGACATGCTATTTTAGCATCTTGCAAAGTAGTTTAGTCTAGGAAAATGCTTTGTTTGTTTGTTTGTTTGTTTTTTTTCCTGGGTGGGGAATTCTTCCTTGAAGGTCTTTGAGTGAGTGTTCAATCATTGTAATTGTACTGGGGTGGTACAGTTTTTATTGTAGTACTCCAGCTATACCTCTAGAAACAAATAATTATACCTTTGTGTATGGTTCTTTAGAATATTTGTGCTACTGTATCAGCCTTAATATTTGTAACTAACAATGTCCTAAAATACATCCAGAAGTAATACTGTATCAGCAGCTGTTAAAACTGATTTCCTAATTCTCTGGGATTTTAGTAACATTCTCAAGATATATTGAAATAGTAAAACCTACCAATTGAATATAGGGCGTGGACTGTCAATATAAGGTATTTATTGAATTTTTGGATTTTTTTTTCTCCAAGTATAGTAAGAAAGAAGTTACAGCAAGTGCTTCTGGAAATGTTTGAATACAACAATGGCATCATCTTTAAAATAAGTTCTAGTGTAGTGAAAATCCACAAAATTATTCAATAATGCTTTTATTATGTGTGGCATCATTTAACTTTTTTAAGTGAAAACTCTAAATTATTTTAATGATAGCAGAATTGGCCCCCTTCTTGTAGTTAAGATGGTATCTAATGTATCAGAGATGTTGATGCACCACATGATTTACACAGAAATTGGTTCTCAATTAAACCTCTGTGAATGTTAAAGACTTTAGGATGAACTCATAAACAGAATCCTATTTCAGGGTAGAATTCTTGTAGTTTAAGTCACTGTTCTCCTCTGTAAAACTGTCAACAAAAATTCTAAAAAGGTTTTGAAAACCTTTGTTCTACCTGGCATATAATTTTATATTTTCCTTGGTTTTCCCTTGATGATTACACATCATTAGCACAGAGCTTCTAGAATGATATTGTTCTTCCTCTTTTCATTCTGGGACATTTATTGTTGTGATTTTCATTTCATTACATATCAACTTCTTTACTTTTATTATTAATTTTCAATGTGTTTTACATAAGAAGAATCTCATTAATAGAATTATAATTAGCACGCTTTCTCTCAGAGAGAAAATACAATGTGGAACTGTTGTTTTTGGCAAATACTGGTCTTGGCTTGGCCAGCAGTCCACAATCAAAAACACACTGTTTTTAAACTTAAAATGCATGAGATTTCATCCTTAGTATTCATCTCATTGTTAGAATGATACTCTTATTTTATTTGTCTTAGTAGGTATGAAAAGCTTTGTGTTAGAGATTTGAGTCTTCTTGTACAAAAATTGTACAAAATTTTAATGTGACTCAGATACCCAGAGAGCATACAGTGTTTTCGGGCACCACTAACAGAGTGCAAGGAGGCAAAAAGAACAGAGGCCCACAGAGAGATGCATCACTGATGTACCTATTGAAGTGGGACTGAATAGCAGGCAGCGAGTTTATACTCGTACATCTCTGAGTGTATTTCATGCCCAACTGTGTGAGTGCAAGGTATAGGTATATATTATTTACACTTTTCAGGGAATACCAAAATCCATTGGCTCAAGATTTGAATAAAACTGGGAGAAGGATATATGATCTGTACAGATCCTAAGATATCTCTGCTCTTTTATTATCCCTCATCGTCCACATCTTTTGTGTTTTATGGCTGCAGAGTTGCCTTTTAGCTACAGCTACCAGTACTGAGGGTTCACAGGATCTAATTGTTCTCTTGCAGTGCGTGGAGTAAAAGACATGAAATTAAGCTGAAAGGATGATGCAGGTTTTCAAGCAAGCTCTGGAACAAGTCTCTATGTTCGTTTGTCACTGTGATTGTTCTCTCTGGGCACTGAATATTGACCACTGTTAAAGGCAGCCCAGTAGACTAAATGATAATTGGGTTTAATTCCATGTGCCATTCTTCTGTCTTTTAAGCAATATTTGGAAGCAAACATGTTTTACTTCTGATTACTTGGTTTTGGCCATCCAAGTGAACTTGACTTCCCTCCAAGAACAGTCTGGTTCTGTGAGCAAACTTCACATTTTATAAATCATAGTCCATTGGATATCTCACAACTACTTTTAGTCATGCTTTGAAGACTAAAACCCCTAAAAATATCTAACCTTTTCCTGTCCAACCTCTTAAGGAACCATACTCTTTGTGACACAATACTGGTGTCAGGATGATGCAGTATGCATTTTGCTATCTGTAATTACACTGCATTACATTGAAAAGATTGGATTAATTTGATTAAGTTCAAGAAAATTAGTTGAGCCTTTAAACAATTTCAAGCTACTTAGCCACTTTCAAACATCACAGAGTCAATCAGATGTTCAACATCTGTTCTGATCTGAAAGTGATAAAAAAGCAAACTTCTAAAAGGGAAAAGTCATACCTCAGTTCCACTGGAAGCAGCTCTCTGGTTCTTCCATGAGTTTGTAGCTGTGTTACTACTCTGACCACGCAGGCAGTGAAGCCTAAATCTTTAGACTCTTGGTTCTAGACATAGGACTACAGTATTTTTCTAATTGTAATGTGAAAGGATCTTCCAAATTTTATGTGTTCAGTTCCCATTCAAATGGCCTACAGTCAATAAAAAGGAGAAAGTGTGACCGCCTTCTGTAGAAGTGAGGGGAGCATTAAAAAAACCACCATAACACAATTCTTAAAGTAGGTTCTGTTTTTTTGATGTAACATTATATCATCTACAATTAAGTTGGTGAAAGCAACCATGAAACACTCTATTAAGGTTAGGTATAATTGATAATTTTAACTTTATTGTGGGGTATAGTCCACATGCAATCTTATATAAAATGCTGCTATGAAAATAGGCAAAATAAAAATCTCTTATTGACTGGCTTGTTCTGAAATAAAAGATATCAATGCTGTAGAAACTTAAGTAAGGTTGTACTAAAAGATCATGACAAGGAATAACTTAGTGGCAGAACAGAGCCCTAGCCTGAGAGAATACTTATTTCAATACACAGCTGAGGCTTTTTTGTTGTATTTCGTATATTTGGTGTGTTTATGGGTATACTGGTTTGGAAATTAAAATGTCAGATCTACATTTAAAAACTAATTGTTCAATGTAAAAGTAAATCTTCCATATGTTGATCTCAGTGAGAACAATTGTATTCCCTCTGATTTTCTCGTGGCTCTGACAAAAATAGCAAAGAAATTGTACTAGGAGTTGATGGAAATTAAAAAGTATTTTGGGTTTCCGTTTTCCTAAGACCCATGTCTATGTTTCTACTCTCTGAGAGATCCAAGAGAGGAAAAAGTACTTGATAAAATGTCTCACCTTAAGCATAAGACATATATGAAAGATTAGGGTATGATCTAACTCCTAGGGGGCAATTTATGATTTACATCTCTTACATTGAGGCTAATTTTAGATAAAAGATTGTGCCAGTTTTTCTGCTGATCAAGTCTCCCTAGTGTAGTCATCCATCCCACTCTCCCTTTGATAAGAGTGTTTATCATTGTGAAAAAATATGAAGGGAACTGGAGACCTCATCAGAAAGAATGGCTGCTTTTATAGCCCTCATGCAACAGTGTGCATAGCAAACTCCACAGCAATTTCTTTCAAGAATTTTCTGAGTTTTAAAATGGCAGTACAGCTTTACATTTGAAATGAGGTACTATGAACAAACTGATGTACGTATCATGTTATGTCATTTGATATACGTATCGGGGATTTTAATCTAATATTAAAAGATTTGCAATGTGTTAGGCATGTTATGCAGCTTCTGCATGTTCTTATATTGGTAGAATTATTTTAAAATACATTTGATGAGATTTTTGACTTCTGTTTTTTATTTGTTCTTTAGCAGAATGCTGGTTTCTAGTCATGTTTAACATCAGGAGATGCTTTTCTTCCCAAACCGGGTATTGTGGATGTACAAACCTTGGTTTAATGTGCATGAGCTGTTTAACTTTGTTCTTTCTTATTTTCTTTTGTAAATGTGTATGTGATTGTATTATGTGGTGTCTAAAGGTATAAATATTAGTTGTCGTGTCCATTTGGTTGGGCAGAACTACAGCAAAGAGTGCAATTTCTTCTGCTACATCAGCACAGAGAGTCTCTGAGTCATTTGACTTGACTTCAGGGATATTTCTTCATGTGCTTCAAACTTTGCTCAGCAAAGGCTGATGCAGTATCTCATCCAGGCAACCTATAAAATAATGTTAAAATATGAAATTTGTTCTATTTCTTTTTAGCCTGGAGAGGCTAAATATTTGGTGGAAGAAAGGAATAGGAAGAAATTTCCCAGTCCAGAAACCTGCTAAGTCACCTACTAGGAAGTACCAGACATCTGTATCAAAGTAAACGATTCACAGGAGGTATGCAGTGTGGCCTCTGCTTCACATTGTAGAAGTCTCTTTTACAAAATCTTTTTTTCCTTTTTTTTCTAGTTACAGGAAATCAATACATTACTATTAGGTATTAAATATACACAATTTTAATTTCAAAAATTCTCAAAATAATTTGTCTAATTCTTTGCCCATTTTCAATTCTGATGGCAGCTTACGGTGGTCCTACATCTTGTTCAGACTGGTTGTCATTTTTCTCGGCTGCAGTTCTGAGTTTTGCTGGTGGTTAAGATCCCCACTTGTTTGTGCTGTTAGGCAAGAACTGGAAAAGCAGTGTAAACTCTTGATGTGACAGCTTCAGGCAGATGCCATACTCTTTTCTACACTGAAAGAATCATCAGAAAGTACAATGTTATCTCGATTATCTCTATTATCGCTTCAATATAAAAACTTTCGCAGGTTTTGATAACTGCCAGAGGAGCTGCTATTCTGTGTTACAAAGCTCCTGTGACTGGGTAATGATTCAGTGTCAGAATAGCTGAGAGTGTTCAAACTGGGCCCACCAGTTTATAACTGGACTTTCTTTTGGTGATATGAATTTTATGGGTACCACACGATTTGATCGTGGATCCCAGGCCAAAAGCACATCCAATCCTAAATATTTGTTCTAAAATACAGAAGAGTCTCCTCTGCTTTTAGTAATATCATCAGTTTCGAGGTTGTAGACAACACCCTCATTGGCAACACAGGCTCTGTAATAGGCTCTTTTTCCTGAGGAGGCTGTGGAAAGAAGAGCATTTGGATCTTTGTCTGTGCTACTGATTATTCACTGAAAAAGAATTTAGCATTGGTATTAGTATTTAGCATGTTACATTTGACGTTATCCTGCATGATCATCTCTGCGTCAGGCCGCTGCGATGTATTCAGTTATTTCCCACATGTGCTGCTTTTCCATCATCTTTCTTTTTGTTTGAATGAGTTTAGCTTTACAGAATGGGGCCTAATGACAGTCAGAATGCATAGGAACAGAGTCAGTGTATTAAATTACTCAATTATTTCTTGTTTGTGTATCAAAAAAGGAGCAGCATACATGTAGGAAGAATGTGTCATTAGTGTGTGAACTGTCATTTGAATTATCAGTCAACTGTGGTTTTGTTGTTCCTTTCATGCTGCTGGTACAAAGCAGAGAGTTTTCCAAGAAGTGGAAAGCACTGATTTTGAAAAAAAATCAAGTGGTGACCATTCATTCATATTTTACTTAGAGCACAAAAATTTTGTTGGCACACTCTTATTGTACTGTGTGGTGACTGCACATGTTTTTAACACACTTCACAGGAGGTGTATCCAGTGCAATAACCTGTAATATGATGAGTTTCTAGGCATTGTTCATCTAGTCATGGAAATTAAATGCTCATTGTTACAGGAAACAGTAAAAAAAGAAAAAAAAAGTCAGTTTAGTGATATTTTGTCATATTTTATCTCTGATGAATATAAATTGTCCAACCAAAAAGCTTTTTCTATGGGTTCATGTAAATTCAAAACAAGGATGCAAACAGAATGAAACAAAAACTTGGTAAGNGTAGTACAACTTTTGATCTCCTTCAACCATTTACTTTATATTTACAAACTTTTATAGACTTTACACCTTGGTTAAATCTTTAAGAAGTATACATTTTAAGAAAACATATTTAAAAGGGATTTTTTACTTCCTAAGACCTGCTCTGTTGAAACAATCATAAATGGAGTATCTGAGTTAAATATATATTTTTAGTCATTATTTACCTCATGTTGCTAGTATGCATAGATTTATAAATGATTGGCTGAGCATCAAATTTCTTCCTGTTCATTATCCTCAAAGCTCAACTGGTCACTTCATGAGAACAACCTAAAAGATGTAAGCAAGAGATTTAAAGAAAACAGTTCTAATCCATTAGAGTTATTTTTCTCTAAGGCACTCTTCAAGAAGGGGAATGACTTTATGTTCAGTAAAGTCATCCCTTAACAAATTATTTAAAATTGCGGTGATTTCTGTGGTGCTTAACTGGTGACTGTTTGGTTCACAGCCTGTTAGCTACCTAGAAAATCTTTCATTAAGTTATTATCACACTCTNAAAAAAAGAAAAAAAAAGTCAGTTTAGTGATATTTTGTCATATTTTATCTCTGATGAATATAAATTGTCCAACCAAAAAGCTTTTTCTATGGGTTCATGTAAATTCAAAACAAGGATGCAAACAGAATGAAACAAAAACTTGGTAAGGAGGGTTGGTGTGTTTATGTGACTCTCTGTCATATTCAGATTATGTGGTGTGATTTGTTCTGCAGCTGCTTCAAATTAAGAACAGGTGTAGAAGGCAGATTATGCAAATACTCATATTAATGTAATTGTGAAATTGGTGTGTTTATCACTGTGCCTTTAAAGAGTAGACCATACTCTTATTTTACATGTAAATGAGCTTTATTCTTGAGAGCTACTATTGGATAATGAGCTTATAAAGGAGAAATTTCTAGCATATGGTGAAACATTTCTAAAATGTGACATTTTCTTCCATAGCAATTTATTTTATNTTACCTCATGTTGCTAGTATGCATAGATTTATAAATGATTGGCTGAGCATCAAATTTCTTCCTGTTCATTATCCTCAAAGCTCAACTGGTCACTTCATGAGAACAACCTAAAAGATGTAAGCAAGAGATTTAAAGAAAACAGTTCTAATCCATTAGAGTTATTTTTCTCTAAGGCACTCTTCAAGAAGGGGAATGACTTTATGTTCAGTAAAGTCATCCCTTAACAAATTATTTAAAATTGCGGTGATTTCTGTGGTGCTTAACTGGTGACTGTTTGGTTCACAGCCTGTTAGCTACCTAGAAAATCTTTCATTAAGTTATTATCACACTCTTAACGGAATACAAACTATTTAAGAAAGAAAAGGCTGGCAGAAACTTCATTATGTAAGCTGAAAATGAAAAAGCTTTTCTTTAGGGTTAGTCTGACTGTATAACTCTGCAACTGTCAACCAGATAAAATAGCAAACTCTTTTTTTCTAATCAATTTGAATCATGTGCATCATTTCAGTAGGATGTTATTGTGGGGTTAATTATCTTTGCGTTTAGTAAAGTTTATACTTCCACTTGACTAGTTGGAGATGTTTGCATGCAGGAATGTTTTGACGTTAGGGGGAAAAAAAGCCAGAAAATATGAGCAAAAAATAGCAATAAAAAAGTCCCTTCCAGTCACGCTAACCTCTTTTTAACACCTCTTGCACTGTGTCATTGACACTTACTTGCATTTATTTAATTTTTATTTTTTTAAAAATTATTGTGCACTAGTAATTGCTTTTATATTATTTTGTTAATTGCATGGCTCTTCTGACCAAAAACTTCAGGAAATAATTGAGGAATTTGAAGAGATGAGTTTTTAGTAATTTTTTTTTGAGTTATTTGTGGAATAAGAGATTATTTCTGCTCCAATTCCTTGGTCTTCTTCCACAAGATGTTCCAGAGATGGATGGATTACAGACATATGCGTGTCTTTGCACTCTAATTTTGTTTTCTAAGTTTCTGTGAGCAAGCCAAATAACCACCCTCACTTCTGCTATTATGGGATGAGTTAATTTAGTTATTAAAATAGGACAGGCAGAATACCTGGATATTTATGTCCCTGTTCCTCGCTGTAAAGGCAGCTGTGAACTTGATGTTAAATATATTATCAAATATACATCAAATAAAGGGATTTCTTTATCTTTGAATAAGTGTTATTAAAAAAACCCAACCAACAGCTACATACCAGCAATTTCCCTGGGCCACACTGAAAATCATGTAAGTAAGTAGGATTGAATCTGAGCATGTTTTTTTATATCATTGTAGTCACCTAAGTCAGGACCACTGCTGTTTACATGCACAGGTCATGGTGTACATTTTCTCTTTGAGAGGAATTTTCTTCTCAGGAGTGGATGGTGGTTGCTTTTTGAGATTGACAGGGACTAGAGATGGCATACGTTGAGGTGCACAGATACTGGTAGTTGCCTCAACATCTGTATTATCATTTAATTGGTCTTGCTCACACATGCAGAATTAAATCAGTCACTGAGTTGGAATCAGGATGAATCTTAGACTGGCAAGGACACTTAGGGGCCTTTTGAAAATAGTCCATCCACTCATGTAACCTATAAATACTACTAAGCAGATTCTCTGATATTGTTAAGAATCAGCTAGCAAAAGAGACAGTAGTAACTCTTTTGATTGCTCTCGCGCTCTTCTGGTAGCATATCATACCTGGGGTCCTTGAGGAAAATCTATCATTTGTAATAATGTTAGTAAATGTGAAACGGACATTTCATGGACCCTTGTGTCGTATAACTTCACTGGCTTGAATTAGGAAGCTGGATCCCACAACAGCGTTTATCTAAAGGGGAATTAAGTTTTGAATACCTGAAAAATGAACTGTAGGCATATATACTTGCTTAAAATTAAAACAAAAGATGTAGTATAAAGTCGGACAACCTACATACTTTTTATTGATAATTCATTATACCATATGGAAGTATGATAATTATAAGATGTGCAGCATGCATTCATATCTATAAGTCCATATGAATAGATTTTATTTCTTTCTGGAATGACAACATATGTCTTATCACTTTCCATAGTGTTTATTTTCTTTAGCAATTCAGAAAATAAAATTAATCATTTTGGTCGTGTGGGAGATGCTATTTCTATTCAGTTCAAGACTTTTCCTATGCCTATATTCAGTTAAGATCTCCAATTTCTGTCTTATTAAAGGATTGCTATCTTGTAATCCTTTTATCTTCTTTGCATTGCTACTTTCTGAAAGAAAAGGAGAAAAAAATACTAAAAAAAGGGCAATCTGTCTCTGCCAAAGCTCAGGCCACTGTCACTCCATGCATTAGTCAGCAAAATAGCTTGTATAGCAAATGACTGGTTGTCCATCTTCTCTTCTCTGCTCAACAGTTGGAGCTTTAAAGCAAGAAATTTAAAATTGCTATTGCAAATTAATGTGCTATGCAACTTTGCAATTCACTGGCTAAGCTGAGCCATCTATTATGTTACCTCGTAAAGAATACGCATGGTCTTACAGTACAAAATGTTGCTATTTCAGGAACTTTGAAGTTATACATAGAATCACAGATTTGTTCTTTAAAATGTACTTTCTCTAAAGAAAATATGTTTCCCTGCTCCTTCTTCCCCCCTTCCCCCCCAGTCAAAAGTCTAATCTTAGGGCCAGACTGTGAGTTAGGTTGAGCCCCCAGGACTCCCACTGACAGCAGTGTAAGCTGCAGCTGCTCAACACCTCTACAAATGAAGCTCCAAAGTGTTTAGAAAAATTCACGTCTTCAAACTAGTCTAAACAAAAGATGTTTTTTTGCATAGACCTACCAGATTTTGTTCATATTTATCAGGCATTATTTGGCTTTTCCTAGATATGCAAATAAGATGGTAGGGATTTTTTTTTTTTTTTTTTT